>JADMLD010001326.1:0-326082 GCA_017589585.1 Phylloscopus whistleri | reverse complement strand
GTTTGCGTTTCATCCCCTGCTCGCTCTATTTCCATCTTAGATGAGCTGCAGCCAAACACTGCTCCCACACCAGCGTTTGCAGCCTGCCCCTTTCACAAGCCCCAGGACAGAGGGTGGTGGTCACACTGTGGCCAGGGCTCAGGGCAATTCACTTTTCACACAGCCCAGCAAGCCCCAGAATCGCTGAGGCTGGAAAGGAATCCACCGAGTCCAACCTGTGACAAATCCCCACCTTGTCACCCAGTCCAGAGCACTCAGTGCCACCTTCCTTAGACACTTCCAGGGATGAGGGCTCCAAATCTCTCTGGGCCAACCCTTTCCAAGGCCTGATCATCCTTTCCATGAGGAAATTCCCCCAGTGTTGAAAGCCTGCATATCTTTTACTATCAACCCAAGGTGTTTCAGCTTAGAAACAAGGTATTAGCCACAATGCCTGTTTTTCTGTTTTTCTGTCACTCATTAATGATCAGAGTTGGGTCATTTGGAGCAAAACCTCCTCAGCAGCACTTAGGAAGGGCATTATTTATTGTGCAGGGTCCCAGTGAGCTCTCAGGGCTCCCACTCATCACTGGTCTATGGAAGGCACCCACAGAGCAAATCAGGGACATTTGGGATGTGCAGGTGCTTGTGCCCCTCTCCAGCTCTCTCCCAGCCCACCACCATCACCATCAAAAATTAAAATATTTGATATTAAAACGGCAGAAATGCATCCCTCTCCCTCAGCAGCGGGCATATGGCATACAAATCCTCAAACAGGCTGCAGTGCCTCTTTAAATTATCTCCAGAGAGTACATCAAGGGATATTTTCCTGCTTGAAGCGTGTTTTTGATGCGGTGGCTTTCATCTGGCGTTTCACTGATCACGGCGTGGCAGTGCCTGCCTTCCTTGATTGGATGTTTTGACCTTAAAGCACCACAGGTCCCGCTGAGCTCATCCCAAGAGAGCCCAGAGGAAGCCCCTGTTGTGTTCCTCTGGGGAATGGGTTTTCCCCAGTACCCCCTGAACCCTGTAACCATGGAGTTTGACCCTTCCTTCCTATCCTGACTCTATTGGCTCAGGTCCAGCTATCTTTTCCTGAGCAGGAGACAAGATAAAGTCTTGTTCTTCCTTGTTCTGTCTCTTTCTGCCCTGGAACCCCTTGAGAAAAAAGCCTTGGACCAACCCTGGGGGTGTCAAGAAAAAAGCCTTGGGGTGAGAGCCTCTTTTGGAATCTTTTACCCTGTTTCCCTGAGATATTCCTCAAGGAATTGAGCTAGCCACAGGAGCCCGGGGGGTGGAGGGGGATAATTCAAGCCCCCAGATCTCAGCAGCCCCCAGGACACCCAGGGTGGGCTGGGGGTGCCTTACCTGAGGCTCTGGGTGCTGCGGCCACTGATGGACGGTGCTGAGGTGCTCCCGGCCACGCTGGCACTGACCAGGGATGTCCAGCCTGCAGAAGAACTCGGCCAGGACTTGATGCTCTCTGCGGGCTCCAGGCTGAGCACAGAGCCAACACTGGAGCAGGCATCCCTGAGGGGACAGGAGAGAGACCTGTCAGCCCTGCAGGTGCAGGCAGGAGGGCTCATGGGTCACTGTGGTGGTGGGGACAGGGCAGTGGTGAGCCTGGCTCTGCTGGGGCTGGTTCGTGGCACCAGCACAGAGAAAAGGAACCTTTCCAGGCAGCCTGGTCCTTGTGCCATTGTTGCTGCCATTCGTTATTTTCCTCCAGCTTTTGCAAGTGCTCTGTGGACCTTGGGCAGGAAAACCCTGCACTGCCTGCTGTGCCTGGGCTGGAGCTGCAAGGACAGAGCCAGTGTGACCCCAGGCATCCCACAGAGCCCTACACACCCCAGGACTTCCCCAGGGCTGGAACTGCAGTGACAGAGCCAGTGTCACCCCAGACACCCCACAGAGCCCTACACACCCTGGGATTTCCCCAGGGCTGGAGCTGCAGTGACAGAGCTGCTGTGACCCTGGGTACCCCACTGAGTCCTGTGCACCCCTGGGCTCCCCCAGAGCCACAGCTACCCCAGCCCACCCATAAGGAGCCCCCAGACCAGATGCAGTGGATGAAATCCTTTAGGATCTCAGTTTTCCTTCAAAGCCACAGACCATCTCCCAAAGCACAGCCCAGAGGAGTGGGAGCATCCCTCGGGGTAAAAGCCAGAGCTCCCAGGGAACGGGAGTGGGTAGATGGGCGTGGGGCACACAACGCCAGCACATCTGGGTGCCAGCGTGAGCCCTGCCCGTGCAGCTGCAGCAGGCAGTGCTCCATGACCCCTCGGTGGCCCCTTTTCTGGCCCATGAGCTGTGGCAGAAGCAGGCACAGGCTGTGTCCTCGGGCAGCACCATCTCCTGGGATCACTCACGTGTCTCTGCCGGAGCACAGCGACTCCCGCGCCGTCCTCGCGCTGCAAGGGCCACAGCAGAGGGTCAGCGACCCCCCTGGGGACCCCAAAGCCACCAGGGGCTGCAAAACCACCCAGACCCACTGCAGCAGGGGCAGGCGTTGGGCTGAGCCGGGGAACGCTCCCAAAACAGCCCCAGGGAGTAGGGCTGGAGACCCCTCCCTGCTCCCCGCAGGGGTCAGGGCTGGCTGCAAACAGGAGCCCGGGGCAAAAGGAGGGAGCAGAACACAACTCCTGCAGCAGCAGCTGCTGTTCTTGCAGGGAAGCACTTCTCACCTCCACTGATGCATCAGCTGCATCGGAAATCACTCCTCTTTTGGGAAGCAGCGAGCGTGTAAGCTCACGGTTTCTATCTCACCCTTCCCTGGTTTAATCACCACACAGAGCAAGTGGTGACAGGCAAACCTCAGCTTTTTCCTGGTTTTGTTGGTTTTTTTTTTTTCTCTTTTAAACTCATTTATCTGTTTTGTCTCCATTTGTCATGATGCCCCTTTAGCTATGTGGCAGAGGGGAAAATTGCAGGGCTTTAGAAACAGCACCTGAAAAACGCGCTGGAATTCTTTCCTCATTTTTTTCCCCCAGTAAAACCCTCTACCCAATCACCCAGTTTCACTGGCTCCTCCAGCTCCTGGGGGATGATCAAAGGGGGATTTTCACTCCCTGAACCCAGCGCTGGGCCACCAACAAACAGCTGCTGTACAAATGGGGCTGTTCCCACCCTTTTTGCTCACTTTCAGCTGGGCCACTGTTGTATTCCACCGGGGAATGGGTTTTTCCCCAGTACTCCCTGAAGCCTGTAAACATGTCGTTTGACCCTTCCTTCCTTTCTTGACCCAGCTGGCTCAGGTCCAGCTGTCTTTTCCTGAGCAGGAGACCAGATAAGGTCCTGTTCTTCCTTGTTCTGTCTCTTTCTCCCCTGGAACCCTTCGAGAATAAAAAGCCTTGGACTGATCCTGGGGTGAGAGCCTCTTTTGGAATCTTTTCTCCTGTCCCTGAGATATTCCTCCAAAGCCCCTCAAGGAACTGAGCTAGCCAAGGAGCCCGGGGGGTGGCAGGGGGTTATCTCAGGCCACACACGACAGCTTCAAGGCTGACACTTTCCATGAAGCCTTCCATGAACACAAAGCTTTCTGCTCACGAGGAGGATGAGGAGGTGCAACTGCCCTGGCATTGCCCAGCTCTGCCTCCTCCCCCCAGAGAGCAGCTGAGCCCCCCCAGCAGCCCCCAGCCCCTCACCTGTCAGCGTCGCTGTCGTCGCTGTCCCGCAGCCCCTCCAGGGCCACCTGCAGGTCGGCGATGCGGCGGATGGAGGTCCCCAGGTCAGCCTGCAGCCCCTGCCTCACCTCTGCCAGCTCTGCCAGCTGCTGCTCCTGCACGGGGGGACACACACAGGGTGAGTGTAGCCCTGGTTCGTGCCTAAAATATTTCAGTTTTCTAGAACTCTTTTCCCAGAAAGGTTTCTGCAAGCAAGAAATGTGTTTTTATAGCTGTAACCTTTTTTTACTTTCTTTCCCTAAGAGGGACTTCTTCTTAAAAGAAGTTCAAAAAAAGCCTGGATGTGGCACTGGGTGCCATGGTCTAGTTGAGGTGTTAGAGCATGGGTTGGACTTGATGATCTTGAAGGTCTCTTCCAACCTAGAAATTCTGTGATTCTGTGATTCTTGATGTCCCTGTAGTTTAACCAATTCAATTTAAAAAGTTTTATCTTTGTTTCACCAATGAAGTTGTTCTCTGTAAAATAATATTAAAAAAAAATTCCCAAAAATAAACACAGTAGTTTTCAGCCTTCTAAAGTCGAAGTCTGTGTTGTTGTAGTGTACAACAACATCAGGTGAGGGCCTGCACCTGACACGGCACCTGAGCTGCGAGTGGGGTGATGGTTAAACCATCCCACCCTCACCCCAGGGCTCCCAGTGCCTGTTGGGGCTGGTTACCTGCACCATGGCACCTGTGAACACAAACTGCATCTTCCAGCACCTTCCAGTGCTTAAAGGGGCTCCGGGAGAGCTGGGGAGGAATTTTGGATAAGGGCTGGGAATGAAAGGACACAGGGAGCGACTGCCCACTGCCAGAGGGCAGGGATAGATGGGGAATCAGGAAGAAATTCTTCCTGGTGAGGCCCTGGCACAGGATGCCCAGAGAAGCTGTGGCTGCCCCTGGATCCCTGAAAGTGTCAAAGGCCAGGCTGGACAGGGCTCAGAGCAACCTGAGATAATGCAAGGTGTCCCTGCCCAGTGGAACAGGATGAGCTTTGAGGTCCCTGCAACCCAAACCACCCCAGGATTTACAACCTGGCACAACCCACAGGGCTCCATGGACCCCGCATCTCCCACCTCGCCCACCAAGGACACCAACTCAGCCCTGCAGCCACGTTCATCACACTCCCAGCCCTTCCAGCCAGGAAGGAACCCTTCCTGCTGTCCCTAAGCCGTCACAGGGCAGAGAGGAGGGAGCAGTGATTGAAGCTGCCAGCTGTGAAATCGCCAGGGCGGTGGTGACAAGGCGAGGGATGATTTGCGACAGGCCACGGCACAGGAGCTGGCACACTGTCACAGTAAATAATGGGAGGCCTGGAATCACCAGGCACAGGGGCCCCAGGGGAAGAGCATCTCAGTTCATCAAAAACACGAAAAAGAATCAGCCCCGTTTGGGTCGCACGGTGTCACGGCGGCTCCTGGGAGCACGCTGGTTAGTGGTGAAAACCTCGGTGCTGCTGAGGAGTTTCCTGAAAATTTGGTGTTTCCAAACCCTTCTGGCTGGGGCAGAAGGTGGAAAGGAGCTGTTTCATCAAGGGAAGCGTTTCATCAAGGGCCTCAGGGGCTCGGAGCAGGGCACAGGGTGAAACACCGACCCCTGAGAGGAGAAAAGAGCCCCAAGCTCCGGGTGCCTACGTGCCCGTGCTCAGCTATTTGGGGCTGCAGGAGCAGGGAGTGAAACTGCTGCCTGATAAAGAGCTGAGCCCTTCCACAGGCTGATAAGAGGCTCTCTTGACCCAGCTCCTCATCTGCAGGCTCTGGCACAAATTAAATATAGTTCAGTGGCTGCATTTAAAGTCCACTCCTCTGTTCTGCTGTTGTTGACAGGGATGGGCAGGGAGGCATGGAACAGCATCCCCCTACCAGCACCCCAAACCTGCTTCCTCTGGCCACGGACACAGAAATCCCCTGGGATGGCTGTGGGAGCAGCAAACACAATGTCCTGGGGGCTGGAGGGGTTCCCCTGGCTGGGGGGGTCCCTCCTGACCTGGCTACCTTGTGCATGGCACTGTGAATGCTGAGGGGAAAGGGACCATCCCAGGTGATGCTGCAGGGCTGGGGCTCCACCTGCCACCCCCAGGACATCCCTGGGCACCCACGGTGGTGGCCTCAGGGGAGGGGACCTGCAGGGCACCAGGGTGACACTGGGGACTGTGGGTGACCCTGGGCTCCCCTGCCCACAGGCCACCTAAGAGGCAATTTCAATGTGAGCCAGAAAATAGAGCTGACACTGCTCAACCCCACACCCCAGCTGTCCCAAATCTCATCCTCATGTTTTTCTCCATACCCTACAATCGTCTCAAGGAAAGGAATAATTTTGCCAATATGATTCAGTTTCAGATGGAAAAACGCTGTCTGCATAACACAAACTGACAGGGCCCAGCCCAGCACCAGGCCCCCGGCACCCGGGGAGCTGCTGGACACCTTTGACACGTGTTGTTTCTATCTAAATGGAAATGCAAGAAGCTTTTCTCTTTTCACACAGTCCCTGGGCCGAGAACTGACACCCTCACGCTGGGCAGAGCTGGATTTTTGTTTCCTCTGAGCAGAAAAAAGGGCAGAAATAAAGGGGAAAATGTATCAGTTCAGAAAACCTGTATTATTGGGCAAGCTGCACCACGGCTGGGGCTGAGGGGCTGAAAGGAGCATCCTCTGCTGTTAAACCCCTCTTGGCACCAGCACCTCTGGCTGCTTCCACCAACCCAGTCAGACATGCACAGCAGGACCATCCTGACCAGCTCAGAACCTCTGCCTGATGTATATTTTATCACCAATAAATAAAATATACCTTCTGCCTGGTTCTGAGTACATTTCCAAACTGGATCATCCCATTCACACTGGGGGAGAGGTTGCCCCAGAGCAAAGCACTGGCTCTGGTCAGAAGCCATGATTTTAGAAGGCTGAGGTTGATTCCTGCTGACAGGGAGCCTGGATTAAAGGTTTCCCCAAGACAAGGGGACAGCAGCTCCCTCAGTGATGGCTGGAACTCAGCAAACCCACGGGGAGCTGCTCTCAGCTGGACTCCTGCCCTGGCCCAGGGGCTCCCAGGGAAGAGATTCCTCACATCCCTCATGGAAGGGGATTTCTAAACCTTCTTGTCCTTCAGAGGCTTCTTTCCTTTCCTTTCCTTTCCTTTCCTTTCCTTTCCTTTCCTTTCCTTTCCTTTCCTTTCCTTTCCTTTCCTTTCCTTTCCTTTCCTTTCCTTTCCTTTCCTTTCCTTTCCTTTCCTTTCCTTTCCTTTCCTTTCCTTTCCTTTCCTTTCCTTTCCTTTCCTTTCCTTCCCTTCCCTTCCCTTCCCTTCCCTTCCCTTCCCTTCCCTTCCCTTCCCTTCCCTTCCCTTCCCTTCCCTTCCCTTCCCTTCCCTTCCCTTCCCTTCCCTTCCCTTCCCTTCCCTTCCCTTCCCTTCCCTTCCCTTCCCTTCCCTTCCCTTCCCTTCCCTTCCCTTCCCTTCCCTTTCCCTTTCCCTTTCCTTTCCTTTCCTTTCCTTTCCTTTCCTTTCCTTTCCTTTCCTTTCCTTTCCTTTCCTTTCCTTTCCTTTTTTTTCCCCTAACTAATTCAGTCTCAGAGTTATTTGAAGAGCAGTTAAAAGGAGATAAACAAAACCAGCAGTGAAACGATCCGTGGGACTCCAAAGGATCCCCAGGCCGGCACCGCGGAGCACCCAGCACCACGTCCTTGTCACCCCCTTGTATTTCTGTTTGTGACAACACCACCTCGAGTGAAGTGCCACCTAATTAGCCCCATTTGGATCACTTTTCTCCGAGTAACTCAGCGCGCACCTGCAGAATTCATCCATCATTATTATTTTTAATTAAGCCGTTAACTCGCGGGGGTTTTCGGGGGAGTTTGAAGTGACAAAAATTCGCGCAGCTGAAGGCTGGGAGTGAGATGGGGCTAGCACCGTGTAATTGGCATGCGAGCAGCCAGCCTGGCGCTGATGGATTCCTGAGGAATTTACTCTTTTAAGGGCGAAGCAGAATCACAACAGCCCCAAATTAGCGCAGCTTTCACTCCCGGCTCCTCCATCACCCACCCTCACCTCCAAGGACCGCAGGCCTTTGATGATAATTGTCGCTACACTGCCTCAAAGGGACTTGGCTCTGGAAGGGAAGAGCAGCCGGAAAGACCCGGGAGCGGGCGGGGATGGGGACGGGAGGGACATCAGAGGGTTTGCTGGGACCCTGCTGGGAGCTGAGCTTTGCCGGGGTGGGAGCGTGGCGCTCCCGCCTGGAGGCACAAACAGCTCCCACTTCGCTTCTCCAGTTCACTGGAAGCACCAAAAAAACAAAAAAACAAAAAAAAAAAAAAAAAAAAAAAAAAACCAAAAAAAAACCACACACACACACACATACACAAAAAAAACCACAAAAAAACCAAACCAAAACAAAAACATCCCCCCCAAAAAAAAACCAAAAAAAAAAAACAAAACAAAACCACAAACCAACAAAACCTTTAAAGTTTGCAAGTGAGCAAAAAAACCCCCTAATCCTGCAGTTTAGGCTGTGTTGTGTTACACAATGTGGCCGTAGCAGGGTCAGGGCATAAAGATCGGCCAGGAAAAAAAAAAAAACACACCAAAAAAAAAAAACACCAAAAAAAAAAAAAAAAAAAAAAAAAAAACCACGACCCCCCTCCCAAAAAAAACACACCAAAAAAGCAAAAAAAAACCCAAAACAAAACCAAACAAACAAAAAACAACAAAACCCCCCCACACACACAAAAAACACACACACAAAAAAACACACACAAAAAAACCCCAAGAAAAAAAAAAACAAAAAAACAAAAAAACCCCACCACAACACCACACCAGGAAAAAAAAGGTTATTTACACTGAGGATCTTACAAAAAAAACAACAACAAAAACAACAACAACTACAAAAAAAAACTTGTGAAGAGTATCTTCACACCTGTACTTCAGTTTTCTGTAAAATTAGTTAATTATTGTGCTGATGAATTTCACAGCTTCATTAAAGAAACCTGATTTTAGGATAGCACCCGCCAGCCCCCGTGCTGTGCTCAGGGGGGGTCAGTGGGGCTGTGCTGGGTACAGAGGGGCAGCACGAGACCCAGCAAGTCCCTGGATTGTGCCTTGGACAGCCAGGGCTTCATCCCAGCTGGAGCAGCCTCTGGTTTTCCCTAGCTATTCCACCAAGAAGGCACCTGGCTCTCTGGGAGAAGAGACCTGAGGGGCCCCTGCCCATGGCTGGACCCCATTCCAGGGCTTTCACCCCAGAGCCCTCATCCAGATGCTGGAATTCTCCCAGGAAACCCAAGCTGTGCAGGCAGTTCAGTCAGCAGCAGCACAGCCAGCAGCAGCATCCTTCCCTAAGAGCAGCCTCAGGAGGGAAATCCCAGACAGAGCCTTGTCCCAGACTCTGTGACAGCCCTTCATTGTCCCACATCCCTGCTCCCAGCCCTGCTCCATCCTTCCCAGGCTCTGCTCCATCCTTCCCAGGCTCTGTTCCCTCCTTCCCTGCCCTGCAGCCTCACCAGTGGACACATGCAGGGGACAAGCATGAGTGTTAGTGCACACAGCAGGAACACAGAGAGCAGGGCTTGGGGTTTAAGCTCCTCAGGATTAGCTCCAAGCTGGAAATCCACCCCTCACTCCTCACTATGATGCAGTGTCTGCCGTGCTCTGAGGACACCAGGGGGCTGGGGCTGGCCTGTCAAGCTCTGGGTGTCAGCACAGCAGCTGAGAAACCAGGAGCTGCTGCAGGCTGGCATCCAGATTTTATTGGAAGAGGAGCTCCAGCTCCAGGGAGGAAACCCAGGATGTGCAGCCAGGGCAACGAGAGTCCAGCAGGGCCAAGTCCTACCCCCATCATTACCAAACATGCTTGGAAAGGGTTCAAAACCCATCCTTCTTACAAAATTCATGAGGCAGAGCCATCTGCCTGGCAGCCAGTTCTCATCTCTGCTCCTCACTGGATATTCCCTGCTGAACGGCACAAGGCTGCCTCCCAAACTGCCCTGAACTGGGTGGGAAAGGAAGGAGGGATGGAATAGATGCCCTAATAAATAATAAAATATATATTATATAATATATATTTTATATAATAATATAATATAATATAATATAATATAATATAATATAATAGATAATATATTCTATATTATATAATATATAATATATAATAAATATAAATAATAAATAATATTATATATTACATATTGCATATTATATATAATATATTATGTATTATGTATTATATATTATATATTATATTATGTATTATATTTTATATATTATATTATACATTATATATTATATATTATATATTATATATTATATATTATATAAAATATAAAATATAAAATATAAAATATAAAATATAAAATATAAAATATAAAATATAAAATATAAAATATAAAATATAATAGGGATGGTGGCATGGGATTTTCCAGTGCATCCAGCACTGCTCAAAACAAGGTGTGAGAACAAAACACCTTCTATTTTGTATGTTGCACATATGTGCTGTATAGATCTACACATACAGGCAGCAGCTCTGACACAAGACAGGATTTTTAACCCAGTCTCTGCCAGGGATTTTCCCCTTTAAACCTCGACAGCCTGTGGTAAATCCACAACCTCACCACCACGTATTTAAATAAGTTTTTTTTTTAAAAAAAAAAATTGTTAGGAGCAGAGCACGACTTAAGTAATGTCAAGTGAATAATTCAGGCTGGATTTATAATTGATGGGGGATTTAGCAGGAGCAGAGCCATAAGTGGCTTTCTATTAACTATTGATGCTCCCCACCAGGCTCCCGACAAGCTCGGCCGGGCTCCTCGATGACAGCCCTGCCCCAATGTTTTATTTAAGTGCTCTTAAGAGGACACACAGTCTGGGGGATGCCTCTGCTCCCAGGAGTGTCACAGCAGTGCCACAGCATGTGGCACGTGGAGCCAGCTCCCAGGGAGCACTCGCCATGGAAAAGCTGGTATGGGGAGGTGTGTCTGGGGAAGCCCAGCTGCTCCTTTCTCCTGAGGATGCCAGATAACCCCAAATATCTGAGTGTCTGGATAAATCCAGGCCCCCCAGCTCTGCCTTAAAAGTTCAGCTGTTTACGAGGGTTTGTGTCTTATTTGAGGGAGGTGCCTCTAAAATCCCTTTCAGGCCTCTCTGCACACTTTATCTGGGAGAACACAAGAGTGCCAAGAAGTTCCTGTACCTTCCTTCGCTCACACCCCCATATGAAACATTCAGAAAGCTTCTGAAAACAAAGGCACAACCCCAAAAACACAGCTGAAAGAATCCACCCCCACCCCAACATCCACGTTCCAAACGCTGCCCTTCCAGCAGAGCTGCAGCAAACACCCGATGTCACAGCAACCACAGCCACGGCTCCCTCAACCCCACGGGGAAAACAGCAGGGCCAGGGAGCCCAGAATAGCCAGGGCACCTCTCACTCCAGCTCTCATGGCTCTGCAGAGCATCAGAGGCTGAGAGATCCGACCACATTCCACGCCCAGGGGAGGCTGCTCTGGCCCAGCAAGGACAAAGCCTGACCCTGGTGCAGGCAGAGGATTGGGAATCATTCACAGCATTCCCCTCGGGAAGGCTGGCAGCCTCGGGGCAGAACAAATTCTGAAATCTCCTTGATGGCTAACTAAAAGATTATTGATAAAATAACTGCTCCTAATTCGGCCCTGCTGCCAGCAGAACTGCAATATCTTTCAATTACCGCTCAGGAGCCAGGCTTTCCCTGGGATTACTGGAAGAAACAACATGAAAAGAGACTCTGGGAAAGGGCTGGGAAGTGAAGGTGAATCTATTTTTGCTGCTCTCCAGACCCAGCTGGGGCTCTGCTCGCTCAGAGCTGCTGGTTGGCACTGTCTGAGCTGCAGCCACGGGGGTCGTTTGGCAAAGCCAGGAGCTCCAGGAGGATCTGGTGCTTGGGCTGAGCCTGGCACACTCAGCCCTGGCACACCCAGCCCTGGCACACCCAGCCCTGGCACACCCGGCCCTGGCACACCCGGCCCTGGCACACCCGGCCCTGGCACACCCGGCCCTCAGCACTCAGGGGCTGCTGCAGGGCCAGGGCATTTCCCACCCACTGTGGTTCTGCCTGACATGAGGAGAACCAGCATGAGGAGCTGCAGCAACCTGGAATCATGGATTCTTCTAGGATGGAAATACCTCCAAGATCATCCAGTCCAACTGTTACCCCAGCACTGCCAATTCCAGCACTAAACCACATCCTCAAGTCACATCCACACGTGAACTGAACCCCTGTGAGCAGGGCAGGCAAAGCCACCTCTTTCCCACAAAAAATAAAAAAACAAAACATGGAGTAGAGTGACTTTCCAGGCTCCCACACCAGCCATGGAGAAAGGGAACATGAGGGTCCTCAAGGACAGCTTTGGTTCAATGGTTTGGGGCTGCAAAGAGATGCAAAGCAATTCCCTGCCCCTCCCAGAGGAGCAGCCCAGGATCCAGGGAGTACCTGCACAGCGAACAGCTCCATCCCCAGACCCAGAGCACACAAAGGACCACACAGAAAATGACTTCTCAGACCAACCCAGGGGTTACAAGGGGTCACCTCCAGCTGCAGCAAACCCCCCCGTGGCCATGGGACCACCCAAACCCCGGGAGGAGCCCCCCCCTCACCAGCTCCATGCGCCGGCGGCTGGACTCCAGCTCCCTCTGCACCAGCTCGTCCATGTCAGCCTTCATCTCCTCCATCCTCCTCTGGTAGTACCTGGTGTTCTCCCTCTCCCGCGCCTCCGACTCGGCCGCCTTCTCCAGCTCCTCTCCCATCTGGATGATGCTGTCCCGCAGGCGCAGCACCAGCACCTGGGGTGTGAGGGGAAAGTGAGGGGCTGGAAAGCTCTCTGTGCATGCCAGGCCACAGCTGGCTGTCAGGAACCCCCTGTCCTAGGTTACAGTGTAAGATGTGCCCAAAGTCTGTGTTCTATCACCACCTTCAGGAGCTGTTGAAACCATGGTGGGGCAGTGATTCCCTTGCCCCCTCCCTCCGGGCTATCTCCTGTTAATGGGCCATCAATGGCTCACAGGTAACTCCCTCCGGGAGTTCTCTCTGTTTAATGGGCAATCAAGGACCCGTTACATGGTTCATAGAATGATATCAGCCCATTGTGAGATGCTCTCCCCAGGGGGAGGAGCCAAGCATTCCCACTGGGATATAATCCGAGATTTGGGACAGCACAGGAGCCTTTACCAACTGGATTCCCAGAGGACAAGAGCTACCAAAACTTTCTATGGGATCACTGCTTCAACAAGACCACTTCATCTGGACTGCCACTACCACCCTAACCAACAGTGTGTCAGGTCATATTATTTTATTTTATTTTATTTTATTTTATTTTATTTTATTTTATCTTACTTAATTTTACTTTACTTTTATTTTATTTTACTTTATTTTACTTTTATTTTATTTTATTTTATTTTACTCTTTTTTTTTCCCCTCTCTCTTTTCTCCTATTAAATTGTATTTCTGCCTTGGAGTCTCACTGGTTTCGCTTTCAAACCAGCAAACCCCTGTAGCCACAGTTTGTGCCTGCCATGATTTGATTTCGGAAAATTCTTTCCCAGGGACGCTTGTTGTAAACAAAAGCATGTTATTGTAAACGATCATATTTTTCTACATTCTTTCCCAGAGGAGGGAATTTGCTTGATGGCCCCTTGGTGTGACCAGTGGGTCCAAGGATCCCACCTCTTAGGTGGGCTCATTGTAAAAAGGTATAAAAGACAGGTGCTTTGATAATAAAGCCAGATTTTGAATCTTCAGCCTTCTGTGAGTCTGTGTCCTGATTTTGTGCTCTACAACAAACCCCCACACAGGGATAACCACCAACCCCCACCCGTCCCTCCAGCCCTTCCCCAGGTGCTCCCTTCCCCACAGGTGGGGCGGTGGCAGTGCCTGGCAGGAGCAGGGGTGAGCAGGGGTGAGCAGGGGTGAGCAGGGGGTACCTCGAAGCGCCTCATCTGCACGGCCTGGAAGTCCATCTGGCTCTCCAGCTCCCGGATCCGCGCTTCCTGCCGGCTGACGATGGAGCGCTCGGCCGGGCACTGCTCCAGCTGCGCCGCCCTGGCCTGAGCTGCCTGCAGCTGGGAGAGCAGGGGGCTGCCTCAGCATCCCCCAGCCCCTCTGCTGAGCCCCTCCCCAGCCCCTCCCGTGCACCGGGGGTCTCTCCTGGCCCCTGAGGTGAGGGGCACTGCGGCCAAGCACTGCCCTGGCTTCCCAAAGAATTCCCTGCCAGGCAGCACGGGCCTGACACCAATGTGTGGCCTTGAGTGCAGAACCTGCTGGCCAGGGACACGTGTCTGGGGCTCCTTTGCTTTTCTCTCCTCACAGGCTCTTTGAGAAAGACGTAAAAATTCACAGTCTTTGTGGAAAGCTGCCTGGACCCAAGCTGTTTCCTCAGTTCTTACACTGAGACCTCCAAAAGGAAATTGCCCTTTTAGTGATCCCAGTACAGCTCGGGTTCAGATTTTGAATTTGACCTAGAACTACGGGAATTTGTCTCCTTTTATCCAACCTATCTCCAAAGCACCACCCGCTCCGCCTCGGAGGGAGCGAGCCCCGCTTCTGATTCCTGGGCAGCTTAGCCACGCTCCAATAAAGCACTTAACTTAATGGGATTACTCATGTGTTTAAAATGAAATCCATCACTTCAGGAGGGTTGGCACAGCCACAGAGGCGAGGGGGTGCAGCCCCTGCTGGTGCCCACCCCGGGGCAGCCCCGGGGTCAGCCCATCCCAGCCACGGCAGTTCAGCAGGGGAGGAGGGAGAAGCCAGGCTGTGAATCCCAAAAACTCTGTCAGGAAAAGATTTCTCCAGCCCAAAGGGGTCCCACCCCTCAGCAGGGGTGCCACAGGCTGGGAAGGAATTACCTTCTCCTGCAGGAATTACCTTCTCCTGCAGGAATTACCTTCTCCTGCAGGAATTACCTTCCCCTGCAGGAATTACCTTCTCCTGCAGGCTCTGCTTCTCTTTCTTCACATCCTCCACCTGTGTCTGCAGCTCCCGGATCTGAGTGATGTCTGTGGCTGACTGCAGAAACAGAAAATGTGGAGTGGGAGCAGCAGGATCAGAACCAAGGGCTCGGGGCAGAGGGCTGGTTCCTGCCTGCATCTCCAGCCACTGGGACTGTGAGCTGCTCCTGGATTGCCCTGATGGAGCTTAATTCTCCCAACTCAGTGCAGCTTCCCTCATTTTTGAAACAAGTAGCTGTGGACAGAAACCAGGTTGCCATCTCTGTCCTCAGGACCCTTCCAGACACAGGCTCCCAGATCCCTAACACCTCTACAAAGGGGCATCAGACTGTGAATTGTCAGCCTGGCCAGCCTGTCCCTCTCCCGTGGGAGCTTTGGGGTCCCTCAGCTCCCAGGACAATCCTTTGGGAGAGCCTGACATAGTTTGGATACGGCTCTGGGGCTGCCTGGCAGCCCTTTTTAACCTCTGCATGACAGAATGGTGAAAGAAAGAATAAAAATGACCCAGAGGGGCAGCTGTAGGATTCCCCAAGTATTGAAACTGAAGGCAAAACACCTCTTGAAAGAAGACTCAAAACTGCAGGTGAGAGGAGCTGGAGCCCTGAGCCTTCCCTTCCTCATGGCAGCATCTGTGCCCTGCGGTCCCCACTCCCCTGTGTTATAAATGCACATTTTGGAGTTGGCTTTTGGCAAATACTGACATGAATGTTATACATATAATGTAAGAAGGTTGTACTGTATTTCCTTTTATTTGTGGAATTTAAAAATGTAATTAAGGTTTATTTCCTAATTGTAACAAAGAGATGGGGGTTGTACTTTTTTGTAACCTCTAGGGTCTTCTGACATTCCTGTGAAAACAGATTGCTGATAAAGAGCAACTGAGCCTTTTGAGGGTTTGAATCTTTGGAAGACATATTTACACCATCTACCCAGACTACATGGAATTTTACAGATAAATTGTATATTTAGGGGGGGTCTTGAAACCAAAATGAATATTTGAATCATGCATTAGCTTATTTAAATATGTAACACAAGGGTCCTTAAAACAAAGGATCTGAAGACAGACAGTGCATTTCTTTGCACCCTCAGCTGAGTAGCTATCTTTTCCTGTCTCCCAAATGTCTATTTTAATTCTATTTTATTTTATTTTTATTAAACTTATAAATTAATATAAAAAGGTGAATCATTGTTTTTCACACCTGTCTACCCCCAGGGGCCACCAGCTGCTCTGTGCCAGCCTGCAGGGCTTTCTGGGAGCCCTCCCAGGGGCTGGAGACACTGCCCCAACTCCTACCTGGGCGATCAGAGCCTTGTGCTTTTCCATGAGCTCGTTCAGGTCCTCCTGGTCCTCATCGATGCGTTTCAGCAGGTCAGCTCTCTCGTGCTGCAGCTGGAACAGCTGCTCGTCCACCTGCAGGAGGATCCACAGGACCACTGGCTGGTGGATCCCACAGGGATCCCACCAAACCCCCTCTGGGATGCTCTGCCAACAGCCTCCAACCCATCAGAGAGGCAGAGCAGGGCCATGGGATGCTGCTCCCATGCAGGAATTTTGTCCCCCCATAAAACCACCCAGGGGCTGTTGCTCTCAAACAGTCCAGGGGCATTTAGTGAATACCCTTGGAGGCTTAGAAAATTTTGTAAATATCCTCCGTGGTGCAATTAACGCCCCGAGGTGATTTATTAAAGCCTCTGGTAGTGGCTGATTTAGCAAAGCAGCTGCTGATTGTTGTCAAAGCTGTGCCCTCCCACCTGCCCTGGCCACGTCTCCATGAACCCACCAGGGTCTTGCTCCTGCTGAGGGTCTCCAGCTCGGTGTGCAGGTTCTCCAGCTCCAGGGATGCTGCCTGCTGCGATCGCTGGGCCTCTGCACACTTTGCTTCACTCTCCTCCAGCTGGGAAAAGTTGCAGGGGAATCATCATTAAAGGGGGCAGAAACCCCACGCTGATGGTGCTGCCCCCATGGCACACAGCCACATTTATTTCCACTTCCACAGAGCGTTTTTTCCTGCTAATGAAAACACAGAACCTCCACCTTTTAAACCCACGCTGCTCCTCAGCTTGTCTATTCCTGGTTGACAGGGCAAGCAAAGCTTCCTTGGCACCTCCCAGCACAGGTCCCAACACCCCTGTCCTGGTGAGTCCAGTGCCTCGATGGCGCATCCTCCCTCTTCCTCGGTGAGGTAGAGCTGGGATCATTAATTTGCAAAATTATGTGAATTACGTGTCGTTCCTGATTAGAGCGATTCACGGATTTCGGGCGGGGGTTTGCAAATGGGCTTTTCACGCGGCGTAAATTGCGTTTGCAAAATACACAAAAAAAAGTGGAAGATCCCACTTACAAAGGCTAATTTGCTCTCGGGTTTTACGGCTCAGCCGCTAAGATCACAGCGATCTTCAATGGGCTGCAAACATCTGGAAGCTGCAGCGTCATCCCAAAAAACTCCCCCCAGGGCGGAGGAGTTGTCGTAGGCTGTACCTGAACATCCAGTTCCTTCCCCTGTTTGTTGGGGTTTCTTTCTTTTTCTCTACGCAAAAAAAAAAAGAAAACTAAACCCCTCCGTTCAGTGCTCATTTCCTGTGCCTGCTCCTGGTTTCCCTGCGGAGTTCCCAGGAGCAACGGGGAAAAGCTGCACACCCTGGCGAGAGTTTGAGAATTTTAGGCTGTTTTCTCAGGGTTTGCTTTCTTTTTTATCTCTCTCCCTTAAAAAAAAAAAATAAATAACAAGTGGGGGGAATCATGGAATACTGTAACTGGAGCGATCCTCAGCTGGCTTCCCTCCACTGCTTGGGGGGACTGAGACCTTTCACTAGAGAAGGAAGAACTTTCTTCCATCAGCTGAATTAAACAATAAAAAAGTCTCTGTGCTTTGCTGGGATGAGTTGAAGATGCCACTCAGATCAGCTCCTGGTTTTATGGCCGAGGGCTTTCTCACCTGCTCCAGAAACAGCTGCATCCACAGCCAGCCCTTGGAATGGCCTCTTCCCTGCCACAATTCCCACCAAACTCCTGACAGTTCAGCCAGACAGAAAAGCATCTCCAGGCCCCCCCATTAAACATCAGCTTCCAAATTCACTCCCTGCAATGGAATTTTCCCACTTGGGAAGAATAAATTGAAATTCCCCCCACCAAAAAAATGCATAATGTATGAACCGTGGAGCAACATTAGTTTGCTGTGAACACCATCTGTTAAATACCTGCATAAAATGGATGCCTCAGCCTGATTAAGAAACAATGCTGCACTTCCAGCCATATGGATTTTGATTAACGGAAATGTAGCATTTTAGCAAAGTTTTTTCTTCTTGTGCAGGTCCGTGGGCTGGTTGTAGGATGCACACTGGCTTTTGAGAAAGTCGTCATGAATGCCATTAGGAATTGTTTAAAGGACAGAATAATCATGTGGCATTTTAAGCACATGCAGAGTGTCTCAGTGTTGGTGGCACAGCAAAAACTCCACATTCCCCAAATCCAGGCTGTTTGCTCGTCTCCAAACACAAGGGAACTGAGCTCAGGCCATGGAGTGAGGGAGCCAGGGATGGACTGGATGGAACCACAGGGAGAGAGAGTGACCTCCTGCCTTGCAGTGGGGACTGGAGTGTGCAGGGAGCAAGAATCCCAGAATCCCGGAGTCATCCAGGTTGGGAAAGACTTCCAAGGTCATTAAATCCAACCTGTGACCAATCCTCACCTTGTCCCCAGCCCAGAGCACTGAGTGCCACGTCTAGTCCTTCCTTGGACACCTCCAGGGATGGGGAATCCAAATCTCCCTGGGCAGTTCCAGTCCCTGACCACCCTTTCCATGGGGAAATTCCTGCTGATGTCCAACCTGACCCTCCCCTGGCACAGTTTGATGCAGTTTCCTCTCCTCCTGTCCCTGTTCCCTGGTAGCAGAGCCTGACCCACTCTGGCTGCCCCCTCCTGTCAGAGATTCATGCAGAGCCTCAAGGTCCCCCTGAGCCTCCTTCTCTCCAGGGTGAGCCCCCCCAGACCCCTCAGCTGCTCTCCCTATGACTTTACTCTCTAGAGTAAAGATTTACTTCCCCAGCTCTGTTCCCCAAGTGAACTGGGCATTATTCCCCAGAGACATGGGGCTGGACACTTTGGGATGGGCAGAGGAAGCACCTCAGCATCCATGCAGGTCCCTCAGATCAGCACATGCAAAGGACCTGAGGGCAGGGCTCTGACACGTTTCCCTCCCACCAGTGGCTGGGAAAAAAAAAAAAAAATAATGGGCAGTGCAACCTCTCCAGCCCCAAAGTGGGATTTGGGAAGCACTGAGGGATTAATGAAGTGCAGCACTACAGCACTGGGTGAACAATATTTAACAACAATATGAGTGCAAAAAACGGCCATTCCCACTGCCTGTGCCAGGCATGGCCATCCCTGCCCTGGACATCCAGGTCATGGACACAGACAAGGGACATGGGAAGGGGCAGGGACACCTCTGGCTCCATCAGGCCCAGCTCACCTTCCCCTTCTCCCTCAGCACAGGTGGGAACAGCTGCTGCTCACAGCTGCTATTTATGCACAACGACCCTCCCAATTACAGCTGGATGTTGCTGGAATTGCTGGTGCCTCCAGATCCGCTCGCTTCCAGGGGAAATGTGCAGAGCAGATTCATTCCTGAGCAGTTTCAGAGCACCAGCATCTTTAGCTGAGCCTCTGCTTGGCACTTGGGAATGCAGGGCCCACAAAGGGATGGACAGCCCCATGGCACCCCTGTCCCGTGGCAGGGCACCCCACAGGACTGAGAGTGATGCCTTAAGTTTGAGCTTTCATGTTTTTCAGATTCTGTGCTGCCCAGGGGTGCAGTTCTGAGCCTCAAATTAAATGTTAAGCTCTCTTCACAGGGGAGGTAGAAAAAACAAATCCTTTTCCTGCTGAAGACCAAGGATAACAGTTACAAGTTTTCAGGCCCAAAAGCACAAACAAGGGTGGACTGAAGAGAGAAAACAAGTATGGGACTTCATAATCTGCAGCTGTAATTGGACAATTAAACTGCAGTATGCAAATGGACCAAAACTTATAGAAGTGTGAGACTTTGTGATGGATCATCCATTTTGTGACCATTTTGGGTCCACCTTGGTTGTAGCCCTGGCCGGGCTCTTGTACTGCCCAAGGTGTACCCTTAAAGGCCTTTTAATAAATATCTGCTTTATTCTTTTAGCACTACCCAGTCTCTGTTCCAGGTCAGCATCAAGAGCTCACCCTGGGGCTGGGATTGTCCCCGGGGTGGTGGCACAAGCTGGCACAGAGCTGGAGCCGCTCCCCAGGCCACTCGACACCGCTGAGCCCGGGGCTGTCTGCGTTTAAATCCACCCCCGATGGCAAAATCCCCTCCCGGATGGCATATCCCCTCCCATCCCTCTCCCCGATGCTTTCAGCATCCCTATGGCAACGCCGCCCCAGCCCGGCCGTAGGAGACACACAGAAAAGCACCAAACAGGAGGTAATTAACGGGGGAAAGAGGGGAAAACACTCCAGCAGCGTTGGCTTAATCACAGGGAAACGCTCCCGGCGGCAGCGCTCAGTCGGACCGGGGGGGCCGGGAATGTTCCCCGCAGCTCCCCCGCAGGTCCCTCCCTACCTGCTTGCGCAGGTTCTCCAGCTCCTGGGCGCTGGCTCCGGGCTCTGCCGGGGCCGCCAGCAGCAGCTGCACATCGGCCAGGAGGGCGCGGGTCCTGCGCAGGTCCCGCCGCAGCCGCTTCTCCACGTCGAAGTCGCGGTGGCCGATCTGGGGATGGGGGCAAGGGGATGTCTGAGCCCCCTGAAAGCTTCCTGGGAGGCCTTTCCACCCCACCCCAAGGCGCTTTCCACGTAATTTAGGGATATTTTGGCTAACTACACCAGGGCACTGAGTGCCACGGCCAAGTTGTTCCTTGAACGCCTCCAGGGTGTTCTGGATTTTTTCCCCCCACCAAAGAGCTGTTCCTCTGAAAACTTTTGCCCACCCCGGGTCTCCATCAGCCACATCCTCCCCAGTGACCACCCCTGAGGCCAGAGGGACAGCCTGGCCCCACAGCTGCAAGGAGTGCCCTAAAAAACCCACCCTCCATGCCACCCCCCTTGCAGAGAGGGAGAGAGGAACCATGGTTACAGGGATGGAGGAATTAGAAAACCACCAAATAAACAGGGACGTGGTTTCAGTGCTTGATTCCAGCACAACTGAAGTGTAAGAACATCTTCCATTTAGGTTGTTTTCCACAGCTCTCCTTTCAAACCCCTTCCTTCTCTTATTTTCCCTTCACTGGCTAAAAAATCAGCTGTGTGGGTTTGACCTTGTAGCCTGGCCTAGAGCTGGCTGGAATTTGCTGGACCAGGAAACCACTGGCATCTCCATTTCCTTGATTAGCTTTCTGGGTTGGCTGTTTTTCTTCCCAGCTTTTAATGAACTGTCCTCTGCAAACCAGAGGGTGTTTGCAGCACCGCCACTGCTGCCCTGCCATCCCTCCAGCTGGATCCTGGACACTGCTCACATCATTTTCCTGCTGCTCAAGGTCTGTCCACGACCACAGGGGATAAATTTGGTGCCAGGGCTGGAACCAGCTGCCCCCTCCCACCACTGCAGCCTGGGATTTTTAAGTGGCAAAGCCAGGAGTTGATTTAATAGCTGCTGCCAAAGTGTGGCTGTGTCTCACAGCAATCCCAGCTGCACGGCCTCATCTCCCCTTCCCTTACACCAGGAATGCCCTGGGGGGACTGGGGGCTGCCAGGGCAGCACCTGGGCACTGCCCTGGAGGGAGAAGGGGCCGTTCCTCCTGAGCCCCCCCAGCTCCTGCTGCCTCCTCATCCATCTCAGCTCCCCTCCACGGAACAAGCAGGACATGTTGGACTCTTGTGATAATCCCCTGCTTTGATACAGCATTATTTATTGTGACAGCTCCCCAAACATTTTCTAAGCCAGGAGCAGGAGGGTTGTGTTGGAAAAAGCCTCGTCAGACCATTTTTGTGTCCACTTGAATTATGCCCCCCTTTCCTGTGCTGCACAGATCCCAGATCCATCCCAGTTAATGAGCACAGGGGACTGCCAGGGCTGGTGAAATGGTGAAACCCAGAGCACACAGGGCTCAGGTTCTGTGCCAGGGTGAGTGGCACTGGGACAAAGGCAGCATGAGGGTGGGCAGGAGGTGCTGGGACAGATCCCCCAGGCTGAGCTCTTGGGGAGTCCTGGGGTGCAGCACAACCGAGACGGTGACACTGAGCTGCTGCCACCCTCAGCCACCTCACCCTGGTGCTCTGGGGTGGCCTCTGGGTGATGCCAAGGGATGCCCAAACTGATAAATGCTGCCCCAAATTGATAAAAGGCTGCATCCAGCCCCTCACCTGCTGACTGAACAGGAGCAGAGCTGGGTGTGCTTTTTTTTTTTTTTCAGTTGCTGCCACGGACTCATCAGAGAGGGAAAAAAGGATTTGTTCACCAAATGTGCTTGGGATATAATTCCTCTGCAATGAGCAGGATTGGATAAAGTGCTTTTCTACGCAGTTGGATGCACTCCAGTGCTAGGCCTGGCTAGTTTGACTCTCATGAAACACCAGGAAAAAGCAGCTGCCTCTCCCTGCTTCGATAATTCTCCCGTATAAAAGGGAGCAGTTCCCCTCTGTGGGTCCTCAGTGGAACTTTGTGGCTCCTGTGCCATCCCTGCAGTCCCAACACCTCCAGATCCCAGTGCCTGCTGTGGCTGGGTGGCATTTGGGAGAGATGAGGGGCAGAACACCACGAGCAGCTGCACACGTGCACCAACACCAGGCTGCTGGCGTTCATCCCCACTGCTGTTTTTAGGGCAGGGCACGGCCCACAGAGCTGCCCCTGGGAGGGCACTGTCCCCTTACCTGCTCACACAAGGTGCCAATGAGCCCTTCCAGGTCCTGCTTCTCGTGCAGCACCATCTGCTTCTGCTCGTGCTCCTGCTCCAGCTGCATCTCCAGCTGCCGGAGCTGTGTGGGAGAAACCCAGCCATGCTCAGGGCCCGGCCACCCCTCCCAGTCCCAGCAGGGCAGAGCCACTGCCACAGGGGGGATCTGGCATTCCCCAAGGCCTCTGGGGACCAGGAATGGCCCATGTCCCCTGGAGCACCTCCTACCCCTGGCAGTGCCAGTGCAGAAGAGAGGAAGCACTCCAGGGACCTGCAGGACACTGGGGACAGGATGGGCTGTTTGAAGCACACCCAGTCGTGCCCAAAGGCTGCCCCTGCAGCTCTGGAATCTGTGTTTGCACCCATCAGCCTCCATGGAGGAAAGGCTATTTTCTGCAAATCATCCCCAAACACAAAGCCCTGGAGTTGGTGGCCTTGGTGTGACTCTGGGAGCAGCAGCTCCATGTGCTGCAGCACGTGTGGCTCTCACACACTGTCCCCAACAGCCCCTCCAGCGTGGCAGGGGCTCACCCCTGCCCCAAAGCCTGATCTGCACCCCCAGGCTGTGACCGAGGCTCACACTGGGGTGATGGTGGCAAAGCAGCACCCCGGCACTTCCCTGAGGACATGGACCCCTGGAAGGGCGCCTGGGGACATGGGGAGCTTTGGGCAGCAGCACCCAGCATCAAACCCACCCAGCGAGGACCTACCCTCTTCTGGCAGGACTTCTGTGTGTCCTCCAGCTCCTCGTCCTTGTCCTCCAGCTCCTTCTGGTGGATCTGCTTCATCCTCTCGATCTCCAGCTCCAGCCTCTCGTGGAGCTGCAACACCCAGAGGTGGTGCACAGCCCCGAGGGGGTGAGGATGGGGTTGGCCTGGGCTGGGTGTGCCCAGTGGGGACACACCCCCACCCCCCCCAGTGCCACATTTACCTGCTCCAGGTGATCCACGTTGGCCGTTTGCCGCTCCAGCTCCTTCTTCTGCTCGGCAGCGCTGCCCTCCAGGTCCCAGAGCTTCTTCTTGAGGGCGGGCACCGTGTCCGTGGCCCCGGGGGTGCTGAGCTCCTGCACTCGGCCGCCCAGCACGGCCACCTGCTGCTCCAGCCTGGCCACCTCGGCCTGCTTGTGCTGGGCAGAGCGGGGCTCAGAGCCAGGACACTGCCACCCCGCTCTCAGAACCCACAGCATCTCCCAAGGGCGTCATCCCAACCCCCTGGGGCAGCAGCAGGGGTTGGACAGCCCCCGCCCCACAGCGAGAGCCTCATCCCCACCTTTCCCTCTTCATCCTGACCTCACCTTCCCACTCCCCTGGGGTGTCCCCTGTGTGTCCCCTGTGTGTCCCCTGTGTGTCCCCTGCCACCACGGTGGCATTTCGTGCAGCACCATCCCATGGGGCACAGACCAGCACCTTCCCCAAGGTGGGATTGGGGTGGGGATGTGAGGAAGAGCACAAGTGACCCCAGTGAAAACCCCTGATTAGCTGGATCAGGGGATGGGGATCACTTATATGTCACAACAGCCCTTCCTCTGGAAGGAGAAAGTTATTTGAACACTGAACTGTGCTGAGAGAAATTGGAATCAAGTTTCCTGATTGCCTCTGCTCTAATTGCAAAGGTAATGGCTTTGCTCCCAGAGCTGCTCCCAGAGCTGGGTACAACACAGCAGAGCAGGGTCTCCTCTTACCTCCAGGCTCTGCTGGAGTTTGCCCATCTCCCAGCGGATGCTTGTGTTCTCCTGGGACAGCTTTTCACGGAGGCTCTTCTCGAAGGCAGATTGCCCCAGGGCCTGGGCTAACTGCAGGTCAAACCTGGAGGGGAGCACTGCGAGGTCAGGCTGGGCTTGGAGCAACCTGGGGTGGTGGAAGGAGAACATTCCCCCTCCAGAACAAGGGATGGAACTGGATGAGCTCTAAGGTCCCTTCCAACCCAAACCAGCCTGGGATCAGACCATGCATCAAGAAATATAAGAGAAAAATAACCCCCAGCAGCTGGAACAGCTGAGAACAGCCCCACCCACCCCAACCCTCCCCATCCCCAGCACCCCCAGCCCCCCTCCCCAGCAGCCTTACTTCTTCTGCCTCTTCTCCAGCTCGTGGCTGCGGCTCTGCTGGTTCTCAGCCAGCACCCGGGCATCCTCCAGCTCGCAGGCCAGGCGCTGGCAGCGCCGCCGCAGCCGCTGCGCCGCGTCCCGCGCCGCCCGGCACGCCGCCTGCGCCTCGCCCAGCTGCGGGAGGGGGGCACGGGGGATGTGGAGCCCAGGGAGGGACACACGGACCCCGCAGAGGATGGACACGTGCGCCCACCCCCTCCCCAGCGCACGCACCCCACGGAGGAGGGGTCTCACCACGGGTCCCACGGCACACGCACCCCACAGAGGAGGGGCGTGGGGACCCGTGGAAACCACACAGGAGGGACCCCATGGCACGTGCACCCCACAGAGGAGGAGCACCTGGACCCATGGACCCTACACACAGGAGAGACCCCATGGCACGTGCATCCCACAGAGGAGGGGCACATGGACCCCACAGAGGAGGGGCACCTGGACCCATGGACCCCACACACAGGAGAGACCCCATGGCATGTACACCTCACAGAGGAGGGGCACCTGGACCCACAGACCCCACACAGGAGGGGCACATGGACCCATGGACCCTACACACAGGAGAGACCCCATGGTACGTGCACCCCACAGAGGAGAGGCACAAGGACCCGTGGAACCCACAGAGGAGGGGCACCTGGACCCATGGACCCCACACAGGAGGGACACCTGGACCCATGGACCCCACACACAGGAGAGACCCCATGGCACGTGCACCCCACAAAGAAGGGGCATATGGACCCATGGACCCCACACAAGAGGGCCCCCATGGCATCTGCAACCCACAGAGAAGGGACACCTGGACCCCACACAGGAGGGACCCCATGGTACGTGCACCCCACACAGGAGGGACACCTGGACCCACGGACCCCACAAAGGAGGGGCATCTGGACCCATGGACCCTACACACAGGAGGGACCCCACGGCACATGCACCCCATAGAGGAGGGGCACCTGGACCCATGGATCCTTACACAGGAGGGACCCCTTGGCACGTGCACCCCACAGAGGAGGGGTACATGGACCCATGGACCCCACACAGGAGTGTAGCCCTGGTTCGTGTCTGTGATATTTTGATTTTTTCTGAAACTCTTTCCCAGAGAGTTTTCTGTCAACAAGAGACACGTTTTCCTAACTGTAACCTTTGTTTACATTCCTTTCCCTGGGAGGGACCTCTTCTCGATGTCCCTCTGACTTAACCAATGTGATTGAAGAAGTTTGTCTCTCTTTCACCCATTGGGTTGCTCTCTACAAAATAGTATAAAAAGGAAGAAATAAATGGAAATAAACAGAGTCATTGTCAGCCTTCTGAGCTGGAGTCTGTGTCCTTGTGACCTTTAACAGCGTCACAGGAGGGACACCTGGACCCATGGACTCCACACAGGAGGGACCCCACGGCACTGTGCACCCCACAGAGAAGGGGCACATGGACCCCACACGCCCCACAGAGAAGGAATCCCACTGACCCCACAACGCACACCCCCCTGGATAAAAGCCCCACCAGGGCTCAGCCTCACATCAGTCACCAGGGCAGGTTCACGCAGAGATTTTTTCACTGAACAAGGACAACCAGAGGTGCTGTGACCCCTCCAGGTCCAGGCACCCTCCGAGTGCCTGCAGCATCCCAGCCCCTCCTGCTGAGCCCCGGGGCGATGCCTGATCCCCTTTCTCTGCAAAAAGCAGCGTCTGGACTGGAATCCCCGAGGATTCTGTTTGGGACAGAGCTCTCCCACGCCAGGGAACGGAGTCGTTAAGGAATGACTTTAAACAAGCAAAATCTTGCATTAATGAAGCCTGTAATTCCAAACTAACTGAGAGCAAATGGGCTGCTTCTGCTTTACCCAAGCTCCTAAGACTCAGCTTCTTTCTTATTACTATTTAATGTACCGTGAGAGATCTTTATTTCTTTGTTTTATCCTTGTGGGAAGTGACCCGGCTCCCGGGCACTGCTCAGGGAAGCACGTTGGCTTTTTTCCCTCCTCGGGGCAAAGCTTGGGAGCTGCCAGCTCTTCCCACCAGCAGCTCTTTGTGTGACAGATGGGGAGAGCACAGCCCTGTACAGCCCCTAAAGCCAGAGCAGCACCAAGACCCACCACTGAGAAACCCCTGCCCAAAGCTCCTCACCCTCTGCCCACGCTCACACTCGACCAGGGTGGAATTTTGCTATGCAAAAGTGATTTTTTTGAGGCTCAAACCAGAGTAGAAAAGATCTGGTTTTCCCTGGTCAGTGGGAGCAAGCAGCAAGAAGCAGCTGCAATGCTGCAAAGCTCCTGGGAGCAGGGAGAGGAATAGCCCTAGAACAGTCCTGCTCCTGATGCCTCAGATTTCAGCTTTCATAGTTTCAGATTCTGTGCTGCCTAAGGATGTAGTTCTGAGCCTCACATTAAGTGCCAGTAAGCTCTCTTCACAGAACAAGCAGACAAAACAAATCTTTTCCTGCTGAGGACCAAGGACAACTTTCAGCCCAAAAAGCACAAACAAGGGTGGGCTGAAGGGAGGAACAAGGATGGGACCTCACAACCTGGAGCTGTAATTGGACAATTAAACCCCAATATGCAAATGGACCAAAACTGATAAAAATGTAAAATCTCATGATCAGGCAGCCATTTTGTGTGGCCATTCCCAACCCACCCTGGGTGCAGCCTTGGTCAGGCTCCTGTAATGCCCAGGGTGGGTCCTGGAAGCCTTTTAATAAATATCTGCTTTATTCTCTGGCTCTGCCCAGCCTCTGTTTCAGGTCAGCCTTCCTAAGGCATCACTCCCTTGGGTGTCCCTGTCCCCTGCTGGGCTGGCAGCACTTGCCTTTTGCTCCAGCCCTGTCCTGGTGCCCAGCTCTGCCTCCAGCCGCTCCTCCAGCTGCGCCAGCCGCTTCCGCAGGAACACAATCTCGGTCTGGGCGCAGTCAAACCTCACCTGCCACTCGTCCTCTGCCAACGAGAGACACCCAGGGCTGCAGGCTGGCTGCTGGGGCCTGAGCAGCCCCCTGCTAGGGGCAGGGAGGGGGATGCACAGGGCACCGGCACAGAGCTCATGGGGCACATGGCTCTGCTTTGTGTGCCCAGGGCTGCCCCACTCACACAGAGCCCTGCCTCAGGCACAGCATGTGTGCCCATCCCATCCCATCCCATCCCATCCCATCCCATCCCATCCCATCCCATCCCATCCCATCCCATCCCATCCCATCCCATCCCATCCCATCCTGCAGTGTTTTGATTTCTCTAAAACTGTTCCCAGGCACAATTCTGTACACAAGGGATGTGTTATTGTACACTGTCCTGGTTTTCTGCATTCTTTCCCAGAGGAGGGAATTTACTTGATGTCCCTCTGAGTCGACCAATGTGGCCCAAGAATTCCACCCCTTGGGTGGTTCTTTGTAAAAAGGTATAAGGGGAAGTGGCTCGAGAATAAAGAGGGATTGGAGTCAATCTTCAGCCTTCTGAGAACGAGTCCCTGTCCTTATTTCGTGTCCTATTGCGACACAATCCCATCCCATCCCATCCCATCCCATCCCATCCCATCCCATCCCATCCCATCCCATCCCATCCCGTCCCACTTGTGCCTCAGCAGCCTCCCCTTCACTCCACACATTTTCAGACACCCCCTGAGGTGCTGGGGCTGCCAGGCAGTGCCAGCAGAGCCCTGGGGCACAGCACCACCAGAGCCAGAGCTGTGTGACCGAGCTGTCACCGCCAGCTCCCGCTGGATGAGCAATGCTGGGTGACAGAACACTCTGGAGTGGCCAGGGGCTGGAGAGTGTCACAGAAAAATCTCTGCCCTCTCCTCTGTGGTCCCACAGGTCAGGTTGGATGCCCAGAGCATGCACTGCCTCCAGAGGGACATCCCTACCTCCTCCAGAGCCGCTTATCTTCATCTCACGCAGCTGCACCAGCTGCTGGGCCTCTTCCAGCTGCTTCTCCACCGACTCCAGCTTCTTCTGCACTTGCTCGTGTTTGCTCTGGGGGAGGGAGGAAGGGAGCAGCACCCAAATCACAGAAGAGCTGTCATTTGGGTGCTGAGGGCCGTATCCCAGCTCTGGGGCACTCGGGGGGGCTGTGCCAAGGGGATGGCCCAGCCAGTGTCAGCACAGAGGGGCCCAGGGCCGTGGTACCTGCAGCTCCTGCAGCTCGCGGGTGCCCCGCAGCCGCTCCGCCCGCTCCCCGTCCAGGGCCTGGCAGGTGACATCGCCCTTGTAGCGCTCGTCCGACAGCTCCGTGGTCAGGTCGATGATCTGGGGGAGCAGGGGGTCTGCCATCCCACACCCAGCCAGAGTCCTGACAGGGCTCAGGAGTGCACAGCAGCGCTGAGCAGTGTCCAGCCCGGGCTCCCGGCCTGTGCCAGGCCGCCTGCTCTGGGCTCATCACAGCTCCCCATTGTCCCACTTTATTCCATTAAATTTAACTTTGAAACCAGGAGCGGATGAATGAGGGGGAGAATTGTTAATCCAGAAAATCAATTCCATTTTCTGCAGAGCAGACGGGCACAGGGCCCTCCCTGCTCAGCCAGGCCAGCGAGGGGCTGCAGAGGCAGCAGGGCCATGAGGAAACACAGCATTCCAGCACTCCTTTCCTGTGTCTGACAGTGTTTTGAGGCATCTCACATTGTGCAGGCTCCTTAGGGAGCCCCACAAGCTTAACCCAGTAAGCAAATCCCACAGGATTTCTCTCCCTGGAGAGACTGGTGCTTTCCCAGGTCTGCCCTGAGGCAGCTGCCTTGCTCAGCATTCCCAAAGAGCTTAAACGAAATCATCTTTAAACTAAATCATCTTAAAATGATCTTTAAACCCCCTTCCCAGTGATGAGGAGGGTCCTGGCCTTGGGAGCTGTTGGCTCCATCAGGCAGAGCTGCAGCCTAGACCCAGCCCAGCCCTGCTGCAGCCAAGGGAGCTGGGGAAACCCAGGGTATTTATAGCAACCTTGGGAGCTCCTTCTCCTCATGATGCTTGGCAAAATCCCAGGCACAGTCACAAGGAGCTGCGCATCGAAGAGCAGAACCCACAGAGGACCAGCAGCCAGCTGGGAATGTGGAATCCCAGACTGGTTTGGGTTGGACAGGACCTTAAAGCTCACCCAGCTCCCAGCCACGGGCAGGGACACCTTCCACCATCCCAGGAAAGCTCCCAGCCCCATCCAACCTGGCCTTGGATGCTTTCAGGGATGGGGCAGCCACAGCTTCTCTGGGCAGCCTGGAGTGATGCCAGCCTGGAATTCTGCAGCTGGACACTGCAGCCTGTGTGGAGTCCTGTCCAGAGGACCATCCCTGGCAGCTGCCCCTGCCCCAGCTCCTCCTGCTCTGATGGAACTGGTGCTCCTGTCCATCCCCAGCAGCTCCTTTCCCAACCTGGCCAAGCAGGGCTGTGGCAGAGTGTTTGGGCTCTGTATCAGAGGTTTTGGGGTCTGTACCAGGGGTTCTGGGGCTGTACCTTGCTCTCCAGACTCTCTGTGTTCTGTCTGAGCTCGCTGCACGCCTGCTCGGATTTTTCCAGCTTCCTTCTCAGTGCCGCCAGCTCCTCCTAGGGAAGATTGGAGAAAAAAACCACACAGAGAGAGTTCCAGCATCCTGGGTTTATTTATGAAAACCTTGTTTTCTGTTCAAAATAAGTGGAAGAGACATAGCTGCCTTATTAATAAAATTTACCAGGCAACTTTGAAGGCTGCTCACTGCAAATTGCCGGGACTACAGCTCCTGACATGAATTCCATCGGAGGGAATGTCAGCTTGGGTGTGTGTAGAGCATGTTTTATGAGAGAGCAGCAAACCTCAAAAGCCTGGCATGAACAGCCAGGGGCCTGGATCATGCCCAGGGAGGGTCCCAGGGCCCTGGCAGGTATCAGAGCACGGTGCAAAGGCACGGTGTTGGCTGTGATTCCTGCCCAGGCAGCAGGAGCTGCTCCGTGCAGCCTTGTCCCGCTTTGATGTCCAACACTGAGCAGGAGCAGAACGTGCAGAGCCGTGATAAAAACAGAGGTTAACAGATGATGGGGCCTGAATGGCTCCCAGGTGGGTTTGGAGACAAAAACAGAGGCTTGGGCGGCTTTTATTTCGTCTGAGGCAGCCTGAAAACATCTTGTTAAAACCTCACTAAGGCGAGAGGAGGAGAGGGACTCCAGGGAAGGACGAGGAATTTAGCACAGGTCTCAGAGGGTGCAGAGGGGTGAAAGGAGCCTTTCCTGGGACAAAAAGTGTCCATCAGCATCTCCCGTCACCCAGGGCAACACAGGTGGATGCCAGCACAGTGCTGGGGATGGCACAGAGTGGAGTCCCCTCTGTGACAGGGGTTTGAATGCTCATCTTCCAGCACCCCACAGGCCTATCCCCAGGGGTTTGGCTCAGGGTACACAGCCCTTGGAGCTTGCAGAGAGCACCAGGAGAGCAGTGGGGGAATGCCTGGGATGGGGTTTGACTGTGGGGGCCTGCTGTGTTTGCTACTGTCCCTCTAAGCAGGAAGTCACTTCTCCCTCCACAGCTCTGCAGAACGTGTGACACTGGGCTAAAGAACAGATGGCAACCTCTGGATGGTGGGGAAGAACATCTTTCCCTGGGCAGAAGGGACTTCCAACTTGACCAATCCACCAGGCAGAGCCTCTAAAGCACCCTGACCTGTCCTGCCCCACCCATCCCATCCCACCCATCCCAGCCCAGCCCTGGGCACTCACCTCCTTAGCACGGAGCTGCTCCTCGGCCAGGCTGACGCTGAGCAGGGGCCGCACGTGGCTCAGCAGCTGCCACCAGGGCCAGTGCCTGACAGCCTGGAACACCACCAGGTTCTTCTGGATGCAGCGGATGGCCAGGCGCTGGATCTGTGGGGACACAGCGGCCAGGACCCTCACCCAGCCGGGAAGGACAGGGCTGGGACACTGGGTTTGGAGAGGGAAGGGTGGCAGAGGAGCTCAGGGGTGGCAGCACAGCATCTCAAGGCTGCAGGGAAAGGCTGGTACCCTCAAAGGAGCTCCAAAGAGCTGTGATTTGGGCGCTGTGGGCCACAGCCCAGCAGCACTGACCTGGGTGGGCTCAGGTATCCCCAGCCCACAGGATGGGTACCTTCAGTCTCTTGAACTTTTGGCGGCTGAGGAAGCCCTTGCAGGCAGCCTGGAGCAGAGTCATCTTCTGGGCAATCAGCTTGTCCCGCTGCTTCTCCAGCCTGGAGATGACCCCCGGCTTCAGGAACACCTGGCAGCAAGGAACAGGTTACACACCCCAGGTCGGGGCTGAAATCTCTCCCTCCTCCTGCTTGACAGAGGCAATTCCTCAAAACCTGAGCTCAAAACAAGGTGCAATTCCTCAAAACCTTTCCCGTGGGACGCTGCCCGTTCCCCCCACTGCAGGGATGGATGGATGGATGGATGGATGGATGGATGGATGGATGGAGGGATGGATGGAAGGAAGGATGGATGGAAGGAAGGATGGAGGGATGGATGGATAAATCGATAAAGGGATGGAGGGATGGAGAGATGGATAAACGGATGGATAAATGGATGGATGGATGGATGGATGGATGGATGGATGGATGGATGGATGGATGGATGGATGGATGGATGGATACCTCCACCGACAGTGGATTCTGACAGGTGACACATGGATGCACACAGGTAACAGCAACGATGTGTTACAACAGCAAAACCAAAATAAACCAGATCATTTTCTTTCTCTGAGCTGGTCAGAAACGCCTCAGAAATGACACGGATTTGCTGATGCCATCAAACCCAGGCCAGTATCGATCTCTGAGTGTCTGGAGTGTCTCTGGGTCACTGCTGGGAGAAGCTCTGGGAATCCAGGATCAGGAGCTCCCAACCATTTGCATGGCCCAGCTTTAACAACCCCCGAGTGACAGGGGCGGGGGCTGTGCCGCCAGAGCTGCATTTTAACAACACCAAATTGAATCAAAGCACAATCCCAAGGAAAGTGCCTCTCCCCGAGCTGATGCCGTGATTGCTCCACCACCCATTCGATTGCCTCATTAACGTCTGAATTAACTCCCCAGCCCCGCCAGTTTCTGCAGCTGGTACAAAATCAATGCTCAAAGCGCAGAGAGAACTCGCCCCTAACGAAATGTGACCGGGGCTGCCACCGTGCTATTGATTAAGAACAAGGGTTCCAGAGAGGAGATAATTACAAACTGCACAGCGCAGGATAAAAGAAAGTCATTTCGCTCCACAGAACTGATCCATGAGTTCTTTCTTTACAAACTCCAGAGCTGAAGGCAAGTGCACACGTGAAATTAATTTTTACTTTGAGACCGTCACATTTGAAGTTCAAACTGTGACAGTTCCTGCTCTGCAGCAAAGCCACGAGCTGCCCAAGCCCCCTTCCCTCCCAGGAGACATCGATGGTAATTAGGAACTTAAATACCACCAGAGGCTGGCTGGATTTTGGTAATTAGGTGCAGGATTCACCCTGGGTACTGCTTTCAGATGAGAATTAGGAGCACTTTGCTCTGATCTCCAGCGAGTCTCCATTTCCCAGCCCACCTGGTGCCACATGCAGCAGTGGAAGAGAGCCTTTCTCCCCACCCTGGGGGACTTTGGGCTGCTGGGGAGGCTGTGCCCACGCACAGGGGAAGCAGCAGGGCACAGTCATCGTACCTGGGTGCGCCCTATGGCAATGCTCTTCTTCTCCAGATCCAGAGCCTGGAACAGCTCCTCGATAGCCTGCGGGGAAGGAGCACGTCATGGGGCTGCTCAGGAAACACCCACACCCTGCTATGAGCTGCTGAAATGGGGGGCAGAGACCCCCCAGTCCTCAGGGGCACCCAGAAAGGGTTCAGCCAGTTCTGCCCTCCTTTCCTTCTCCCCTGGCCAAAGCCCATCTGCCCAGTCCCAAGTCCCAGTGCAAGGAATTTCCTCCCCCGCACTGAGGCTTTCAGCAGGGTGGGGAGTAGAGATCTGCAGCTGCAGGCAAGATTTTCCTCCTTTTGCTGCAATCCCTGGTCTGGCAGAGCCTTGGTGCAGGGGCAGAAGGTGACAGAGGGGACAGTGCCAGCCCAGCTGCACTCGGTGCTCCCCTCCTGCCCACCTCACCAACAGCTCATCCCAAAATCAGGGGGAAAGGCTGAGTTCTCCCCTGAGCCCACCAGCACATGGAGAACTCCTGAAGGATTTGAGCAGGAGATTATCCAAGGAGAAGCCTGAACTCAATTACTCCAAGCTTTGGACCAGAACATGAACACAACAGCCAGCAACACCCGCCATTCCCCCGGGGCAGCCACTCTGCCTTGGAGGGATGGATGGTTTGAAAGCCCCAGGGCCACAGAAAATGTAACAAAAATCCTCTGCTAATATCTCACTCCACACAACATCACCTGGCAGCCTCACACAGCTCCCCCCACACGAAGGACAAACCCACAGGAGGAATATTCCACCAGGGACCCAGGAGCAGCAGAATTGCAGCCCTGGCCTCACCAGCAGCCGTGCCAGGAGGGGATGGAGCACACAAGGGCATGAGGATGTGGATCACAGAGCCTGAAGCGCTGTGCAGGGTGAGGAAGCACCAGTGGCTGTGGCTGTGCCTGTTCTGGTGGCACTGCTGGGACCAGGACTGGTGGAGGGCTGTGCAGGACGCTCCCAACCCATCCCAGCACAAGCACAGGGCCAGCTCTGGCTGCCCTGTCCCCTCACAGCTGACGAGCCTCTCTCCTGCTCCAGCAGCTGGGTTAATGCCATGTCCTGGGAGGCATTTCCCAGCTCACAAACCCTGGTGGCAGCAAGCTGCAGGGAGGATGGGATTTTCCAAATCCCCTGCTTACACGCTGCTGACAAGGCACCCTCTGCCTCCGACAGCATTTCATAGCAATATTGACCTTTCCCAATTGTCAGACTTGTCTTATTAAATCCCGAGGTCTTAACTGCCTTTCGCACATGCTGGCTGCAGTTTGCACAGCACAGCACGTGCCCAGCTTTAATTCAGCTCCCCTCAGCTCTCCGTGGCTCATCCATAGCCTTATTCCAGGCATGGCTTTGCCCTGGTTTTGCTACAAATTTACTGGGAAGCAAATAAATCTGGCACATGTCCAGATTCCTTCCTGAGCTCTTTTGGCTTTCAGCATCATGGGGTGAGGTGAGGTGAAGTGAGGAGTCACCCCGGGGCTGAAAGTGATGCCCAGTGCCCAGAAGCTTCCACAGTCCTTGCTCTCTTGGGAATGTTGCCTGGCTTGTCCCTGGCTTGTCCTCAGTCCCAGGTTTTGGGGGAGCAAGGGAGAGGATGCCCACATCCCGCCCTCAGTTCATGCTGGAATAGCTCTGGCATCATCACAGCCCCGCTTGGGGGGTTCTCAGCTCATGCCCCCCAGCCCAGCACACACCTTGCTCTCGTCTGGCACCTCGTAGGCAGAGTTGTGCTTCCTCATCACCTCCGGAGCCAGCACCTGGAAGCGCCTGCGGAACTGCGTCAGGAGCAGCCGGTCCGAATACCCTGGGGGCACACGGGGGAGGGACCTGCTGGGACATCCCGTGCACAGCAAAGGCCACCCAGGGGGTGGAGGGGACATGGGGAGCTGCCCCGAGAGAGAAACCCCGGCAGGGAGAGGGCACCGAGATGAGCTGGAGGTGGCCAGATGCCACCCCAGCACCTCAGGACGTGCCCCTGGACCTCCTGCACAGCTCCCTCTCCCCATGGGCTGAGGGCTGTGGCTGTGGGCAGTGCAGGTCCAGCCCGATGCTGCAAGGGGAGCTCCACTGGAGCTGCAGCCACAGAGCTCAGGCATGAGAGGGGCTCAGAACCCACTGCAAAAAGCAGGAATAAAAACCGCGGGGAACTTCTGAATTTCTGAAAGGTTCCTTGCCTGCTGGTGAGCAGCAGTTGATGAGCAAAGGCTGGGAGGGCTGAGCCAGGGGAAGGTGGGACAGGCATGGGCAGGGTGTGGACGTACCCACACGGTGGAGGCGCAGGGCATCCAGGAGCTGGCTCCCCTCCAGCTGTGTCCTCAGGGCCACCACATCCAGCTGTGGGGCTGCGTCCGGCGGCGCCGGGGGCCGAGGGTCCGGCCCTTCCCCGCCCATCCCCGGCAGGAGGCAGTGCACAAAGTGCAGCTGGGACCGTCGGAGCAGGTTGGTGAGGGCATCCTGGAGGGCAGCAGAGGTCAGTGGGGATGGAGGGGACAGAGGGTCAGCAGGTGCTGGCGGTGGGAGGTGCTGCCTGTGAGCCTGCAGGGTGTCTGGGCAGCTGGAGGAGGCGGCTCCCAGATGGGGTGAACACAGGTGCTGAGCAGGACCCTTCCTCCTAAAGTCCCACGTGAATCAGGTGGTGGGCAGAAAATTTACCAGGATTCGTACAATCCTTCTGAATCCTTCTGGGTTGGAAGGATTAAAGATCATCGTGGTTGAGAGATGCTGGGGAGAGGGGGTTTGCCAGGGACAGGCAAGACCCCAAAATGGGCTGGTCAGGGAATCAGCAGAGCCTGAGCCTCATCTCCTCGAGAGAGTTTGGACACTTAATTAGGTGTGAGAGCAGCAGGAGCCTGGCACATGCCCAGCGCCGAGGGCTGCTTACTGTCTGAGCACTTAAGAGGATTAAAGCTCTGTAATCTGTGTGTGATCTGTGCGCGATCCGAGCCTGATCTCTTTGCCTGGGGGGGCTCTCCCTGAGTGACAGCAGCGCTGGACAGGCCAGCGCAGCACCGGGGTGACCGCAGCCACAATGGGCACGGGCAGGAGTGATGCATTCCCCTAGGGGATGGTCTCCCTCACAAACCCCTCCCGCAGACACTGTAACCTTGGCCTGGTCTCACCTGCCCCTTGACTCTGACCTATGGCCTTCGGCCAGGTAATCTGACCCCGACCCCGAAAGAGATAAAAACCCCTGCTTCCCCATGATCTCCCTCTTGGCCCTGGGATTCCCTTCTTGGAATAAAAGCCTTGGAACACCTCCTGAGGGTAAGAGCCTCTTTTGAAATTCCTCTCCCTATCCTGAAGATCTCCTTTCCCCAAAGCTTCCCAAATCTGAGCTAGCTGCTTGTGGGGGGGGAAGAGGGGAGGAGAAAACTTCACAGGAGGTCACTGCTGGGGGCTCCCGGGTAAGGGAGGTCCCCAGCCTGGGGTCCCCACGCTCTGTGCCACAACCCCCCCCTCGACCCGCGGCCGCAGGGAGGGGCACTCACCGCCTGCAGCTTGATCTGGGCGCACACCGACCTCTTCCTGACGGCGGCGAAGCTGCTGGCGAAGGTTTTCCTCAGGCAGGCGTTGCGGTGCAGGGCGGCCTGGGAGCGCCCCTCCAGCCCGGCCAGGGCTCGGCAGGACAGCGGGGCCCTCGCCCGCGGCTGCACCAGCTCCCGGACCGCGGCTCTGCCGGGAACAGACACGGCCGGCTGGCTTTTCCCAGCTGCTTCCGCAGGGATGCAACACCCAGAGACCCAAATTCCAAGCTGGTGCTGCTCTGCACCAGGATGCCGGGGCACCCCCAGTCACTCCATCCTCTCTGCTCCGAGCACGGAGCTGTTCACTGCTGTTAAAGCTTCCCTGGGTTGAAGCCCAAACCAAATCAGGCAGGAGTAGGCAAGCAGAAGGCTGAAATCCCCCTGTGTGCACAGACACCTGCAGCACTTCAGTTCCCTTTCAATTCCAATTTAGTTTACAAGGCTGCTCAAAGCAGTGGGAAAACCTGGGCTGCTGGTGAAGCCTCACAGCTCTGGCTTGTGCTGGACCCCCACAGGCAGGGACACCTTCCACTAGCCCAGGTTGCTCCAAGCCCTGTCCAACCTGGTTTCAGACACTTCCAGGGCTGGGACAGCCACAGCTTCTCTGTGCCAGGGCCTCACCACCCTCACAGCCGGGAAATTCTCCCAGTTCCCCACCCAACGCTGCCCTCTGGCAGTGGGAAACCACTCCCCCTTGTCCACACAAGGGATGCCCCACACCACTCTGCAGCTCGGGGCACGAACATCCCCAACGCCCTCCCAGGGGCGCCGTGGCACCTCCTGGCACTTACACCGTGGAATTCTGCAGCACCTGGATGGCGTTCTGGGCCGAGAGGTTGAACTTGGCCTTGCTGACCCAGCCCGTGAGGTCGTAGCGCACGGGGGCCGTGCCCAGCTGGTGGCAGAGCTCGAAGTGCAGTGTCTGCTCACACCTGCGCAGGTGCCCCTCACCTGTGGCCAGGGACAGCACCCCGGGAGAAAAACCCAGTGAGGGGTTTAATCATCTGATTAGCTACAGGTTTGTGCCTGCCATGTTCTGATTTTAGAAAATCCTTTCCCAGGGACACTTGTTGTAAACAAGGGCATGTTATTGTAAACTATCATATTTTTCTACATTCTTTCCCAGAAAAAAGAATTTGCTTGATGGCCCCTTGGTGTGACCAGAGGGTCCAAGGATCCCACCTCTTAGGTTGGCTCATTGTAAAAAAGTATAAAAAACAAGTGCTTTGATAATAAAGCCAGATTTTGAATCTTCAGCCTTCTAAGAGTCTGTGTCCTGATTTCGTGTCCTACAGCAACACATCCACATCTCCCAAGCTCCCAAAGCCTCTGATGCCAGAGGCTGGGCAGCCAAGCCGAGCCCAACTCACCCTCCTGGCCGGGCCCCTTGGTGGCGAAGTAGGAGCAGAGGCGCTCGAAGGCAGTGCCATCCCCCGAGCCTGGGATCAGCACCTCCTCGTCCAGGATCCACAGCAGCCCCCGGGGAGCGGCCCCGGGGCTGCCCGGCAGCACCTGCGCCTGCCAGGGGACACCAGGGCTCTGGGATCCCAGCCACAGCCAGGCCAGCCTGCCCTGCTCCCCCTGCCCAGCTGCAGACCCTCCCCACCTGATCCAGCCCTGGACACCACCACCCTGAACCCTCAGCAGTGTCCCAGAGGAGCTCATCACTCCAGGCTAGAAGGGGTGATGGAGGGCACAGCTTGGTCAGGGAGGGTCTTGGTATTTTAAGAAGCCAAAAAGATCCTGGTGGGTGCTGTGCCCGCTCCCCTGCAACACCTCAGGGTTGCTCTGGGATGCTCCAGAGGGTCCCAGTCTGCCTCTGGAGCCCTCACTGCCCGGAGCAGCAGGGTGCAGAGGGGACAGGGTACCTGGGAGCAGCTCAGGTCGATGATGGACAGCGTGGCCAGTGGAGAGCGCTCTGGAAGATCAAAAGACACCTCAACATTTTCCTGGAAAACATCATTTAAAAGCTTGTTTCAGTCGTGGGGTGGCATCTGGAAGTCTTCATCGCCAGGGAAGGAAGGGCGCACCTGTCCTTACTCGATGATGTGTGTGCTAAACCATAGGAATTCAGCTATTTTCCCGGGGCTAGAGGCATTATGGTAGCTCCTTCAAGCCTATAATTAGTTCATCTCTGCCTGTAGCTTTCTCAACAGCTTATTTCTGCAATAATTTATCATTTTCCTTTCTATTCTCTATTATTCATCAACTGAGGGAAAAGTCAGCTGTGCCAACAGAAGAGCACAAAGTCTCCCGAGCTGGAGCAAGCACATAACAGAAATCCAGGATGGTTTGGGCTGGGAGGGACCTTGAAATCACCTCATTCCAGCCCCCCTGCCATGGCAGCTTGCACAAAGGTGCCAAGAGAGCCTCTCTGGTACATCAGGAATAGCCAAGAGGACTCAGAACTGAGGCAGGGGGGTGAAGAGAGAGGCAGCTCAAGCTCCCTGCTCTGTGCAGACCCCCCTCCCACCCAGTTCTGCTGCAGCCCTCCCAGCAAAGCTCCCGAGCTCTTCACTGACACCACAGCAGGGCCCAGGGACCCCTGGGGACAAAGGCAGCCCCACTCCCGGGTGCTGGGAGCCTCTCCCAGCCCCTGCTCCTCACCTCTCTGTACCTCTCCATCTCCCCCAGGAAGGTTTTCTCGTAGAAGAGCCCCTGCAGCCTCTCCTGGACGTAGTTGTGGCACAGCTCCTCGAAGGTGGCCGCGCGCTCGCTCCGCTGCTGCCGCGGGCTCTGGAAGCCGGGGGTGTCCACCACGGCGATGGAGGCCATGGAGAGGTGCTGGGAGGAGAAGGACCTGGCAAGAGCAGCACCCAGCACCAGGATTTACCCACAGGCGGCACAGAGTGGGGCCAGCCATGCTCCTGGCAGTGCCCATCCCACAGGACACAAGGAGTTCCGAGTGCCAGCGCCGTCCCTACACAGAGATTTTCACAATACTGCCTGTTTTTCCAGCAGGAATCAGTCACCTGCCCTGTGCCCCTGGAGAAAAGGCTGCCACCTGTAGATAGCGTGGTTGTTTGAGTCCAATGAGAGATGTCCTGAGACCGGGGTGCTCTCAAGACACGTGGTTTATTATTCGTGGGAAGGCAGCCTAACCAGGGGAGGGGAACAGCAGCAGGAAAAGTCTAAAGGGACCGGGATCCAGGGGAGCGAGAGAAAGAGTTTACCTGTCACATTCCATTTTAACCCTTTCTATCATGAATATTCTAATTAGCACCAACCAATCACCTCAGGATACAAAACTTACAGAATTTACATACAGCCTATGGGGACTACTATATTACCATACTAATTTACATATTAAGAACCTGAAAAACCACCTTTTCCAAGATACCTGAGAAAGCTCAACCCCCTTTTGTTTGGGGGGTGGGATTGCTTAATCACTGGAGCTTTGGCTATTGACTCAGCTTGATTAAATCACTGTCTTCCTGTTTGAATTCTATAGTTCAAATCTTGCTTTTAATTCCATATCTCTCTCAGGTTTTACACTCTTAAAATCTTTTACTAATAAATCATCTCTGCATGGGCTTTCTGCTTCATCCTTCCAACAGCCACCCTCCAGCCCCAGCGCCCAGCAGCTCTTTGGTACCTGTTGATGAGCGAGACCACGGCGGCAAAGAGCTCCTCGTAGAGCCCCGAGGCCATTCCCTCCACACACTCCACTCCCGTCATCTTGGGCCCTGGCACAGCGAAGGGAAGGGCAGGCAAGCTCATTTCCAGCCAAGTTCAGCCCATTCAGATCCTGGATTCCCCAGATTTTGGTGCAGGAGAACCCACACGGCTCCACATGCACATCCCCTCGCCTGCCTTCAGCTCCCCTCCTGCCTCAGGTGGATTGAAGGATTTCAGCTATCACCATGTCAAAGGCCACTTCCTCAAGTTCTTGCTTTTACCAGGGGAACTTGCAGGGCCCAGCTGGAATTCGGCTGCTGAGCATCACGGAATCATCAGGGTTTGGAAAAGACCTCCAAGATCATCAAGGCCAACCTTTAAGGAGTGTGGGAAGGCTGACCTGAAAGCCAGGCAGTATCTCACCCTCCCACCTCACACATGCTGGATCTGCCTCCATGAATTAGATCCACATGATAATTTAAGGTTTACTTAATGTTGGCTCAGCAGCACAATCCCTGATCCAGAGCTCCTTGCAGGACTCAGGTGCTCAGAGCACAGCACCAGCCCAGCTCCACCCGAGGAGTTTTGGGATTCCCCACAATTTTCCAGGCCGAGCTCTCACAGCTTTTAAGCCACATCACTTATCTGAATTCACCTGATTTCACGTGTCCCTAAGGAGGGCCAGGCAGGGGCAGCTGCAGAGCTGAGGGCAGTGAGGTGACACAGCACAGCTGATGATTTTATTAGTATTAACAGACCTAACTCAGCCTCACAGCCTCAGAAGAACAGTATAAAGTGATAAAGTATTGGAATGGCCTGCCCAGGGAGGTGGTGGAGTCACCATCCCTGGATGTGTTTAAAAAAAGACTGGATGTGGCACTGGGTGCCACGGTCTAGTTGAGGTGTTAGAGCCGGGGTTGGACTTGATGATCTTGAAGATCTCTTCCAATCCAGTGATTCTGTGATTCTGTAACAGGATAAACCCAGTGATTCTGTGATTCTGTAACAGGATAAAACTGGGACTCCAGAGCAGGAAGCTCTCTTGCTTCACCCGATTACCGAGGAAGACTGGACCTCATCTCACCATCACTGGACCCTTCTCACCATCACCGGACCCTTCTCACCATCACCTGGACCCTTCTCACCATCACTGAACCCCTTTTCACCATCACTGGACCCTTTTCTCTCAGGATCATCTCTACTTCAACAGAACCACATCTGCCACTCCAGGAGGACTCACTTTTGGACTGCTTCCAACACCCTGACCAACAGGGTGCCAGGTTGTAGCTCTGACTCTGTCAGGGTTTTCTAGGACTGCTTGTTTATTTGTTTGCTTGTTTGGTTGGGTGGTTTTGTTTTCTACTACATTTGTGCTGTTAATATTCCTAGTAAAGAACCGTTATTCCTATTCCCAAATCTTTGCCTGAACGCCCTTAATTGCCAAATTATAATTTGGTGGGGGGGTGAGATTCCCTCTCCCCCAGAAAGAAATGGAAAAAGGGGTGGGGCACCCCAGGTACCTGGCGGGCTCTCCTCTGCCTGGGGCCGGCCCCGCGCTGTCACCTGCGCCAGGATGTGCCTCAGGTGGTGCTTGAAGACGGCGGTGCCGAGCTCCTCCACGTCGCAGCCCAGCACCTCGGCGGCGCGGCTGGCGCTCTCGAACCTCAGGAACTGCTTCCTGCCCACTGGGGAGGGACACGGGAGGGGGGCTCAGGCAGGGCCGGCTCTGCCTCAGCATCACCACCACGCTCCCACAGCCCCCCCAAAATCAAAAGGGTCCGAGGCAAGCCGGGGACGGGCGGAGCGCATGGCATCGGTGTTATCCCAGCGGGGCAAAGCGGTGGATGTGCCAGTGGGAGCTGAGGGGGTTAGGAGCCAACCCCTCAAAATCCGGGGTCACCTCGCAGGGTGCCAGCGGTGCTTGCTGTCCCTACAGCCGGGAGGGTTCTCCCCAGGGGCAGACATCGCTGACACCCGGTGATAACCATTCCACCTTAACGATTAAAATCAAACCTGCAGCATTCATCCTTTTGCAAATCCAGGGCACAGAGGTGCCCTGGGGGCAGCAGAGCTCAGGAACGCCGGGGATGAGCACAAACGGGAGCAGCCAAAGTCACTCAGAGAGCTCAGGGTGGCACTTTTGGGTGGTGGGAGAGGAGCTTGGGCGGGCTCACAGCTCAAATGGGCCCTTAAAACACAGCTGGGAGCTGGGGGCATTAAAACACAGCTGGGTGTGGGATGGAGAGTGAGAGGTCCTGGGGAGCTCCATGGGGGACCCACTCCCGGCCGAGGGGATGCACAAAGCAGGGCTGGAGGGGTGGGGGGGCTCACAGCACACCCGTGAGACTCAACCCCCATTCCCCTTTGATCCTTTCCCAGTATTTCCTATGCTGACTGAAGGACTCCAACATCAAGGGCTGTGCTGGAGCAGGCAGAGGAATTGCCTCAACACTCCAGGCTTTGATTTATTCTGTTTTTCACTTGTTCTCGTCTGAGCTGGCTGGACAGATGCTGATTTCCTGTCAGACACAAAAACTCTGCCTGCTGGGGAGCCGGAGGGGCTGGGGGGCCGGGGCTGTACAGATCTGGCTGGCATCCCACACTGCCCACTCCAGCATCCCACACTGCCCACTCCAGCATCCCTGGGACAAACAAGAGGGTCCACTCAGCCCTGGCACCCCCAGGCATCATTTTGCCCTCCATAAACCACAGCCAGCAGCAGCTGCACATGGCTCTCCTGAGTGTGATGTGACCACGGAAAAATTCGCTGACTTTAACACCTGAAGGGAATTACTTCAGCCCAGGTAAATATTTAAGAGAAGCAGAAGGAAAACACGGGGTCAGCACTCAGGGGGGCAGCTCAGCCTCTCTCGCTACAGCCCCAGCCCATTTCCAAACTGCTCAGTGCCTGATTTCCTGGGTTCCCAGGACATGATGCCACCTGGGGGGGTCTGTGCAGGACCCTCCCTGGGACACAGCAGCCCCCATGTACCTGCAGCTCAAGCACTCACCCTGGGCTATTGCTGATGGTCTCACTGACCCCAAAATTCCCCCCCTGGCTGGCTGGGTGCTCCTGTCCCTCCTGCTGCCCTGGTGCCCCTGACCTCTGGGTTCCAGCCCACCTGCCCTGTGGTTTTCCTCCATCCAAAGGAGGTGGGGAGGCTGGATTTGCAGGGTTGGAGCAGCTCCTGACCCCTGACACAGCTGTGGCAGCCCCAGGAGGGCTGGGATGGCAGCCACCTCCGTCACAGGTGCGTGGTGGGAAGCCCAGGGGGAGCCACGGGGCTTTATTCTGCTATTAGCCAGCAAAAGGGACAGCGTGAGAGCCAGCCGAACCTCCAAACCTCCCTTCCGCTTACGGGGGCAGCAAACAAATTAAAACAGGGGATTTTCTGCAGCCCACAAAGGGACTGGAGCGCTCAGGTGAATGGTGCCCGGGGTGCCAGGCTGTTTTCCCTAATAAAAGAGCTGCTCTGATAGGTTTCAAAGGCAGCGGGAAGGGCTGACACCGGGATGGAGCAGAAGGAGCTTTTGAAATTCAGCCTTTTCTTCTCACCGTTTTTTTTTTTTGTGTTTTTTTTTGTAGCTGCAAACGCGTTTTTCCACCCCCAGCCAGGGAGAGGTGGTGCTGTTCCCTCCTGGTTTATTCCTGCACAAAGGGAGCGGGTGAGGAGGGAAGGGGGAAAGGTGCCTTTAGCCCACGCCGGGGCTCGTTTAACACTCGTGCCACGGGGCCGCGGCTGCGGATGGGGATGGAGGAGGCACCCGGCTGAGCTCCTGAATGCCCTGGAAAAAGCAGTGCCGAGGCTCCCTTCGGGGAGATTTCAAGGAGAGGATTTGGAATGCGCAACATCAAAGGGCAATGAAAGGGGAAGGGAAGAGATGGCTATCGGGAGACAGGTTTAACCACATTAAAAGAGTCGTCGCCCCCACTGAGACTTTTGCTCCATCCGGCTTTGATCCATTTTTTATCCATATTTCCTTTCATTTCTCCCCTTTTGTTGACACACGGTGGGGGAATCAATACCAGAGTGAGCGACACTGAGACATGCTCTGCTTGTTAATCCCACACCAGAGTGTGCTTGGAGCTGCAGCCCTGCCTGGATCCGCTACTCCCATTCCTGTTCCTGCTCAAAGACTGGATTTGTTGGATTTGATTCCCCTCCCAGCATTTGATTCCCTCCCAGACAGATTTATAGAGGGCTGAGGACAGAATGTGCAGGAAGTCTGAGCAAGGAAAAACTCCCCGTGACCAATCCCTCCACCTGTCCTTCAGCTGGGCACTCCCAAAAGGAGGCACCTCTCCAAAATCTGCTCTCCTGAAAGCTCACAGGGCAGAAGGACTTCCAAATATTTTGGCCAAGAGCCTCCTGACACTCATCAGACTGAGAGCACAGGGTCATCCATAAAAGCTGGAAGGGCATTAAGGTAGATGGAGATGAGGAAAGGGAACACCAGACAGAAGGAGAAAAGAGAACTCACTGTAAGTCATGACAGCATCTATCCTTTTAAAATAATTAATAAATGATTAATGGCATAAATTACCATAAGATGTGTTATGACATGTTGCAGAGACATTTATAAATGTCTGTGGCTCAGTTTATGGCAGCCTTTATGCAGCCCTCACAAATTGAAGTGTGTAAATCAATGTGGCTGCCTCTAAAATGGGTTAGTGCACGTCCTAAAATAATTTGTAAGGGATAAGGCAATTTCTGCTCATCTGTATTAACAAAGTCTCTATAAATGCAATCTTCATCCAGACTCAGCCCACTATAATTCAGTTACTGTGGAAGACACTCAAGAGATGATGAAATTAGAGCCACCTGAAGCTGTCCCTTCACGGGGGACAACAAAGGAGTCACCCAGCCCAGTCCTTCCTAAGGAGCTGGCATGGGGTGACACCCAGCAGCCAAGGACAGAGGTGCTCCAGGAGCCCCCACGGGGCAGGACACCAGCATCCCACATCCCACCACGCAGGAAGAGCAAGGAAGAGCTTGGAGCCACCACAAACGGAGCAGCCTTGGGATGAAGCATGGTCCCCTGCACAGCCCCAGGCACTGATCCCTGCCAGGACATGCTCCCTCCCCGCTCCTAGCACAGACACATGTCACCCTGTTCTTTTCAGCCTTCTGATGTTTGTGTTTTTGTCATGGAGTTCCTCACGGATTTTCACATAAACAACTTATTGTTATCATGACTGTTCTTTCATGTTTACATTCTTCTCACAAGGAGGAGAATTGATGGACTGTTGGGTTGACCAGTGTGGTTGGAGAGGAAGATTTTCTTCCTCCCACCCATGGTCACTGCTGGAATTCAATAAATGTCGAGGTCTGTAAATAAATCTGCCTGTGGCACAGGACACAAATGAACGACACCCACACTCTGAGATGTCCAAGGCAGAAAAGAGGCAGGTTTATTCACAAACTTCAACATTTATCGAATTCCAGCAGTGACCATGGATGGGAGGAGGAAAATCTTCCTCTCCAACCACACTGGGCAACCCAACAGTCCATCAACAGCCTCTTCTTTATGAAAAGAATGTAAGCATTGTTAGATGGTTACAATAACAAAAAGGTTGTTTATATAAAATTGTATCTGACTCCATTGCAAAAGGTCAACACAGAAGGCTAAAAATGGAACTTCGGGAAACTCCTTAAAGAGACAGAGGAGAACAGCAGAAACCCAGACAACATCTGCCCTCTTTTCTCCTTGGACATCTCAGAGTGTGAGTGTCGTTTCTTTGTGTTGTACTGCGACAGAGACACGGTGTGGGTGAGGCAGAGGCAGCTCTCCCCTTACCTTTGCAGGCTCCAGCAGCTCCCAGGTGGTAGATGCCAGCCAGGATGCGCCAGACGGCCGCCTGCTCCTCCGTGGTGATGCCCAGCGTGCCCATGGCAGCCCGGAGCTGGGAGAAGGCCACCGAGGCTCTCTGCTTCTCCTCGGGCTGCAGGGGGACAGAGACAGGGGCTGTCACTGCTGGGCACCATGCCCAACAGAAGGCAGAGTGAAACCATCAGGACAGCAAGGGAAATCTGGATCAGGTGGAGAAGCCACCGGCAGGTTCCTCGGGTGGCTGGTGTTGGGAGCAAGCTGGGTACAGCACCTTGTCAAACAAGGGTGTAATTCCCACTTCAGGAGTGTCTACAGAGCAGCAGCTGGAGATGGATGTTTTATATCATGGAATCATCCAGTGGTTCGGGTTGGAAGGGTCCTTAAAGTTCATCTCCTGCCATGGCAGGGACACCTTCCACAGGCCAGGTGGCCCATCCAGCCCTGTCCCCTCTCTCCTCACCGAACACACCTGCCCAGAGCTGAGCAGCTCCCGGCCACCAGCAGGACCTCACCTGCCACCTCCCACCACGGACACCCCTCCTGCAGTCCCTGAGCTGGGGCTGCTCTTTGGGGCCAAGAGCCAGTGACTCCAGCAGGCAGCATCCCACCTTGGGACCAGGGAAAGCTCTGGGATGGCAAATCCCCCAAAATCAGAGGTGTGAAAGGAGGGCAGAACCCCACCTCTGAACCCAGGCCTGCTGCATCAGCAGGGGGAGGACCTCAGCCGATTCCTTTGGCTGCTGAAGTGGAGCAGGAGCTCGCTAATGAAGATGGAATATTGGATTCATCAGTAGATGATGTAACTGCAAATCACTGCCATCCATCCCAGCGCTTTGGCTCCTGGACAAACTGCTGGGGCTCTGCAGACAGCTCAGACTGATGAGGGGCTGGGGGTGGGAATCAGCTGTGGAGTTTTAACCCCTAAAATTCGCGTTCTGGGCTGCCCAAAGGATGCCCTTGCCCCTGGGAGTTGCTGCTGCAGGGGAACGTCAGGGGTGGGTGACCCTGGAGCAGCAGGATCTGGTCCCAGGGTGGCTGTGGCACGTGCAAAACCCAAGCAGACAGCCCAGGCAGGGCAGCCCCAGCCCCAGCAGCTCCCCTGTGGCTGTCAGAGGGTGCTGGGGGGTGTTTGGGCAGACCCTTCCTCACATCCCAACACTCCCCCCCTCCCCTCCAGGCTCCCAGTACAGCGTCCTCATCACCCAGGAACCAGGGACTCCAAATCATCCTCTAACTGGTGGTGACAAAGGGATTGCCCTGCAGCGTCCCCACTTCAGCTGGGCACAGACTCCAGCATTTCCCCCTCCCTCCCTCCCTACCTTTGTGAAGGGTTTGATCCCAAAGGAATTGCTCTCAGCCACCTGGTGCAGGTGCAGCATCGTCCTGGGAGTAATCACAAAAAATGAGAGTCAAGCTCCCTCCTTGCCTTGCCCTCAGCACCCCCAGCCACCTTCACAGCACCACCTGAGGGGCCTGGATGGGACAGGCCACCACAGCACCACCTGAGGGACCTGGATGGGACAGACCACCACAGCCCCACCTGAGGGACCTGGATGGGACAGGCCACCACAGCAGTGTCCCTGAGGGGCCTGGATGGGACAGGCCACCACAGCCCTGTCCCTGAGGGACCTGGATGGGACAGGCCACCACAGCAGTGTCCCTGAGGGACCTGGATGGGACAGGCCACCACAGCAGTGTCCCTGAGGGGCCTGGATGGGACAGGCCACCACAGCCCTGTCCCTGAGGGGCCTGGATGGGACAGGCCACCACAGCAGTGTCCCACACAGGGACACGAGCTGGTGCACCAGGAGCCTTCTCCTGAGGGGGACCAGAAGTGAGAGGGAAAGGGATCTTTCTGACTCATTTATCACCCCGATTTCAGCTTTAGCACAGGGGCAAAAAAGCCCTGGGAAATGCCCTCATTTCACAGAAAATGTCTGGGCAGGAAGATCCCTGCAGCCCCATTAGTGCAATTGCTCTCACAACCTCTTATTGGGGTTCTCAAAGGGTACAAAGGGTGGGGAATCCCTGGGCAGCCCGGGGCTCACACCCACCTCTCTGCCACGTCCAGCCCTGCCAGCAGCAGGGGGAAGATGTTGAAGCTGCTCTCTCCTTCGGGCTGCTGGGCAACGCGGGCCCTCTCCAGCAGCAAGGTCTGGGGAGGGAAAAGGGGACAGGGAGGTGGGGAGGTGCTCCTGGGGGCTGCTGGATTTCTCCTTGCAGGGACCCAGCTGGGGTTGGGGGCTGCTCCTCCCACCCAGGGCGGTGCAAGAAAGAGCTGAGTCGTGACCCAGGCATCAAGGGGCAACACTTCAGTGCAGGAAAGCAACACCCACGGTCCCTCTGAGCTTCCAGGGGTCTGGGCAGTGCCAGGGCCCCAGCAAAGGTGCTGCAGGGCTGGGGTAAATCATTGCCTGGGCTCAAGGCAAGCCCAGCTCAGCTCCAGCCTTGCCAAAGGTGTTGAGTGCCAGCACTGGAGCCAGCAATGAGCCTGCAAGAGCTGGGGGGCCCCATCCCAGAGTGTCCCAGTGTCCCAGGGTGGTTCTGGTGGTACTAACGGGGAGGTTCTCCTGCACAAGGACAGCTCCACCAGCTCCCCCCGGGTGCCCAGGGCAGAGCAGGGGCAGCACTGGGAAGCCCTGGTGGCTCCCCAGGAGCAAACAAGGCTCCAGCCCTCTCCTCCCTCAGACAAGGCCCAGGGGCACGGGCAGCTCTGATTAAAGAGCCTTTGATAAGAGCCCTGACGGTGATAAAAGCCCTCTGAGGCTGCCATGAGGTGCTGCTAATGAAACGCTGAATTATGCATTTCCTCATCAACATTTCATCCCAGCTCTGCTCCCAGCCCCCTGCCAGGGACAGGGACAGGCTGGGGGACCCCGCCAGGCTGTCAGGGCTTCTGCTCAGGGGCCATTTGGGCACCTCTGGTGTAGGGGCAGCAGAGCAGGGAGCAGAGAATTGCTCCTGGTGCCCAGCCTGGCTGGGCAGTGCAGCACCGGGGTGGCTCATCCCCACCCCAAGGAGCCCCGTTTTCATCCCCAGCCCTCCTTCCCCAGCAGGTGACAGGTACCTGGAGGTGAGCAGCAGTGACCTGGCCGGTGGCACTGAAATCCAGCGACAGCACCATGGAGAAGCGCGTGGAGCTGCTGCTGTGGCCCGTGGTCACCGAGCCGAAGGCTGCCAGGACCGTGAACATTGCCTGGATCTTCTCCACTGCAAAACCACCGTCAGGGCCCCCTGAGCTGCCCTGCAGCTGGGGAGGAGGTGTCTCCTCCTGCCTCACCTCTGCCTGCTCCTCCCGGGGTCTGTCCCAGCCAGGCTTGGGGTCATCATCCCACACCGGGTGTACGCTGACAGGAAGGGGACGTGCCAGCCTCTCCAGCCTGCCCAGCCCGTTCCAGGCCACCCCTGGGCCCTTTGCAAGAGCACGGTGTACCCAAGGGAGCTCCGAAACCCAACCCTGCCCTCTGGAGCCGCTGCCTGCCGAGCAGCGCTGCCTCCCGCGTCACCAGTAACCCGAGCAGGTGGGAGGGAGAGCGCTGCCCCGAGCAGCGGAGTCATCCCAGTAATTCACCCCGCTGCTCACGCTGATGTTTGTCAGAGCAGCCAATCTGTCGAGTCTGGGACAGGGGCAGTGGCACTCGCGGCCACATCGGCTGCTCAAGAGCCACCCCAGGGGACGCAGATCAGGCCGGGATCTGTGTGTCTGTGTGTCCCCAGCCTGCACGGGCTCTGTGTGCTGCCTCTGCCCGGCACCGAGCCCCCAGTGCCGCCCCTGCCTCTACCTGAGACCCTGCTCGTACCTGAGACCCCCCATACCTGAGACCCTGCTCGTACCTGAGATCCCTCCTATACCTGAGACCCCTCCCATACCTGAGACCTCCCCATACCTGAGACCCCGCCCCTACCTGAGACCCCTCCCATACCTGAGACCCCTCCCGTACCTGAGACCCCTCCCCTACCTGAGACCCCTCCCATACCTGAGACCCCTCCCGTACCTGAGACCCTCCCGTACCTGAGACCCCCCCGTACCTGAGACCCCGCCCATACCTGAGACTCCCCCCCACACCTGAGACCCCCCCATACCTGAGACCCTCCCGTACCTGAGACCCCCCCATACCTGAGAACCCCCCCGTACCTGAGACCCCTCCCATACCTGAGAACCCCCCCATACCTGAGACCCCTCCCATACCTGAGACCCCTCCCGTACCTGAGACCCCTCCCATACCTGAGACCCCTCCCATACCTGAGACCCTGCCCGTACCTGAGACCCCCCCGTACCTGAGACCCCTCCCATACCTGAGACCCCTCCCATACCAGAGACCCCCCCATACCTGAGACCCCCCCATACCTGAGACCCCCCCGTACCTGAGACCCCTCCCATACCTGAGACCCTCCCGTACCTGAGACCCCTCCCCTACCTGAGACCCTTCCCATACCTGAGAACCCCCCCATACCTGAGACCCCTCCCGTACCTGAGACCCGGCCGTCCGGGCTCCCCGCCGTGCCCACCAGGTACTCCAGGGCGCTCTGGCAGCACCGTGTCCTGCCGGCCCCGCTGTGCCCCAGCGGCACGATGGCCTGGTCCTGCCGCTGCATCAGCAGGTTCCTGTAGGCTCTGTGCGCCAGCGAGCAGATGTGCGGGGGGAGGTGGTCCCGCCTCCCCCTGGGGACCTGCGGGCAGGGAGGGGGTGACAGAGCACATCCCAGACAGGCTTCTCCTGGAGAAAATCCTGGAGATATTCACACTCGGGGTGGTGGTGTCTCCCCAGGGTGCAGAACATCCCGAGACTGAGTCCTCAGAGCACCCCCAGCCTCAAGACCAAGCACCCCCAGAGCATTCCTGAGTATCTTCGGAGCATCCTGCTCCCAAAGCATCCCCGGTCCCGAGTGTCCCAGAGCAACCATAGTCCTGAATGACCCCTGAGCATCTCCGGTCCCAAAAGTCCCCTGAACGTCCCCAGTCCCAAACGTTCCCTGAGCATCCCCAGTCCCAAATGTCCCCTGAGCATCCCCAGTCCCAAATGTCCCCTGAACATCCCCGGTCCCAAATGTCCCCTGGGCATCTCTGGTCCCAAATGTCCCCTGAACATCCCCGGTCCCAAACGTCCCCTGAACATCCCCAGTCCCAAACGTCCCCTGAGCATCTCTGGTCCCAAACGTCCCCTGAGCATCCCCGATCCCAAATGTCCCCTGAGCATCCCCGATCCCAAACGTCCCCTGAGCATCCCCAGTCCCAAACGTCCCCTGAGCATCTCTGGTCCCAAATGTCCCCTGAGCATCCCCGATCCCAAATGTCCCCTGAGCATCCCCGATCCCAAACGTCCCCTGAGCATCCCAGTCCCAAACGTCCCCTGAGCATCTCCAGTCCCAAACGTCCCCTGAGCATCCCCGATCCCAAACGTCCCCTGAGCATCTCCGGTCCCACATGTCCCCTGAGCATTCCCGGTCCCGACTGTCCCCTGAGCATCCCCGGTCCCAAATGTCCCCGCACTGTGACGGTCCCACGGTGCCACCTGCCGGCCCCGCCGCGCCCGGCGCCCTCCGCCACTGTCCCCAGGAGGGTTGGTGGCCGCTTCCCACGGGAGATCCCGCAGCCCCAGGTCCCTTCCCTCACCTTCCCGGCCCCGGCGGCGGGCGCGGGGCCGGTGGCGATGGCCACCAGGCTGGGCCCCGCGTAGGTGCAGGGCAGGCGGGCACGGAAGCGCTGCCGCAGCGTGTTCATGACGCTGCACTCGTTGAGGCTGATGAGCGCGGCCAGATCCTCGGCCTGGTCCAGGCTGGGGGGGTTGGTCTGCGGGGAGACAGACAGACACCCCTGGAGCTCTGCTGCCACGGCGGGGCTGTGCCAGACCCCCACAGGGGAGCACAGCCAGCCCGGGGTGAGGGCTGGAGGAGCATCATCGTGCCTGGGCGCTGTCCTGCACCGGGGCTCCCGTCCCTGAGGCAGCTCAGGCTGGGGAAGGGGCTCACCCTCTGCACGCTGTCCTCGTCCACCTCGGTGACGGTGCCATCCTCGTCCCGGCGCACCCTCACCCGCCCGGCCGGCAGCTCCGGGGTCCCCACGTCCGGCTTCAGCTGTGTGGCTGAAGGAGAGGCCGGTGAGTGCCCCCGGGGTGGAGCACAGCCGGCTCTGGCCGGGGGAGGTGCCGAGGGGCCGAACCCAGCGGGGCACAGCACCCGGAGCCTGCTCTGTGACTGATGCATCTCATCAGGGCACAGGAGGGGGAATTACCCAGTGTGAACCCGTCCTGCTGGATCAGCCAGACCTTCTCTGCTTCGTACCAAACGTCCCTCGGAGCCTGCGGGGAGGGCAGAGGGGAATTGGGCAGCAGCAGGAGGAAAGCTGTGCTGAACAAACTGCCTTTGCCCCACGGACAGGGACATTTCCACACTCCTGCCCCTCTGCTGTCCTCCCATCCAGGCCCGGGGTCACCCTCCCACCAGCCCAGCCCGGCCCAGCCCATGGGAATGGGAGGAGCTGCATGAAACCAGAAAACTGCCTCAGTGCCCCAAAACCTGGATAACACCCCCCCGACACATTACCTGGTCCTTGTCCGTGCTCTCGCCCGATGCCTCTTTATCCTGGTCCTTTTCCATGCTCCTGCTGATCTCTTTGCTCCTTCCCAACGTTTCTTCAGCCTGGTCCTTGTCCGTGCTCTTGCCAATCCCTTCGCTCCCTTTCAGCACCTCTTTACCCTCTCCCAGCTCTTCCTTCACCTTCCCCACCTCTTTTACCACATCTGTGGCCTTCTCTTGGATTCCCTCCGGCTCCCCCTTGAGACCCTCTGACTTGTTTGTGGTTTTTTCAGGCTTTTTGATCTCCCTTGGCTCCTTCTTGCCACGTCCAACATCTTTCTTCATCTTCTCTGGCTCCTTCTTGGCTGAGAACAGCTCCCTCTGGGCTTTCACCTTGGCTGGGGGCTCCTCCTGCCTCGGGGGTGTCCCCTTCTCCTTGGTGCTCTCAGGGACTGTCTCCTTGTCCTTCTTAGTGCTCTCAGGGACTGTCCCCTTCTCCTTTTTGGTGGTCTCAGGGATTGTCCCCTTCTTAGTGCTCTCAGGAACTGTCCCCTTCTCCTTTTGGGTGCTCTCAGGGATTGTCCCTTTCTCCTTGATGCTCTCAGGAACTGTCCCCTTGGGCACGTCCCCTTCCTTCACCGGGACTTTGCTGCCACGCTGGGGGCCCTGGCTGGGTGCAGGGGCTGGAGCTGGGGGGCTGCCCCCCAGGAAGGAATCCTTGGGGCTCTTCCTGGGCCACAGTGGCTTCCCCACCTTGGGAGCCCCTGGGCGAGGGGTCTCTGCTGGTTTGGGGGCGGTCTCTGGTGGTTTGGAAGGAGCCTCTGCTGTTTTGGGGGATGTTTCTGCTGCTTTGGAGGATGCCTCTGCTGGTTTGCAGGGGGTCTCTGCTTTTTTGGGGGGTGCCTCTGCCGGTTTGGGGGCAGGTGCTGCTGTTTTGGGGGACGTCTCTGCCGGTTTGGGGGCAGATGCTGCTGTTTTGGGGGACGTTTCTGCTTTTTTGGGGGGTATCTCTGCCGGTTTGGGGGCAGGTGCTGCTGTTTTGGGGGATATTTCTGCTTTTTTGGAGGGTATCTCTGCCGGTTTGGGGGCAGCTGCTGCTGTTTTGGGGGATGTTTCTGCTTTTTTGGGGGGTGCCTCTGCCGGTTTGGGGGCAGGCACTGCCGGTTTGGGTGCAGGGGTTGGGGTTTTGCCCTGGACAGTCCCCAGCACAGCCTTCTCCGGGGGCAGCTCCTTGTGCGGGGGGGCTGCGAGCCCCTTGCCCCCCTGCCCCTCCGCCTTCAGCCCGTTCCGCAGTGGCCCCTGGCTGGTCCCCCCTCCTCCTCGGGCAGCGGGGCCGTCCCCTCCTCGGGCCTCGCCGTCCTTCCCCGCGGGCTGCCGAGCAAAGGAGAGGAGCCCGCTGTGACACCCGGGGACGCCTGGGGACAACAACCCGGCTCCCCCGGTGCCGCCGCGTCCCCCCAGCGCTCACCTCCTCCTTGGTGCCCACCCTGCTCTCCTTCCTCCGCCGCGCCGCCTTGGCCTCCTGCTCGGTCTCCCTGACCAGCTGCTTGATGAACCCGCCGGGGATGACCGACAGCAGCAGGGGAGGGGCAGACGGGGGTGGCCCCCGGTCCTCGTCACGGATCTGGGTTTGGGAGCAGAGGTGGGTCACGGGGAAGGGACAGGGACAGGAGCCAGCACAGGGCTGAGCACCAGCACCCCTGCTCAGGCACTGCCCAGGCTCCTGGTGAGACCACGGGGCACCCCCAGGCCGGCTCAGGGATGCTGTGGCAGCAGAAGCACCGAGGGGAAAAGCCCGGAGAGAAGCGCCCAGCTTGGTGCAGCCCCCGTGGGCCGGCGCAGCAGGAGCCCAGGTGCTGTGCCAGCTCTGCTCTGTGCCAGCAGCCCTGGCACGGCCACAGGAGGAACCGTCCCGGCTGCAGCCAGGCAAGCAGCAGCTCCAGCATCACCGCAGCCACATGCAGCCCTGCAGGGCCCTCCGTGCCAGGCACTAGGGCAGAACCGGCCCCAGGGCAGAACCAGCCCCACTTCCCGCAGCTTTTACAGCAGCAGCAGCAGCATCAAACCCTGCAGCCTCCTGCCAGGCTCACCCAGGCAGGCAAATCCACTCAAACCAGAACACTCAGGCTGTGGAGGAGCCCAGAGCCAGCGGGGCCGGACACAGCACGAGGGGGCTGTGGGGATGTGACCCCGGGGGCTGCTGCAGTGACACCCCCAGCACTGAGCTCCCCAGCACTGAGCTCCCAGGCAGCCCCAGCACCCAGCCCCGAAGCACCACCAGTGCCAGCCTGGACAGAGACTTTCCTTCTGCTCCCAGAGCGCCAGGCGTGAGGAGATGGCCATGGTGGCGGCGGGCAGGACGGCGCTGTGCGGAGACACGTGGGGGACACGCCGGGCAGAGAGAGAGGAGAGAGTTAGCCGGGGGCTGCTGCTGTCCCCAGGCCGGCAGCACCGTGACCTTGCCGGGCGTTGCCCACCTGAGCCGGCGGCACCACCTGGAGGCGGTGGCAGCGCTGGGGAGGGCGAGGCCACCAGCAGCGACCTGGGGAGGTGGTGGCACAGGGGGATGGTGGCACGGGGTGATGGTGGGACCCCACAGCCCCAGGCCGGGTGGCGGCAGGAGCCCGTCCGTGCCCCGCTCGGGGCTGACCCCGGCTTCACCTGTCGGGATCATTCATGCACCGAGCGCGTCGGGGCTCGCCCGGCCCTGCCGTGCCTCCCCGGCAGCCTCATCTCCTTGTACAGTAAAGGGCAGGAGCGGCCAGGAGCGGGCTGGGAATGTCACTTGCCTTCCCGGGCGGCTGCCCCCAGCGCCACGTGCCCTCCAGGACCGGCGCTGACCCCGCGCTGTCCCCCCCAGCTGGGCTCGGCGGTCCCGGGAGAACCGGCCCCGATGGCACCGCAGAGCCCGGAGGTGACGAGCGACAGGGCTTTGTCACCCCCCGGCAGCAGAGAGACCCTCCGGCCTGCCCCGCACACGGGGAAACTGAGGCACGGAGGGGACGTGCCTTGACCGAGCACGCAGGGTGGCACCAGCGGGGTCCGGGACCACCGCCACCAGCACCGCGCTCCCTCCGCTCGGGATGCAGCCCCAGGCGGGCCGCGGGCGTTTGGATCCGGTCCTTCCTTGGCACCCGCTCCTGCTGCCAGCCACGGGTGCGTGCCACCAGCCGAGGCCACCGCGGGGTCCCCAGGCAGGAGCACCCTGCAGAGCGCAGGGAGCAGCGTCCCCGTCCCCATCCCCGCTCCCATCGCTGCCTGCCGCCTTCCTCTCCGCGGCACAGCCCCGCGAGCCTGGAAGCCGCCCCCGGAGCCGGGGCTGCCGCTCTCGCCATCCATTCCCAACTAAAAATAGCCCTCCCGACCCAGGGGCCCCCGGCCCGCGCACCCACAGAGCCCGGCCCGACCCCGACCCCCAGCCCGGGCCCCCCCCGAGCGCCGGTACCTGGTGGGGGCGGTGGGTGCCGGGGGTGATGTCCCGCTCCAGCACCGGGATCCCGGCGAGCCGAGAGCGGCGGCGGCGGCAGCGCGGGGAGCGCCCGGAGGGTCAGCAGCCGCCTCCCCCCGCCCCCGCCGCGGTGGCAGCTGAGGTGACACATGTCACTGCTAAAAATACCCGCGGCGGTGGCACCGGGGCCTCGGCTGGGGAGAGGCGGTGGCACCCGCGGGGCCCTCCTGTTGCTTGGCCTCTGCGCCGGCTGGCACACGTGTGTCACCCGTGTCCCTCCCCAGCACGCTGCTTGTGCACACCTCTGCACCCCAAATTGGGGAAACAGCTCTGGTTGGGTGTGAGCCCACCCAGAGCACCCTGGTGCTGCCCGAGGGGGACACCCTGGGCTGGGAGCCCAGTATGGGGCTCCCCAGAGCACCCCAGCTCCTCACCCCAGCCCCGAGATGGGGCTGAGCTGCAGGAGGACCTGGGAGCAGAGCTCAAAATAGCCCCTGGCACCACCAGCAGCATGGTCAGCACCCGGCCAGGGCAGGTGGGTGGGGAGCAGCAGGGTGGACACGTGGTGACCACATGGGGGCAAGGGTGACCCTCCCCAGGGCCCAGCAGGACCTGTGTCACACATGCCCCAGCACCCAAGGGCCAGTCAGGGTGCAGGTCACCAGCTCAGGCCAAGCCCAGCTGCAGAGGGGCAATGTCCCCACCTCGGCCACAGATCTGCATCTGATCCAAAAGCTCCACGGACACATCCAGGGCATCAGAATGGCTCCGGTGGTAAGAAAGGAAACAGGATTGTCTGGAGTCCCCTGGCAGGAGACTGAGGGTTGGCTGAGCACCTCCCCAACCCCAATCCCACCTGGGAACAGCACAAGGACCTGTGGTTTCCATGATCCTTCCCAGGTGGCACTGCAGCCATGGGGGAGCCTGGCCACTGTTGGTGGAAAGCCACCCTTGGTCACCCATCACAGAGGTCACAGCCAGTGTGTCCCTCAGAAAAACCAGGACAAACACCACGCACAGGGCTGGGGGAGGGAAGGTGTCACCCTGTTCTTTTCAGCTTTCTGATGTTTTTTACTTTTTCTGGTGGAGTTTCTCACGCACTTTTCATGTAAATTATGATTGTTTTGCATTCCTTTCTAGAAGAGGATTGATGGACTGTTGAGTTGACCAGTGTGGTCGGAGAGGACGATTTTCATCCTCCAACCCATGGTCACTGTTGGAATTCCATAAATGTTGAGGTTTGTAAATAAATTGCCCCTTTTTCACCTTGGATACCTCACAGTGAGAGGGTCATTCTTTCATGTCATATTGCCACAGGAAGGGACTTACCTGTGCCCGGGGCAGCGGGGTGTGGGGTCCATCCAGCTGCACCCTGCAGGCAGCTGCTCATCCCGGGACAGCACAGGAAAGGGACAAGGCGACCAGGGGGAAGAATCAGACACCAGCACACACACGCAAAGGACGGTTTTTATTGGGGTCTGGTCGTAGGAGAGCAGTTGTACTGACCAACACACAGAAGCAGCTTAGCTGTGCCAAAATAAATCCGATAAAAAAATACTGGCGGCAAAGAACCGAGTGTGGCACGGGCGCCACGACGGGGCTGTAAACTCCGGGACAGTCCGTGGGGAGCTGACAGGCACCAGGACCCTCCTCCCCACAATAATAAATATGGAAAGAGCCAAGTACAGAAAACAAGGAATGATCTCATCGATACAATATCTAAGGTTATTTACAGATCCTGGCTTTGCTTACCATTTATTACACTTTATTTATTTTTTTTTTGGACAGGTTCTCTTTTCGATTGTTTTTCCTTCATCTCGAGTAGCTGTTCGTGTGAGTCTGCTCCTTTTTGTTTTAAAGGACCTGGTGAGGCACTGCAAGTGCTCACAAACCCCCTCTCCGAGGATGCTCCTGCTTTATTCTGTTTTTCACACACGTTGGTTTGGGGTTTTTTGTGCCATCTCACCCACTTGTCTGCTCTCTCCCTTTCCCTGAGGAGAAGATGCCTGCTACCAACAGGAAAGCCTCTTCCCAGCCCATCTCCTTTTACAGCCTGGAAACAACAGCGTGTCACACAAACCCAGAGCAACCTGGTGCTGCACAAAGCCACCTTCCTGCAGCTGTCCCCAGGTTCTCTGCCAAATCCCTGCCTGGACACACCCCAGGCCAGCAGCACCATTCTCATCAGTGTCCCCAGTGTCCCCACCAGGGCACCTTTCCAGGGGTGACACTAAGGAGCCACAATGCCACCAGCACAGTCTCACCCACCACCAGCTCCCTGCTCCCTCCAGGAACAGCTCGGGCTACAGCTGACCCCAAAATCCAATGGGATCAGAGAGGGAAGCGGGAAAGAAGGCAGAGACAGCTCCGGGGAGCACAGCAGGGATCCCTCCCTGCCCCAGGCAGCCCCTCAGCAAGGAGAGAACTGCAGCAGCAGGAAAATGCCACATTTCACCCCAGAAATGCCCCAGGGATCAGCTCTGACCAGCACAGACCCCCAGCCCCGTGGAAACTGAGAGCACCCAATGTTACACCTCGAGTATTCCTCAAACTGCACAGGCCACACTCACAACTGGAATTATTTTTAGGAACTGAGCCAGCTGATAAGTTCAGGGCTATTTCTGTACCTCACTGGGGACGGAGGTGCTGGCGTTGGCTCTGCCCAGATGTGCCCAGATGTGCCCAGCAGAGGCAGCTCCTGGACTGATGGCACCACAGAGGGGTCATTTAATTCTCTTTAACTCAGCACAGAATAAACACTTGCTCTGGGAATGCTAAGGGTAAAGGAGAAATTTGGAAATACCCCATCGAGGGGGTGGATTTTCAGTTTTCCAGGTGTTTCTGCCTTCAGGTGCCACCTGAGATGGTCCTGACAGAGCCTGGAGTCTCTGTGCTGGGAGAGAAGGGCTGCACAGCCTCAGGGAATCCATCCCTACATTTTGTCATGAAAAACAGAATAAAGCTGGCTGATCCTGCTTCAAAGGAGCTGCCACTTCCAGACATGTACGGAGCAGAAATTCTGTGGAATGTCAGAAGTTGGAGAAACATGTATTTAATAAATAATATAAAATGCTTTTTCTGTTAAAATAGAATTCTCGGGTTTATACCTACAGAGCATAGCAACCTTTACATAAACAAAATAAAGCTGAGTCTGTGATGATTAGTTTAACACAAAATAAAAATACAATTTAACAACAGTATTAAAACAGCCAATGTTCCATCCACACAATATGTACACCATGGAATAGAAACCAACAGGAAACAAAAAAAAGTAGATTATCTTGAAACTCCTCAGACATTTGGATATACATATTTTCTCTGTATATTTTAGATATTTTCCTTTTTTTTCATTTTTACAATATTAAAATTAATACTATGCTTTGTCAAAATACGCTTCTCAGATTTATTTATTTTTTTCCTTCGATTTGCAGAACTGACTCATTCCTTATATTAATCAACACAACTAGAATTATTTATTGTCTACTGTACACTTCACACAGCCCCTCCCCTGGGGGTATTTCAGGTGCAAACCCCTCGGGGGCGGAGGAGCCGTGTCACTGCCACGTGCTGGGAGGTGACACCGCCCTGCCAACGGCTGCAGGACACGGATATGGACATGGAATCAAGGGACCTGCTCCTAAAGCTGACCAGCTGCCAGGGAAAGAGCAGCTCCAGAGCTCCAGGGATTTCACTCCTGATGGGCTGAGTCACTGCAGACCCGAGGAATGAGGATGCCCCAGTGCTGGGCTGGTCCTGCTCAGGGGAGCATCAACCCTGAGAGCTCCTCTGGGCACCAGCAGTGGCCACCAAGGGCAGGATCACAATCCAAACAAGGCTTTTTTTTTAGCACAAACCAGCGTTTCCACCACTGGGCTGCAAACACCTGGTTTATCTCAAAGCCAAACCCAAGCTCACAATTCAATTTCTGGGTTTTCCCCTCCTTGATAGAAGTGGGAGAGGAAAATCTTCCACGGGGTTCCTAAAGGGGAGGTGCAGAGTCACAGAATCATGGAATATCCTGAGCTGGAAGGGACCCACAAGGATCTTCAAGGGTCCAACTCCTGGCCCTGCTCAGGGCAGCCCCAAGAAATTAAGGAAAACTGGAATGTGCCTAAGCCAAGGTCTATCCCCAGAGCTGCTCTCTCCCTACCTGCCAGGCTTCCCTTCCCAGACACACTCCCAGCTATTATTAGCCTGCTCCAAGATTTTTTGAAGCCTGCTGGGGGGTGGGGGAACATACCAGGAATGTCAGTCCCAGCTGGATCCACTCCAGCATTACTCCAGCTTCTCTCAACAGCAGCACTTTGGGAAGAACCCGTGAGACTGCAGCCGAGGCTCTGCTGGACCAGGGACAAGAACACAAAAAGCTCAAACACAACTAAGAGGAGGAAGATTTACACTTGGAGGAGTCGATGGCCAACACTTGGATGAAGGATTGGAAAAAAAAAAAAACCCACAGAAAAACACTCCACAGTAAATGTTCCTTTAACGGTTTCGTGAATTTGCAAAATAATTAGCAAAAGAACACACAGCCAAAGACCCTCCTGCAAATTAACAACACCAGAAATCTTTGTCCCAAACAAAAACTTCATAGACTCTTGTCCCTACACCAGCAAGGAGCAGTCTGGGGCAGCAGGCAGGAGGTTTTGGTTTGGAGGGTGCAATTCCAGCTCTCCCTCCACACCAGCACATCCCAGTCACTTCCACCCAGAGATCTCCATTTCTTACTGGGATCCCACCTTCCTTCAGGAGTTTTTCACTGTGATAACCTCTCCTCTCCTGGCTGCACAGTTAGACACAAGTCACAAAAATAAAGCTATTTTCAACAGTCAGTAAATCAGCTAGCTCAAGAATTCCAAATCTTTTCCTGCCCCTCCCACTGGAGGTTGGATGGGGCAGCAAGGAGCAGATAATGAGGATATTCCAGGGCCATCCCAACTCCATCACATTCCAAAATAAATGTATTTCCCTAAGTCAATATATAGCCTTCATTTCATATAAAATCTCTGGGTTTGAGGCACAATTTCCCAGCTGATGACCTGTTCCCCCCTCACTGACATGGGCACCGGAATCTGCTGACAGCAAGTGAGAGTGAAATCCAGCCATGGAAAATAACTGAAGGAGAAGAATGGAACTGAGCAGGGACTAGGAAAGTAAAAACAAGTTACACAAGAGATGTGAGAAGGTTTTAACACCATCTGAGGGCTTTTTTTCTAAATCAAGAAGAACACGAGCGTTGCATGGTATTGTAGGGAAAGCTGAACCGCAGCCAGCGGGATGAGACATTTTCTATCCCAAACACTTTTTTAAATACCACACACAGAATCATGGAATCTTTTTAGGTTGGAAAACACCTCCAAGATCAAGTCCAACCACTGACCAATCAACTCTGACACTGCTCCTTACAGAGGAGCTGAGATGCTCAACAGAAATACAGAGAGGCTGGTACTGTTTACACAGAGTAATTTGGAAAATAAATGAGGGAGGAAAAAAAAAATCATTGAAAGAAACCACTTTCTCAGGGGGTATTTTCCAGAATTCATTTTCCCTTCGGTGCAGCCCCAGGTGGTCAAGCCAGGGTTTGCACAAGCTGTGCAGCAAAAGCAGCCCCTGTGCAGAAGCAAAGAGAGCCACTTTGACTACTTCCCTCCAAGGAACTCCGTGGTGACCTGACAGCCACACACACTCGACAAACCACACACAAATCCTGCTCCCACTTACACAGGCACAACTCCACTGTCTTCAGAGAGTTGTACCTCTGTAGCTGGGAAGAAAAATCCTCTCTGAGCTGTTCACTGAATTGGAAAAACAGCTGAAGTTCAGCCCTGACCTCTCTCTTACAAAATACCCAGGGCAAGGCCCAGCTTGGAGCTGTGGGACAGCTCAGGATGAGATCTTTCCTTCAGCATGGCTTTTCCACCCAACACACCTGATGCTCAAGGCAGAATTAACAGAAACCTGGGGTTTGATCAGCTCATTCTGTCAGCTCCACGCTCAGCTTTCTCACACTGCTTGCACTGTGGGCAGTTTGAACTCTTCAGAACAGAAAATGAGGGATCCTCTCCCAAGCCGAGCTGTGATATGTGCGTGAACCTCCCAGGCTGGGCTCCGGGGAGAACTGGGGATTTTTTTTGGATTTCTAAGGATTTCTATGCTATGGGAACACACCTGTGTACAGCAGAGGAGGATCCCAAGTCCCAGGACTGAGGAGTGATCCGGGATACGTACCGAGGTACCCACACACACCGGAACCCAGCACACGCTCTAGAACGCGCTGGATTTGAATAATTCCTTTTTTTTTTTTTAATTTTTTAAAAAGTGCAGTTGACCTGAAATGGAAAAGAACTGTCTTTTTATGTTCACTGTAAACTTGTCAAAAGGAAATCTGCTCTTTAAAAACTGTGCTAAAATAGTCAATTTATACAACAGAGCACTAGATGAAGCTACCATAAATTCCTCTTCACCAATTATTACTCTATTGTGTCAGTTATAGTACTGCATATTACGTAGAAGAAGCAAAATGGTTGGTAGCTACTATTAGTGAGTACAACAAACCCAGGGAAATCATTCGAGTTCAACGCTTCCCCATGAAGTAGCAATAACATTTAAACCACAGGACAAGTTAGAATTCAGTACTTTGAAGTGCATCAGAGTCACACACTGTTGATCATCAGCAGTATGGAGCAAGGTTATCAGAGAGTTCAGCAGTAATGGTCGGGAAGGACACGGCAACACCACAGAGCGAGGGGGGCAACCCAACCACGGCCAGGCGGCGGCTCCGGCTCCGGTCGGTGTCACCACGGGAGTGTCACCCAGCCAGCAGCACCCGTGCCACCCCGCCCCCGGGCCCGGCGCCACCGAGGGCACGGCAGGGGGAACAAAAAAAAAAAAAAAGCCTCTTCCTTCCTTCCTTCCTTCCTTCCTTCCATCAGTAGTTCCAGAGGGACGGAGCTGGGCCGGGCCCCGCCGGGGGTGGGGACGCGTGGGGAGCAAGGAGCAGCCTCTGCGCTTGGTGACTTTCCAGCGCTGCCAGGGGATGGGGGTTTCACCCCCCCTGCCACCCCTTCCAGCCTCCGGGATGAGACAGAGTCCTGGATGGACGTGATCCCGACGTGTGTGTGTGTGTGTGTGTGTGTAAACATCGAACTCCTCCTCTTTCCCGGCGCATCCATCCCGCCCTCCGGGACTGCACAAAGTCATTTCGTTTCACAAGGGGATTCTCTGGGACGCTCTGCAGGTTCACCAAGCAGCTCTCCCCTGTGGGAACGTGGTGGGTGGCTCCTACAGCCCGTTGCTGTTCCTGTGGCTGAGCGGGGGCTTGGAGAGCTCCACCACCGTGGAGCGGGATTTATTCAGGAACTTGGGAGCCCGGCGCAGCAACCTCTGGGCCTCGGTGAAAGCCTCTGTCAGCTCCTTTTTCCACTGGACAAACTCGGGGTCGCTCTGCAAGAGACACAGAAGCAGTTTGGCACCTCAACAGCGTCTCCTCTCTCAGACAGCACCTTAGGGAAGTTGTTTCAATTTTCCAAAGGAATGAGCAACTTTGGGCATTGCCTCATGTGCAGCCCTGAGCTTCTCCATCACCCCAGCCAAGGCTGGTACAATGTTTTGAGGACTTGAGCACTTCCCCCTTCCACACGTGAGCTCCAGCAGCTCCCCACAGTGAGACACGAGCCAACGAGGCCCCTGGGGCACACAGAGCTTGAGAAGCTTGGGAGTTTTTAGGTATTTAATAAACCAAGCTTGTTTTGCCCCAAATGCCACTGAAATCCATGACAGGAACTGGCACAGCTGCAGGTTTCATGCTTTCAAAACTCGAGTGTGATAAACACTTCAGCTCTGCTTCACCAAGTGCCTTAGTTAACATGCAACAGGATGACCTGAAAAACTTGTTCAATTGTTTACCATATGCAAAACAAGCTGATCAAGTTATCAAAAATCAAGTCTTACCTCACACTGTAGGACAAACTGTTTTCCTCCTTTAATTCTCAGTAAGATGCATTTCTTATCTTTAATTTGTGTTTCTTCAACAGATACTATTTGTTCCATTGTCAGCAGGTTTTGCTGCAGCATTTGCAAAAGAGCAGAGAATTAATTGAAAAAAAAAACAACCCTGTTGCCCATCAAATAAACCCACTACCTCATTTTCCTGGACTATGCACGTGAATTAAGTGATGAACATTAGGACTCATTACACAAACATTTATTTCTGAAGGCTGGGTCATGAACTAAAGATAGATAGCAAGGTAAGAGAGAGATTTACAAGGGGCTTGGTTGCTTCAATAGTGACAACGAAATATCAGCTCTAAAAGCCAGTAATGACAGCATGAAATAAGAATCTACAAATAGGTGTGTCTGCAAACAGAATATTCACTATTTTCCCTCAAGAGTTGCATATAATTTGATACATTTTTCAAGCATTACTGTTATTACAGAAAAAGAAAAAAAAAGCCAATTTGACTACTTCAAAGAGCTGAAAGGGAGTATTTCAGCACTGAATACTCACAAAGAGAACATACACAGCAGTGTGCAGGAAAACTCTCCCTATGGACTGCAGAGGACACAATGTCTTAAATTCCAAATGCCTCCTTAACTTAAATATACAAATGATCTGCCCTGCACGTGAGCACAGCTGGGCTACACTACAGCCACTATAGCATTTTCTTGGAAATGAAATGCTATAGCATTCGTCACCTTACCAGTTTGTGTTTTTTTGTATAAATAGTCCAGAGGTCCTAAATGAAAAACAACACCATCAACTACCAAAAATCCTTTAAAAACACAACAAAACAGAGTAAACAGGTTTCTCAAGTCAACTCTATGTCTCCTCTAAGCTACCAGTGCACTACAGTGAGACTCGAGAGGAGTTACTCAAATCCACTGGGCTTTTACTCAGAGGGAACTCCTTCCCCAGGAGAACTCCTGGGCACTCCAGGTGTGTCTCACCTCCACCTGCCTTCCACCACAGCTGCCCAGGGCCCCTCACTCCCTCACTCACCCGGGACTCTCCTTCTCCTCGCCACTCCAGCCGGTTGGGGAAGAGGTAAAAGTAACGCCGCTGCCACTGAGTCAGGAAAGGGTTCCCCAGCTTCAGCATGTATCCGTGCATGATACAGTCCTTCCCCAGGGCATAATCTAAACCAAGAGGAGATGTCAGCAAAGCCACAGGAGGTGCAGCTGAAAGCATTCTGAGGGAGCTCTGTGCAGAGGGGACGGAGCCCCCGGACCCGCCGTGCCCTCGGCAGGTGCAGATCACACACACAGAGCCCCAGTTCTGCCCTAACTGCACAGCTGCTGGGGCTGCAGCACAGGGACCCAGGACAGGACTTGGCTCTTAAGGAAGTATCTCACTGGAGGAGGTTATTGAAAGCACTGAATGCTGCTCTCCAAAGTTTGGGGGTTTGGTGCAACACCCCCGTGCAAGCTGCAGTTTGCTGTGCAAAACCTCCTGGGGACCATCCCAGCTCCTGGGCAGGAAATCAAACCCCACAGACTGGCAAGGTGGGGAGGCCCTGGCACAGGATGCCCAGAGAAGCTGTGGCTGCTCCTGGAAGTGTCAAAAGCCAGGTTGGACAGGGCTTGGAGCAACCTGGGATAGTGTGAGATGTCCCTGCCCATGGCAGTGGGGTGGAACTGGATGGGCTTTAAGGTCCTTCCCAACCCAAACCATTCCAAGACTCTCTGATTCCGTGAATCTCTTTCCAAAGCTTGATGTCATCATTCAGCATTTCAAAACATTAAGAAACATCTTAAGCAACACGACAGTGATTAAATTAATCCTAACGATTCCCGGGACTGACGGCAACGGGAGTCTGTGGAACTCCAAACCCAGGAATTACTACCTAGCAGCAAAAGATGAGAGAAGTGTAAGGACAGATTACCTTCCTCGTGGCCAAGCTGCTTATTTTTAGCCCTTTTTCTGGCCTCAATTTTATCTGTGTCTGCATTTACTGCATCATAAACAGTTTCTGCTACTTCTTGCTGCCAACGCTCCGATATTACCAGAGGGAAGTTCTTATATAACTCCTGGTCACTATCAAGCAACTTGCAAGAGAAAAACAACAAAAAACCCAACATTTTAATAACTTTCACTATTCTTATCCCCAACAGTTAATAGTTACCCATGCAACAGTATTATTTTACACGATGGATTGAACTCAAACCTTCACAAAACAAACAGATGCAAGCAAGAGAAGCACAGACACTAATTTAAGCAAAGATATTAATTTATGTGCAGAGAACAGGCCACCTTGCTCAAAATCCTCACTCAACACTGACCCATAATGCTCTCTAGACATTTTAAATAATTACTCCAATAATGCTGCTGTAAGCAGCAGCATTCTTAACTTTGTTGCCCAAAAACTTCCTCAGCACAAAATCCCTATGAGTAAGTGAAAAGACACCTTTTGCACAGCAATGCCTTCCATGCTTCCACAGCTCAGCTTTATATTCTTAATAATTAACCCTCAGAATTCACCAGCATGTGCTGCAGACCTCAATCTTCTTGGTACAAAGATTTATTTTCTCCACTAATCCTTTGAGTACTTAAACTGAATTGCACTGAAGAAAATTAGGAAAAAAATTCCTTTACCAAAAGGGTTGTCCAGCACTGAGCAGGGCAGTGCTGGAGTGCCCATCCCTGGAGGGGTTTAAAGCTGTGTGGATACAGCACCAACAGCTGCAGGAGCAGCTTAATTCTCCTGCTGCAGTCAGGCCACACACTCCTGGAATAGATATTCTCCTCTTTTTGAGAAATCCATGCCATATCCCAGCAGGAAAACACACACCCAGGAGATCTCTCTGCAATTGTGGGGACTCCCTGCAGCACCCAGGGAAGGGGGAACAGCCACAGGCTCCCCCCTCATATCCCCAAATCTCACGTGCTCTTCTTGGGGCCACAGGACACTCTGCAGGACAAATACAATCCCAGGGACCAGGGAGAAGAGCAAGGGGTTCAAACTGTGGTGCCCAGGGCAGAGAGAGCTCCTGGCACCTCGCTGGCAGCTGACTCAGGCAGGAATGCTCCCGCTGCCTCTGGACACCTCTGACACCCAGGGGAGGCTGTGCTATCCCTCCCTGACTCACCCCCAAGGTAAATTTATCCCTGAGCAATGAGATTCTGAGATCAAACTGGAGATGACACAGCACTGACCTGCTGCTGATTCACCTTCCATGACATGATTTCTCACTAAATCATGTTATTGAGAATATCTGATCCCCTCATGAAATGAAAAGACCGCCTGGTTCCTCCTTGCAAAATGTTCCTCTGAATTCTGGCATTGCAGGATTACAGCAGGCTGGAATCCTGCCAGAATAACACTGATGCTGAAGACGTGGAATTTTCTGGGATAAAGAACATCCTGGGCTCTCTGCACTTTTCTGTGCCAACTTCTGTCACCACAGCAGGTGACACTGACAGACGAGCTCCCTTTTAGGCTCAGTGAGTACTTAATGGGGCTTTTTGCTTACAAAGTTTAGAACAATTAGTTTCCCTCCTGATTAATTTCTGTAAGAACAAGAACAAGGTCTGTTCTACTGCAGAAATGGGTGATGAAAACAATGAAGGGCACTAACCCAAGCCCTGCTGTCCCAAAGTCCCAGGGAAACTTCAGAGAGTAGAGGAATTCACAGGAGGGTCACCCCCTTCATGTGAGTCCCAAAGGGGCCAGCAGCTCTAACTTCTCTCTTTTTCAATATAATTTATATTATTTTCATTACATCTTGGACATTATCAGAACCTGGTAATTTCTTTTACCACTTTTCTAACTTGTGACGTTGCTACTATAACACAGTTTGTCATTTTTAAGAGTTCTCCCTAGCACTCTATGACCACTCAACTACTAAAAGTTTAGTTCCATTTCTCCAAGCTACCAGAAATTCTAACTTTTAAACACACGAACCATAAGGTATTCTTGAAAATCTGAGGCTTTCCCAGTTGTTTCCTGACTATTTGAAATATTTCCTTTATCACATAAAACTTTTGGTAAGAAAGTAGATTCCAGTTAACCTAAAAACAAAAGGACTTGGCAAGCAAGAACGAACAGGGTAAGCCCAAGGTGAATGTTCTGGTTCTAGATCTAGCTCTGGTTCCAGGCTGACTCCATTCTGTACTTTGCCCAAAATCCAGTTCGGGTTTTCCCTCTAACTGGCCAACTCCATTCCAGACTCTGGGTGATCTCCGGTCCGGGTTTTCTGGCATACTGGCCAACTCCATTCCGGACTCCAGGAGAATCCGGTCTGGGTTTTCCCTCCAACCAACTGACTCCATTCCAGACTCCAGGCTAAATCTGGTCCGGGTTTCCGGATTCCAGGAGAAATCTGGTCCAGGTTTTTCCTCCAACTGGCCGACTCCGGTCCAGGTTTTCCCTCCAACCGATCAACTCCATTCCATACTTCAGGTGAAATCCAGTCTGGGTTTTTTGATTCCAGGAGCAATCTGGTCTGGGTTTTCCCTCCAACCGGCCAACTACATTCCAGACTTTGGTCAAAATCCAGTCCAGGTCTTCTGGCATACCGGCCAACTCCATTCCAGACTCCATGTGAAATCCAGTCCAGTTTTCCCTCCAACTGGCCAACTCCATTCCAGACTCCAGGAGGTTTTCCATCCAACCGGCCAACTGGTTCTAGTTCTAGTCTGATTCTAGTTCTAGTCTGGTTCTAGTTCTAGTACTAGTCTGGTTCTGGTTCTAGTTCTGGTTCTGGTCCTGGTTCTAGTTCTAGTACTAGTCTGGTTCTAATTCTAGTTCTGGTTCTAGTGCTACTCTGGCTCTGGTTCTAGTTCTGGTTCTAGCTCTCGCTCTGGTGGAACCAGCATGGATTGATTTTCCCAGCCTGAAGGAATTCCTTGCACACCCAGAGCCCTGAAGCAAAGGAATGCCACACACACACACACACACACACACACACACACACACGGAAAGCCAAGCACAGCAGACCCAGTGCCACCCTCCACCACTGAGAGCTGGGTACCTTAATGCCTTTAGTGTCCTCTTCATCAAAGGAGCCAATATCAAAAGCATCTGCTGCATTGACTTCTCCCCGGGGAGGAATCAGGGGGGGAGGGTACTAGAAATTGAAATCAGCATCATTAAAGACAAATTCATGGGCATTATTTAACTCCCTTCTGTAGTCATGCACAACCTTTGTATTTTTTGCAAAGATTACACCTGACTGTGCCAGAGTGTCCCCTTTGGAATTAAACCTCAGTGCAAAATTGTTGGCACTCCTTTTAATTAGAGCTCCTTCAAAAATTTGGGGATAGAACTCCCCAGTTTGGAGACAGCAAAGAAAAGAAAACCATGCAGTCACTTGACCCTGGAAATGTAATAACTCACTCCTAACAATCAGAAAGATCTGTAGTAATGAATATTCATCAACAATCCTCCCTGTACTTGTGTGAGTGAGCACCTGTGCTGGGCACGGTGACCCTCAAGTTTTCTGTTCAGTACCTGTTTGGGTTTATTTTCCTTTTATTGCTTTTAGCTTTTTAGTCAGTTAAAATTACAGTCTTCATCCTTTTACCTTCTGTAAATAGACTTGCTGCCAATCAATGCCTTTGAAGAAAGGATGTTCCTTTACTTCTTGTGCGCTGCAAAACAGAAGTGAGTGAAGTCAACAAATGAAGGGGCTTTTCAAGTGTATTCAAGGAATACAAAGCCTTCAAAGGTCACACTTCTATCACTTGAGAACATCGGGGGAACACTCTTTTTTTTTTGCAAGAAAAACGTAAGAATTCCTCAGTAAACAACAGGAGAGAAGATTTTCACGTGGAAACACTTGGAACAGAGCTCTAGGGCTGGCAGGCAAGAACTCCTGATGGCACTCCATCATTTCCAGCAGCAAACAACGTTCCTCTGTTGTTAGATCCCAACACTGCACTGGGTCAGATCCCAAACACCAACCCTTTGGCAGATCCCAATCACTGTAAATAACCAGATTACTCCACACCACTTCACATTATACAAATTTTATGGGAAAATAATCAACTACTCTTATTATGCCCCAGAGAAAAGCAATCTCAGGTCATTATCAAATGAATCTCCCACTGGAATTGGAGCCAGCCCCAGGCTCAGGTGTGACCACCAGCTACCTGTTATCACACATCCCAATGGTTTCTCAACAGTTGTTTACTCCTCTCCCTTTCTCTCTCACTCTCACAGTTTTTTTAAGCAGGAGATAACAATTTCATGAACAGCTACCAAGCAAGGTGAGCTTGGCAGGTGCAAGGAGTGTTTTGTAGTCAAGAAACAAAACAAAAGCTCTTTTCCTTAGAATAATGAAGTGACAGAGGCAGCACCAGCAATGCTCACAGCTTTTTGCTTGGTGGTTTTGGGTTAGGGTTTGTTTTTTTGGTTTTTTTGGGGGTTTTTTGCATGTAATATGCTCCTATCATAACAGATACAACATAAGCAACAAATTTTCCCTATCAGTATGTCTGAGTCAAGTCATATTATTTCATGCCAAAACAGATTCAGGCAAAACCAGAAAAACAACCCAGGGATGAGAAGCAGGAACACCACCCAATGCAAGCATGACAGCAGGGAACTCAGGGGAAGGCTTTAAGGACAGAGATTGTCCAAAAAAACATGTCCAAACCGAAGGAAGCTGAAATGTAATTCCATGTAGCAGCACTTTTCAATGTTCTCTTTCCAAAATTAAAACCCTCACAACAGGAAGCAGATTTTTACTTGAAATGAATTCACTCATTGACAGAGAAGTGGAAATTTTTCAAGGCAGAGGTCCAAGGAGAAGACAACACCTACCTTCTTCCTTGGCACCCAAGCCTCTTGCTCACATCCCGCTGCAGGAGCCCTTCCAGAAGGGACTTCAGCTCGGGAGAAAAGGAATCCGGGAGCTCCACGTTCTGTGCAGAAAGGAAGCACAAAGAGAGATATTCCATGATGGAAGTGGTGTGCTCTGCTTTCCTGTCCCTGATGGTGTCTGCAAACAGCTCAAATACAGCTCTCAGGGAGAGCAGGGGGTGCAGCTGCAGTTTTAGGGGAAATGGGAGCTCAGGGAACAGGGGGATGTCACTGAGGCCAGGCCTTACCACGGTGAGCGTCATCCGGTCGATCTCGTGCTTATCTTTGGTTTTGTGCTGCCTGAAAGGGCTGTGCCTGTGGAAACAACAAAAAAAAAGGAACTCTAATAAATGTAAAGCCACAGCATATCAGGGTATTTCAGCTGTGGCAATTCCAGGAAAGAGTGGAGCATCCTGTTGGTCCCCCTCATCAATCCTGTCCTGCAGAACAATCTGATCCACAGGAAGGTGAATAGAAAGTTGGGTAATTCTTAAACAGCGATCTGGCCTTAAAGATGTGCTTCAAATGCCTCAGCAATTACATCCATCTCGCAAAAACCTGAGCAGTTTTCAGCTAACCAGGAAACCCTGAGCAGCCAGGACCCACAGGGATTTAAATCCAAGGATTTCTATCGGGAAGGTGAGCATGACCCACTGAACTCAAGACTCCCCATCACGGAGAATAAGGAGATAAGAGATCACAGATCCCACAGCACCAGCCACTGGGAAGATATCTGATGGTATCTTGTAAATTATCAGCTTCATCCCTTTCCTGCTTTATAATTCTGGTTTAAATTTGAATTTTCCTCTAAGCTATGGAAGACTGGGGCACATTAGAGATTTATCACACAGTCCTTTGTGAAAGAAAGAAGCAGTATTGTAGTAAGATATTTTGATTACATTTAGGATAGATCCCCTGCTTCTTTTCTTTCAAACCTTGAGGGGATGATGTTTTTCACAACCAAAATGTTATTCACTTATCAATTCCATTAATTAGCTATTCTAAAGCATTCTGCCTTACCACACGGCAGAGTGTACCAGCATGTTTCAACTGGAGACCTGCTACTCCCCAGTTATTTTCCTTTTACTCTCAAAAATATTCTGATTGATGGATGCAATGGATGGACCAGGACTTCAATTTTTCTCTTTTTAGCATGACAGGTAAATGGTTCCCACACAGCCTCATGGACTCTGACAAGGAGGCTCTGAGTAGATCAGGGAAGAAAATGATTCACTGGAGACTTATGGGCAGATTCTGTGCCAGACTAAATTTACCAAATACCAAGAAATGGCACCATGTGCCCAGCCCTTGTTTTGGGATGTGTTTAATTGGCTTCAGAACAGATGAGGAATGAGAGAGTTCACCGTGAATAATGCTCTGGCTTCTGGCTGAGCACTGATACCATCCTGAACATCTCTGCCAGGGAGAATCACAGCCCAAAGGCTGGCAATTTAAACACCACATCTTTCTGTATTTGCACCCTTACACAGTCTGCTTTGTGCACAATTCATGTTAAATTGATGCAGTTCTGGAGTTCAACTCACAACTCACACACTGACCTTCCTTTGTACAGCGTCTGGATGGAGATAACAGCTCATAATTAATGATGTGTGAGGACACAGGATGACCTAATGATCAACCTTTACAGAGAAGCACTGTGAAAAGCCTCAGATTTCTTCTGGTTTGCCATTAACAGTGAGGATGCCATTTTCAACAGGCACTTGCCCATCAGTGCTTGCTGACTGCTCAGATAAACCCCATGGCATTAATCAATTCTAGACACGTCAGTTTAATGAGAAGGCAGCTGCTGACAAAGCTGTAATTACCGTGTACCTTTGGACACTGATAAGGTAAACAGGCCAGATTCAGCAAATGGAAGGATACATACTTTGTACCTGGCCCAAACCCTGCAGGAGGGAAGGCTGAGTAGCACAAAAAACGGGACCAGTGCAGCCAAGAGCTTCTCCACAACACCAAGTCTCAGCCTAACACGAAGCCCACGATTTAACAGGGCAACATCACAGCATTTAAAACACTACCAGCTACCAAGAGAGGAGTGAACTGCTGTCAGCAGCAGTTCAAAGAGCTGACAGAGGCCCTGCCTTCCCCATGTCCCACACCTGTAGCTACTACAGGATGCAGGGCTTGGCTTGGGTTTGGTTTGGAAGAAAAAGCCTGGTTTTATCTGACATGGGTCAGCACTGAGGGATCACTTCGGACAAGCTGTGACACACAATGTCCTGCTATTCCAAGGGACACCCACAGAGGCCCCCCAGGCTCCCAAAGGCCAGGCAGGAGCCCCACTCACCCCCTCAGCAGCTTGAAGAGCATGCAGCCCAGGGAGAACCAGTCAGCACTGCTGTCGTAGGCTGTGCCCTTCTGCAGCACCTCGGGGGCCATGTACCCGTGGGTTCCTCTGCAGAGCACAACAGCACAAAGCATTCATTACATCCAACACTATCACTGGAAAAAAAATCATTAAAAATTGGTATTCTCTCCACAAGACAAGCCCAGTTTGGAAAGAATTCATTTTAACCATTTTATCTTGCTTTCAATGGGTTTCATGTGTCACCTGTGTGAGCACAGGACACCCCTGAACACCACCAGGTATTGCTTTCACCCTTGAACATACTCAAAACATATGGACTTTTTTTTTAAGAAGCTACTGAATTGCAAATCTCTTAAGGTGTGACAGGCTAGAGTTTCCCTTTTTGCATAAATTGCAAGACTAAATCAGGGCAATTGAGGACCTAAGAATAAAACGTGCCAGGTAAGATGTGAATCCACACACAACTCCAGGAATTCAGATCCCAGTTAAATCCTGATGGCAAGAGGCAGAAAGAAACATAATTTGCCTCTAGTTCCATGAAGATCCAGAGAGAGAAAGACACAATAAATCCAGGATTTTAGTCAGTTTGGGAATACTTAATTACCAGGTTGGGACAATTAAAGCAATCTGGTACTTTAACTCAGTCAGGTTCTTCTCTGAGCAGTGAATCATCTCGAAATAATGTGTCATCTCCCAGCCATGCCTACACATCAGCTGCTACAACTGTGCAGGAAAACAGGGAGAGGAGCCTGAAAAACCTCATTAGAGCCTCCAGCTCAGCAAGCCTGGGCCACACAAGTGTCATTCCTCCCCTTCAGGCAAAGTGAAGTTATAAAGACAAATTCAGGATGTATTTAGCACTACCTGTATGTGCAGCAAAGCTCCCAGACACAATACTCACACACTGGCATGTGGCTTCTTTTTGGAAAAGTCACAAGCCAGCCCAAGGTCTGATATCCTCACGTGCCCATGTTCATCCAGCAGGATATTTGCAGGCTGGAAACCAACACAGGGAGGTGAGTGCTTGGTATTCCCCAGCTGACAGCTGCAAACTCTCACAGCACAGCAACTCAAACATCAATACTCCCTGGTTATTGGTAATTGCCTTCTTTTATTTAACATCAATACACCAGGCACTTCCTGGATAAAAATCTACCTTCTCAGAGAGCACTGCCATCAACTCCACGGGTTATGAAATACTGAATAACAGAAGGGAATAACCAGGCAAGGTTTGAAACACAAAGCAGGTAATAAATGAATAATCCATTCTGGCCTCAAGTTGCTTTTGGTTTCTTCACAGCAGGGTCTGTGTGTGGTTTTTATTCCCAGTCTCTGGGCAGATTTTCATCCCCTTGTGCTGTCACTTGGTCCTGGGACTCTTCTCTGGGACCTGTCCTGGATTTCCCAACTGCCAGTGAAACCCCCCAGCATCTCTCATGCTGATGTCCCTCATCACAGTCCCCAGAAACACAGTGCACGCTCTAAATTATCCCCATCAGGGAGATAAGTAACACTTCACAGGATTTACTGTGACCCCCAGGAAGCCTCTCCCAGGCTGGTTAAACTGGATAAAGGCACAGATTAGAACGACTTTGGAAACTTATTACAAAAATCAGGCAGATAAAGAAATAATCCTGCCAAGGGAAGGTTTTAAGGAGAGGTAATCCATGGAAGTTATCTGAGGGCCTGTGTGGATTCAGGCACCCAGCAACCATTACCTTCAGGTCTCTGTACACCACGAAGCGATTGTGCATGTGCTCTAACCCCAGGATGATCTCAGTAGCATAAAACCTCATCTCTTTTTCAGAAAACACTCCGTGCTGGGAGAGGTGGTAGTGCAAATCTCCTCCTGAAATGAGGATTGAGACGTAGTTAAGTGAACAGGAAAACCTTGCCCTGCAGGCAGACAGGGTGACACTGTGGGGGGAACAGCACGGCTTTTATAGGTTTTGATCACCTGTGGAGCACACAGCCCCACCCCTCTGCAAATCTGTGTGGTGACAAAATAGCTGAGAAAGTTCATACAGAGATCTGATCAGTCTGAAACTCCATTTTAAAACACATCTACTTCATAAACATTTGCACTCAGTGACTAATCCAGCAGAGGATCTCCACACAAGCAAAGGCTGTACCACACACTGGTTTGTGGAGAGCTGAATAAATCAGCTCACAGAGCAGCCCAGGCTTGAGGGACCAACCATCTCAGCAATCCTCCTGCCAAAATCTCTGTAACATCATCATCATCACCATCTGAACAAGTCTTGCTTACCATTCATGAGGTCCAGAATGAAGCAGAGCTTGTCAGGGGTGTGGAAGGCATAGGTCATACAGACTATAAAAGGGCAGTCCTGCAAGGGAAGAGCAAAGAGGTTCACCTCGGGCAAAAAGCAAAGTGTGACTTTAGGAAAGCTAAAAATACATCTGATATTTTCCCGTGCTGTTTGCCAGTATTCCCAAGTTCTCTCCTCACTCCTTGAAATGCAGCTACTCTTGCTAACTGCTGTCCCCCTGTGAGGGCCCTGCCCAGGTGACAGTGAAGGTGTTTGGCCTCCCCAGCAGCATTTCTAGCAGAGGACTGGAGAAATGCAAACACGCCAGGCAGGAAGTTGGGATTCTGGAGCGTTACAATGTTCAGGAAGCAGCAACAGCAACATCCAGATGGTGCAAAACCCACAACACAAGGGCTGTGGGAACAGGATTAAGAGGCCAGAGCAGAGCAGCCAGGGCATGGATGGGTTATACCCCACCTCCTGATGCACCTGAACCTCAATTCACACCATGTTTAAGACAACCAGCCACAAAAAATTCCACTGGAAAAACACATCTTTGTTCCCAAGGCCTGCCCATGTGCTGGTACCTCCACGGCACACATTCAAAACCCCAAGGCAGCAGCTGGCAGACCTTCCTCTGCACTGGGCCTGTGCTGGATGCAAGGGCTAATTCATGATTGTGGAATTGCTGAGGTTGGAGAAGCCCTCTGAGACCACTGAGTCCATCCCCCAGCACTGCCAAGGCCATGTCCCCAAGTGCCACATCCACACATCGTTAAATCCCTCCTGGGACGTGACTCCACCACTGCCCTGGGCAGCTGTGCCAGGGCTGGAGAATCCCTTCCTTGAAGAATGGACCTGCTTTGGTCCTGCTGGCCACACTACTGCTGATACAAGCCAGGAGGCTCTTGGCTAATGACCAGGGGGTGGCTGTCACCCCATCAACTTCTTCTCCAAAGCCGAACGGGACGGAATCACAGAATGCTTTGGGTTAGGAGGGACCTTAAAGCTCATCTTCTTCCAACCCCTGTGCCATGGGCAGGGACACCTTGTGCTACAAAACCAGGGCTGTTTGGTGAGTCTGCAGTGATCCCCCTGGGATCCTTTGGGATCCCATTGGGAAGGGCTGTGCTCCTGAGCTGCCCCTGTTGCACGTCTGATCCCAAAGCGCCCAGGCCGGCAGGGAGACCATCCCAGAGGAGCCCAGGCCAGCCCTGAGGAAGCAGAGCGTGGCCTCACGTGACTCCAGCAATGTGCCTGGCGCTGCAGGATGGACAAGGGAAAGCTCTGGGAATCTCTGGCAGGAACTGGCTCCCTTTCCCAATTTAGAAACAGCAAAACACGGCGGCCTTGGGCAGCGCAGGGCCGGCCCCGGAGAGAGGAAAGGGAGGGACAGGGACACTTCAGAGCCCCTTCATCCTTCCATGAGGTTGAAATAAAAAGGTTTCTGGAGCTGGCTGTAACCCCAGGGATCCCCACAGTGCCTGGGTATATCCTACCCTGCTCCAACCCAACTGCACTTTATGTTTTGATCCCCCCCAAAACACTCCCTGCAGAGGGGAGGGATGGGTGTGAAACACCTGCAAAAGACCCAGGATAAAGAGGCAAAATTCCTAAATGGCCCTACAAATAAGGAGCCTGATATGGTGTCTAACACAAGATACCACCTCTGGTTATCAACTCTGTGCTGGGGACTATTGTAGCTGCCACTTAACTTCACAACAGCAGCTTTAGCAGAATTATTAACTTAATTTCCTGCATCGACTGGGTAATTCAGAAGTGTGCCCAAGCAGGGCTCCTAAAATTTCAGAGCAATCTAATTACCCAGAAGGATTTAGTGGCAAAATTTAAACACCACACACAGACAAATAAAAAGGTTTTTTCTACACCAGAATATAGCTTGCTTATATTTTTATGGATTTTAAAAATAAAAGTTATCTGGAAGTGTAAATGTGATGCATAACTCATTTTTGTGCAAGCATTCCTAATTTCATCACTACCCTCTGCCTGCTGAACAGAGAGAAATGCTGTACTGCAGTATTTTCCTGACACAAAAACCACAGCAGAAGAGTAATCTACAGCATAAAAATAAAAAAAACCCACCCTACAGTTATTTTTTAAAGGACACATAAAGCAATAAAACCAATTTCCCAGGAGAGCAATTCTTCATTGCAGTCAAGTTTCTGCTCTGATGAAAATAAGCAACGTTATGACATTAATGTGTGAATTAAGACCAATTTGGAAAGAGTTCCTTACATCCAAACAGTCCTGGATCGAGTCCAGAGAACTGCTGAAGTCAAATTTGTGGCAATAAATCATGTGGAAGGAAAAAAAAATATTAGAGCAACCATAAAAAAAGAAGTAGAAATACGATATTTTGAAGACATTAGCACATTAAAAAGTGCTCTAGGAGGAAACCTTTGGTTTTGACTCTTCACTGAAAGCCAAGCACTCAGCTTTGGGGCACAAAGTGACAGCAAACAGGGGACAAATGTGTTCAGAGCACAGAGCAGCTGTGTCCCATTTTACCTGGAGGGCAGCTCTGTCCTGACATGTCACCCAAAGATGTGTCAGTCACTGAAAACCAACCAAGTACCTGTTCTGCTCCAAAAAACCAGATTATTGATCCCAGAGGGTTATTGCTCCCCCCTCCTGGTGGGTGGGACTCCTGGGGCAGGACTGAGACTATTCTGGGATTATATTTATCATCCCTTGGAGGAAATCATGAATCCAGGCATCAGTAAAATTATCTCAAGAAGATCTGGGTAAGGCAGCTGAACTGCTGAGGTTTTTTAGAAAGAAAAAAAACAAAACTGGGAGCCACAACAGAGAGAAGCCACAGCCCTGCACGGCCCCTGGTCTTGCAACAGACAGATGGAATGATCCCCTCCTACCCTCAGGAAAAGATCATGAATAACCACTCCCACAAGCACCTTGGGACTGGCTGGTTCCACAGGGTCCATCGCCACCTCGGTGATCCCCACCTTCCAGGTTTTGAACAGAAATCAGGCAAATCATTGGCTGCTACAGAAATGAAATTTCTTTTTCTTTTAACAGAAAGTAAAATCTTTTCCCTACTCTGTGACCTTCCAAGGATTTCACAATGCCTTCCCAGCCTGAAGGTCGCTGTGGGAGGGGAAGATGGGGCCCTGTGTCTTGCAGAAGAGGAAACCCAAAGCTCGGTGACAGTTTGTCCCCGTTACACCACAGTGACACAGCAAGGACACTGAAGGAGACTGAGCCCTGCAGAGCCCAGTTTGGTGCCACCAGGCCCACCCAAGAGGCTCCAGATGCTCTGCAGAGGTGCCTGCTGCACTCCTGAACCCACTGGAAAGGTGGCCAGGGAAAGCTGCTCTCACCACCGACCCCAGCATGGGAGCTCCCTGCTCCAGGGGTGCCAGAGCTCGAGGTGGATTAACAGCACTGATTGCACAACCAGCTGTGCCATCTGCACAGCTGTTATTATGCATTTTGCACAGACATCTGGATTCCCAGTTAAATGACTAATTGTACTGTGATGGATTTCCCAGCTCCATTCTGCTCCTGGGCAGCACGGAACTGTCCCTGGGTGCACCGTGTGCAGCCTCCCAGCTTCTGTCCAGGGATTGAAGGAATTCTCTTATTCCACCACCTTCAAACCCATCTCATCCTGCATATTCCAAGTGCTCCAGCCTCTCCTGCCCAGGTGTACCTGACCTAAATGAGCAGCACTATGTACAAAGCCTCTCTTCGAAGTCTTTCAAAATTCGGAGAATCTGAAAGAAATGTCGCTCTAACGAGCTGATAATCTTTAACAAAAGAAACAAATGGTTCCTCCTGCTGCTCCCCCTGTTCAAAGCCTCACTGTGTGCTGGCCTGTGAGGAAACTGCCTCCACCAGCAGCTCCTGAACTATTTTCTCTTCGAATCTCTAGACACACAAATTCACATTGAGTGCTGGAGCCACAGAATCACAAATTAAAGTTAATGGGACAATTATTACTCATTTGCCTCGATTTCTTGTCTAGTCCCTACTGCAGACCTACTCCCCACTGGAATCCTGACACACGTTGTGGACAAACCACAACTTATCTCTGGTGAAAACAGGTAACTTGATTAAAAAGTCTGAAGGGATAAATCACAGATCCCAGAATGGTTTGGGTTAGAAGGGACCTTAAAGTTCATCCAGTTCCACCCCCACAAGGCAGGGACAAACTGTCCCAGGTTGCTCCAAGCCCCAGTCCAGCCTGGCCTTGGACACTTCCAGGGATCCAGGGGCACCCACAGCTTCTCTGGGCACCCTGTGCCAGGGCCTCCCCACCCTCACTGAGAAGAATTCCTTCCGAATATCCCATCTAACCCTGCCCTCCAGCAGTGGGAAACCGATATCCCAACAATTCCTCCTTGTCCCAAGTCCCTCTGCAGCCCTCCTGGAGCCCCTTTAGGCACTGCAAGGGGTTCTCAGCTCTCCCTGGAGCCTTGGCTTAGTGCTGGCTGTGGCAGTGCAGGGATAATGCCTGGACTTGAGGATCTTCAAGGTCTGGCCCACAGAAAAAAGATCCTCTGATCTCTGGGGACACAGCCCTGGTGCCTCAGAACAAAGATCCCACTGCAGGGAATCCTGCTCTTTGCACAGCTCTGGTACAAACCTGGAACCAAACCCCATCCCTCCCGTGTGTGCTGGCAACGGGGGCTGTGCTCCCACACTCAGTGTGTGTTTAATTCATGCAGCACAAGGTGAGGGAAGGGAACCTTGCTGCCAGCATCACCCGCAGCCATGGCAACCGTGGTGTCACTGCAACGAGGGCAGAGCCACCTCCAACCCTGCCTGGGGTTTCTCTGAGCCACCCCCCAGGGCTGGGGAGCCAACACCAGGCAGGTGTGCTGGCTTTTCTGGCTTTTTGCACACACCACTGATGGCTTCAACTTGAGTTTTTAATCTAATTTTAACCCAATTTATAAATAGACTGGATGGGCAGACTGGCTTGGTACACCTTGACTCAGCTGCAGTACATAGAAAACAAATGAGGAAAAACTGGATATGGGAGTGACAGGAAAGGGAGGATGAACTGGAGTTTTGATTCCACAAAGGTACTATCTAACTATAGCAAAAAGAAAAAAAAAAAAGAAATATTTTTTTACAAGACAGAATCGTGTTTTGGAAAAGTTTCAAACAAAAACACTTTAAAAAGGGTATTTAAAAAGTCAGGAGGGTGGGAGGATGAATTCCCTCAGAAATGGGCACCCCCTCAAGCCGCTGCAGCAAAGATGCTCATTCTGTAGGACCCAAAGTGATCAAGCAAGTTTGGTTTTCCCCTTCTCATTTCAGACACATTGCAAGAATCAGGGGGAGGCTCCAGTGGGGGTTAATTTTTGCACATCACACAACGGGACTGATGGAATATGCATTATATGTAACAGCTTTTACATTACATGGAAGAAAGAAAGAATAACACAGAGATACTTACTCCTGTACTGACAAGAGACAGCATAATTCTTTCATTTAAGGCTAATGTTTCTCCTTGCTTCATCTTGATTCTCTTCTTATCTAAACATTTCATTGCATACCTGAAAAAATAAAAACACCAAAACATTCAGAAAAAGCACCAAAAATCTCCTCTATCAGGACTTTTCACTGGCCATGCACATTTACAGGACCCTGTAAGCAAGTTCCTCAAAGACTTAAACCCAGGACTAAAAACATCATTCCAGGCTAAACACAAAACCTCCAAAACCTCCCAGAATTAACACATTTCCAGCAGAAGGCTCCTGCCAGAGAAACGTGCTTTAACAAATAATTCCATGTCCAAACCATCACAGCGAGACAGGAATTACACAACATATATTCATTTTCTCATACCTACAAGCAAGGATCTGCCACAGGAATTAAATAACAGGAACTCTGCTATGGTTCCATTTAATTCCAACAGTTTCAGCTCTACCAGGAAAGCAATATCTTGAACACACGCTGAGTTTTATATATATATATATTTTACTTTTTTTTCCCCTTCATTTTCTTTCTACTCAGAAAAAGGTCAGATACACACAAGAAAGCTTTTTTAGTCTTCTGCCATCTGTGCTACACAAATTAATAAAATTTTGCTCACAAAGGATGTTACCCTAACAACCACCAACCACAGGAGGATATGATAACAGGCTGGGTATTTTTCCAAGACGTTGTGGGGTGAGTTCATTAACAGACATCAGTGAGAAGGACACGTGTGCTCCTCCACAGACATGGGCACCCATGGATTTTTAGGAAAACACTGAATTACAGCAGTGCTTTAATGCCCATCCCCATCCAGCTCTGGGGCCTCACCTTGGCTCCAGCTCCCAAAAACAGCCACGTCATTCCTGACAGCAGCCTGCTGGCAGCGGGGGAGTGAGGGTGAATTTTAAGTTTCCAGACTGGGAATATATTCATGTGTTCTTGCTGAGGAATCTGTGAAGGGTGAGTAAAAATCAGCCCTGACCCTGCCCTGACTGGAGAGTGGGACTGGGGATGTTCAAGGCTGATGGAAAGCATCACAGAATGGTTTTAAGGGACTTTAAATTCATGGGCAGGGACACCTTCCAGTGTCCCAGGTTGCTTCAAGCCCCATCCAACCTGGCCTTAGGACAATTCCAGGGATGGGGCAGCCACAGCTTCTCTGTGACTTCTCCCAAATCAAGGCCATCCCTGTCCTGCTGTCCCTCTCCCTGGGATGCTGCACCCTGTTTCTGGCCCCTCTCTAGAGATCCCTGCAGAGGCAGAAGCCTCAGGTGTGTGGGCACTCAGGGAACACTGCTGGTGTTACCTGGGAGGGAGGGAGGGGAGGCTTCCCAGCCCTCCTTGCAGGCTCTAAGTGCAGCAGAGGCAGCCATCTAGAGGGGATGGCATCTGGGTGAGGGATGGACACACAGGTTTGGATCGAGAAAGAACTAAACCAAACCTCTACCCAGAAGCTGAACCTCATCTTAAGTTTTGCTTCAAATTTGAAAAAGATTGGTTTTCCCACATTTCGCTTCCCTTTGCTCTATTTACATCTGATAAAACCTGTCCTTTGCTTCACTTTTCCTGTCCTTCTCACTTCCCAAGGGTTTATCCACCTCCTACCAGAGCCCTACTCAGACAAGGAGATGGCTGGAACTCTGAGAACTGCCTACTGAGTGTGCCTCAAGCTAAATAAAATGTTTATTTTTGTACATGGGCAAATGAATGAAATGTACACGGACCAAAAGTACCAAAGCAAGAATAAAGCCAGCCTTGTAAGTAAGACTATGAATATAAATCCTTGAAGTCACTGCAGAAATACTGAATATAATAATAGCAACATTAGCACTTGTTAAGAGTCAGAAGTTTATTATTAACAAGGATGTCAGGCACACAGAAGTGCCAGAGGAGCCAGCTGGAACCAGACACAGGCACCTCACACATGCCCTGCTCACTTGGAAGGGAAATGTTTAAGGATGAGCTGTGGACTCAAAACTGTTAGGCAGAAAAGCAAAATGAGAGGGTGGGGTGTAAATAAAGAAATGGATTGATATGGAGAACAACTGGTTAAACCCATGTCCAGATGTTCAGGTCAGAACACAGTGGGACAGCAATGCCTAGAAATGGAAATCAGATGATCAGTGTGAATGTAAGATCACAAAGAGAATAAAAACCACCCAGGGCTGACCCTGGGGCTCCCATGGAGAGCTCTGGGAAGCACAAGCCCAACAGTGGGATATCCCTTCCACATGGCAGCAGGGATCACAGGGATCACAGGGACCATGTGCATTTTCCACTGCTTTTGAGAGGACATTTCCATCTGCCCAGGAGCTGTGTGAGTCTGAGCCCCTGCATGGCATGGAACAGGATCCAAGAGCAAACTGAGCCTGCAGCGAGCCAGGAATCAGAACCTCTGGGGATAAAACTTCATTACAAAGAACTTTACAGCAATGTGACACTGCTTTCCAGTGATTTCCTAAGAAATGATTGGAAGGATTTCCTCACTAGTCCAGAGTTTACAATCACCTCTGCCATAGAGTGTGTGATACTCACATTTTTCCAGTGTCTGCTTTTCTGCAGCCGTACACTTCACCAAATCCCCCTCTTCCTATTATTCTATGTACACTAAAATCATTCATGGTCAGCTGCAAATGGAAACAAGAAACAACAAAACAAAACCTTCATTTTTCCCAGCATTAAAAAAAACAAAAACTTGCTGTGAAAACATCTAAATGATCCATGAATGTGTTGAGATCCTCAACTGTAATTCAACAGCATTTATGGTGTTGGAAAAGGGAGCCCCTTATCGTTGATGTTTCCATGTACTTGGAAGCACTACAGTGTGAAGTGGCAACAAGGGGAATGCTGTTCCCACAAACTGCCAGCCTCATTCAGGGCTGTTTTTGCAGCCCAAGTTGTCAGAGAAGTGCAGAGGGACAAAAGCAGAGGCTAAGGGAAGGGGCTCAGGGGGTGCTGGGATCACGGCAGGACTGGAGGGGGGAAAGGGAGATGGACAGGGATTGGGGCTGATAAAGAGCAGCAATCCTGGAAGTCAGCTCTTCAGCCATTAAAAAAAAATCAAAATTCTATTAACTGAGGAAGGCAGAGGGGAGGTCCAGACAGGAATCATCAGGGCTGTGCCTAAGAATAGCAGAGCAGTGACATCCACCACCCTCCTTAATGAGGCCTTTGCAGAGCAGGATTCAAAACTGAACATTCTCTTTCCTGTATCAGCCTCTGACAAGATAAATATACTTGTAAGTACTTACATGAATATTTAGCTCTACATTTTTCCATTGACAAAATCTAGTAAACTTGTCACTGCAAAAGAAAAAAAAAAAAGTTTAAAAGTTGTCTGAGACTATTGTGTAGAGTATTACAGGAAATGTCAAGACTCTGATATTTAAAATCTAGTCTGAGCTAGGGCGTGGGGTGGTATTTAATAAATGACAGCCTTCCTTTCACCAACTGTAATCTTACCCCCACCAAGAAAAACAATTCCTAGGCAGAGCACACTCCATGTTCTACATCCTTGGGAGAGAAAGAGAGCAGATAACCTTATTCCTGGAATAAGTGCTCAGTGTGTCCCCACATCTCTCCTGCATGGTTTTCAACCACTCAAGATAGTTTTCAATTTTTAAACAACTAGGTTTGGAACTAACAAACATTTAAATTACATCACGAGAAAGATAATTGTAAGAAAACACAGGCAGCTGGATTTATGTTAATGAACCTCCATATACTCCAAGGGACATTTTAAAGTCATTTTATCTTAAAATAGGGAAGGCATCAGCAATACCACAGGCTTTGGGAAAAAAAAAATAATAGAACAGTTGCTTATTCCTACATGAATAATTAAGTGTTTATTTCAAAGTAAGAAATAACAGCTTTATGGAGGCATTTTTATAATTATCACAGAATGGCACCAAACCAGTTTAGAAAATCCATTTGGGTGTTCCTGGCTGCTAGCTGAGCTTTCCAGAGCCAGACACAGGAGGGGGAAAGGGCTGCTCTGCTCAGCCAGACTTGTGCCTTCAATTCTTTATTTCACCTTCATTTCAGGGGGACCAGCCCCAAACCAGCAGGACTGGGTGTCCCAGTCCCACACCAGAGATGGGCACTCAGAGAATATCCCCAAAACCCCAGCTCTGCCTTTTCACAGCCCAAACTCCAACATCTCCCTGCCATGACTGAGAAATCCCTCAGCTTTCCAGCTGTTCCTCTCACACATCCTGGCACTGCTCAGGATACGCCCACAAAGCTGGGTGTTGACAAAGCTTGCTGATAAACTCCATTTGATTCATCAAGCATTAATACACATTTTTAGCCTTATTTTACAGCAGTACTGAATGGACCTGGCTTCCCACTGCATTAGGCTGATAATTCAGGTAATATTCCATGATCATACCTTTCCATAAATTTTTGAAATATTTTTCCTCGGAGACTATCACAAATTTCTTCTATATATGGCTAAAAAGGGTGAGGAAACACAATTAGTATTTAAGCAGACAGTAAATGGCTTTTTTTCAATCCCATCCATTACACAGAACCCTCACTGAGACCACACAGCTCCTGGGTTGTCCTTAAGAAGCCTCAAGGAAGCATTTTAGCTTTATTTGGCTTTTGGAACCTAAGCAGGTGCCCTGAAGTCAAACACAAAATATTTTCATGAGCTAGAAAACCTTAGGGGGTGTCAGGGCAAAAAGTTCTTGTTTTTAAATGTATTTAAACAACAAATTGTCACCTCTGTGGCACCCAAATTTCCCCAGAGCTGCTCCCTCATCTTTGTGGTGCTTCTCTCCTCTCTGGCCTTGCTGAGAGATCAGCACCTTGAAACCACAGGTGACTTTTTTCCAGGGAAATCCCTCCCCTGGGTGTGTAATGGCCCAACCTCCCCCCAGTTCGTGCTGAGACATCACCCAGCACTGCAATCACCACTTTCCAGCCCGTGACAACAGCCAGAACACCTCAGGAGCACAAGAAACACCAGGCAGGGGCAACCTCACGTTTTTTTCAGCACATAAAAATACATCAGATTTAGAGAAAAAGACATTTTAAGCTTACAAACACCCCCATGATGGATAAGACAATTTCTCCACTGTTGCAGCTCAGTTCACCCTGACAGGATGAGCATCTTCCTGATGGAAGTGATTTACTCTAAATCATTTAATGGCTTAAAATTACACAACTATAAAAACTCTTCTGTTCACACACCAAGGTATAGTTTGCTTTTCTAAATGTGCTTGAAAATATTATAGATAAGAAGAGTAAATTGTAATTTTGACTTGGAAAAGCATTTCAATCCCACTTAACAGCACAGAATATCTACCAGTCCCATTTATTCTGTCTCTTTAAACAATATCTAAAAAGTCACTTTCAGTCAGAGCAGCTGAATGTTCAGACTGTGAAAGCTCACCTGGAAAAGGCTGGCTGGCACTTGTTTCTTGGCTAAATGTGTTTGTACATGATCTACAGCTTGTTTTGAGAAAGGCTTTTGGAAGAGAAAAAGGAAGATTTCAAACAGTTGGAACTGTCAGGAGTTTCATTTCAGGTCACAGCACTGTTGTTCTTTCCCCCACATGGAAACACCGACCCCAAGGGGAATCAATAGGGCCTCCCACAGGTGTATTAAGAGTGAATATTGTGTGAAACGTGCAGAATGATCCACTAACAGGATTATTCTGAAGCAGAAAGGCAGGAGAGGGGAAGATGAGGAGGAGGAGAAAGGTAAAAATCAAAGGGGGTGATGATCCTCCTTTAACAAATCCATGAAAAATCCCATTTACAGGCACAGTTCCAGAGCCAGAAGCAGACATGGACATTTTACTAATAAAATAATGCATTTTGGAGGGGAAAAAAAATAAAAGCTTAAACCCTCCGCCCAAAGCATGATACCACCAGGGTAGAACACCCTGCAAATCCTTCTTGCAAATGAGAGCATGTGAAAAACTGTTAAGAACAGATCAATGGGCCCAAACTTCAGCTGGAGGAAATGTGTCTTTTCAGCGACTTTAGCCACATCTCTGTGCACACACCCTGCATTTATTTCATCCTTTTGGAAACAGACATTTGGAAATAAACCAGGTATATCTCTTGATCCTTCCTTCCTTGGCGTGTCATTAAGTTTAATAAAAAATGCAGCACGTCACCAACCTTTACACCTCAAAAAAAAAAAAAAAAACAAAAAAAACCCCCAAAAATAAAAATAATAATAATAAAAATTCTGAATTTGGCCAAACCCAGATCCTGGATTTCAAAGAGAAATCCAGAGCACCCTGTGGATGGAAGAGCAGATGTTCCTGCTGGCAGGCAGGGGGGAAAAGGGCAGGACACCCACGTGGGAACAGGAGAGCAGCTCCTTCATGATGTAGGTGTCGTAGATCTGCCGGCTCCGCGACAGCCGCTCCTCCTCCGAGTCCAGCTTCTCGTACTCCTTGATCTGCAGCACAGGGGAGAGCACACACCACACGTTTTCCAGTCATTTCCCACTCACTGGGGTCAAAACAGGACTTTGGCTGAAGTTTTAGTCTATCTTTATTTATTTATTATTTATTTTTTATTTATTCTCTTCATCGATGAAAAAATCGCCTCGCGGTTACAGCTGGGACTTCCCTTTAATATTGGAATTTTCCAGCCCCAGCACAGCTGCCCAAGGGCACTGGTGGTGTCCCCATCCCTGCAGGGATTTAACAAGCTGTGGCACTTTGGGGACATGCTCAGTGGTGGCCTTGGCAGTGCTGAGTGTGAACAGTGGGACTCAATGGGCTGAGAGGGCTCTTCCAACCCAAAAATCCCCCTGGTTACCTGATCTCAGCACATCAGGTGTAGATGTCCAAGAAAGAACATAAAGCACATTTCAGAATGTCCACATAGTTCAGCTACACTGTGGATTTGAACCCTAAAGGTGGCTAAAAAACAGTTTTGCAAAATCCATCAAGTTTCCTCAGGTGTGCTGTAGGAGATCAGCGTGTTCCAGGGGAAACAGCAGCAATCCCAGACGGTTCATTTACAGAACAAAACCTGACAACCAGTTCCAGAACAAAAAGTTCACCGAGTCCAAGGGTCCTCTGGTGCATATTTAGGGAAAGAGTTCTTCCAGGAGTGACAAATTATTAAAAAAAAAAAAAATGTAAGGGGAAAGACTCAGCTCTGACTTTCTGGACCTTCCCAGCATCAGCCTGTGAAGTCCTGGATGCAGATACCTGGCAGAGATCTGCTCTGTGCCACAGAATCCCAGGATTGCTTAGCTTGGGGAAAAAAAAACCTCCAAGATCATCGAGTCCAATTATCAAGAGACAAACTGGAACCAAGCTACCTCTGGAGGTGGAACATTAATTAAACTCAGTATCTTTCTATCTGTACTCCTCTTGTTTGCTGACATGATAAGGCAGCAGTCCCACCCCAATTTGCCATCTGTGCTGCTTCCCCCTTGATACCAATTTATAATTAAAATGACTCGAAACGTCTTTGCCCAAGAAACACTTTTAATTAATGCAATGACACAAAATAATTAGCAGTACAGGAGGAAGCCTGATGGATATCTGATTGTCCTTATTTGAGCACAACCTCCTATCCCTCAATGTTTGGTTGTTACAGGACCCAACTCCCCAGGCAGTGCTGAGGGGTCTCAGCAGAACCCCCGAGAGATCAAAAGCATCTCCTCAAAAACTGGGATCAGAACACGTTTGTTTTCAAGTATTTAGAGACTCTTTTTTTTTCCTTTTTCCCTTTTTTTTCCCCCTTTTTCTTTTTAATGCCTTTTCTTTTCCTTCTGAAACTGATCAGGATGAATCACTCATCCCGTTAAATGCCTGATCGTGACTCCAGCTGCAGTGATACGAAATCCCTGGAGTACAGAGCTCTTCTACATCAAGCAATTTTTAATGTAGCAATGTACTCAGATTATTCTATGTGTAATAAATGCAGCAAGTAAATCAAATATATAAAAAAAAAAAAAAGGAAAAGCTCCTGGATCCGGTATGTCACAGAGGAAAACACAATGAACCTCTCTTTAAATATCTTTAATGGGATTTTTCCAGAAGTACATGACAAAGCACTGAAATTCTTTTGAGGCAACACTTTGCTAATAGCCTAAAAATACAATTTTGAATTGTTTCAGAGATAAAGAGGCAGCCAAAAATATCTTGCTAAATAATCTGGTACAACAGGCCTTTTCGGATTACTTATGACAGTGATATCTTCAGCGTATAAAGAGATGGAAATGACAGAAAAAGATTCTTTATTGACAGTAGGTATCTGATCTGAGTGGGGGAATGGAGCCTTGCTGAGGACTGATCTCCAAATTGATACCAGCTGGTTGTGCTGATAGCAAAAGAAAAAAGTTAAATTCTCAGCTCAAGAGTGAGGCTATCCCAGCTCTAATTAACCCTGAGCATCAGGCATGAGCATGTCTGCCCTGAAATCAGCACCTGGGAGAGAGGATTCACTGGGGGTTTGTTCAGCATCACAAATGTAACAGGGAGCCATGGAGCTCAGACCATGCAGCAGCAGAAGCTGGGGACAGCCAGGGCATTCCTTGGAATTATTGATCCTTTGGGACGTGCCCTGCACAGTGCCTGTCAGCTCCTTCACTGGGTATCTCCTGACAAGGGACACAGCTCATCCCTCTGAAGCCACCTCTCGTGTCCCCTCTGCAGCCCCTGAAACATCTGAGCAGCTCCCACCCCACATCCCTCCACAATCCCCTCCAGCTGTACCCTGCTGCCTTTTCTACAGGTGAAAGGCTGCTGGGGAAACACCTGAAGGGTTTTAGTGTCACCCCAACACCAGCAACTTCCTCCCAGATCCTTTTCTACCAGTCCACACTGCTTCACATCGTGGACCCTCTCCTTCCCTCTCAGCATTCCCTGACTGAGCAGGACAGCCTCCCCCAGCCTCACTCCCTGCACAGCCCCAAACCTCCATCACCAGCACTTACCTCTTCATAGAACTTCAGCTGAGGGACAGCTTCATCAATCTCATTCATGCAATAGTCTTTAAAGAGCAAAAATCCTGGAAAGAAAAACAGGAAAAAAAATCATAGAAACTTGTCTCATCACACTGATGACTTGTAAAAAGGCTCATGAAACCACCCGAGCTCCACCACGGGCTGTATAAACCTGTGTGAGCATCCCCAATTGCCAAGGTTTATGATTCTGATTCCCATCCAGCTCTTCACTTCCAGCAGGAAAGGATCCCAAGCCTGCCTCACCTCCCACAGGTGTATTAAAGCCCATTACAGCTTCTACCTGCTAAGGATTTCACGAGGCATTTCCATAATGCACCTAAATATCCTGTTCCTCTTCACAGACCACATTTTCTTCCCTTTTCTTACCCCCAGTAAAAACCAGACACTATTCAGGTTTTGGGGTTCTTTGCAAGAGATTTACCTACATTTCACTGCTGAAGCACAACCTCTTCTGCACTCCCATTTCAGAATTACCGGTTCATGTTACCTCTAATGGGTTTTATTGCTCAATAAATTACATCTGGGTCTTTACAGTTCCTTTGCAAGTAATTTAGAGCATGACCCCAGCAGGCTGCAGATGAGAATCTTCCATTAGGAGCACTTTAATGCACTGTCACAAGCCTCGTCCCATGTCTTTCCCTGCCTCTGAGCTGGCACCTGCTACCCTGGAATTTCACACAGGGATCCGTGTCACCAATGTCCCCATCACTGCCAAACCCACCCAAAGTCCCCCACCTCCCCAGCCAGGCTGTGCATCTCCACCTCTCCTTGCCAGCCTGGCTTTTTGAGGACAAAAAGTGAAAATTCGGGAGCTGACTCAAATTCCTGATTTCCCACATGACGGAACCAGCGGCAGCAGGGAGCAGAATCCTGCTGAATGGACTGAACTTTTCTAGGACAATGAACCAAAGAAGATTGGGTAATTAAGAGACTAAAGAGTGGCACAAACAGCGCTGAATGCAGTGAAAGAAAAATCCCTGGCCCGGTCCCAGCTCCTGGCTAGGGCCCAAAAAAACCCACGAACAACAAAAAAACACAACAATAAAACCACAAAGACAACTGTGGGAGGAGTGTGAAAATATACCAACACACATTTCCAGCAAGGCCACGCCAAACGTTCCAGCCCTGCTTAGTGTTTTCCAAACTTTTTAAATTTAATTATGGCAGAGAAAGAAGAGGTTCCCAAGCCCATGGCACAGGGAACAATCAGAGGCTTATGCAGCCACAGGACACGGGCTGCTCCTCCCTGAGGCCCCTTGGCACTGCACTGCAAAAACCCAGATATACCCAAAATATACAGACTGAGAGCTGAGGCTGCTCAGCCTGGGGAAGAGAAGCTTGTGTGGAGACCTCACAGCACCTTCCAGGACCTGAGGGGGCTACAAGGAAGCCAGAGAGGGATTTTGCATCAGGAACTAGAGTGACAGGACAAGGGGGAAAGGCTGCAGACTGAAAGGAAAATTCAGGTGAGCTATATGGGAGAAATCATTCCCTGTGAGGGTGCTGAGGCCCTCCTGGCACAGGTTGCCTGGACAAGCTGTGGCTGTCTCACCCCTGGAAGTGTCCAAGGCCAGGTTGGACAAGGCTTGGAGCAACCTGGGATAGTAGAAGGTGTTCCCATCCACGGGACTGGATGATCTTTAAGGTCCCCTCCAACCCAAACCATTCTGTGATTCTATGATCCAGACAAATCCAATTAGAGCACAATGTTCCCCCAGACTGGAATTGTTTCTGTTTCGACCTCCCATTCTATCAACAGACCCTGCACTTCCCCTGCAGCACAAAGGAAATCTCCTCCTCGACTGCTGCTCTTGGATTGAGTGAAAAATGATCAGCCAGAAACTGCAGCTCTCACATAATGGCACAACGAAGTGACAGATGCAGCATTGAGTAAGTGACAGGAGTTTTAAGAAGTTCAGGGAGAGCTGACGAGGAGCACAATAAGCACAGTTAACAGCACACAGAAAAATAAGCCTGGGAACAGAAAGCAGGAATTAATAAAATGATAGCGTTAAGTAACAGCTAAAAAGAACCAGCAATTATTTATGAAATAAAGATGCTGACAGCTTTGGCTTTAAAGATTCCTTCTGCTATAACTCTATAATTTCTGCAACAATCAGATCACTGGTTCTTAAGGGAAAGGAAAAATATTTTTTTAAGAGCTTCTTCTGGTAACACCAAAGTGATGGATGGTATCAATAATACACACACAGAGTGCGAGGCAGCACCCAGCTCCTCTGGGCTCCCAGCCTCCTCCTTCCCAGTCTCAGGACAATCATTTTCCCCTTTAGCTTTGTATGGACAATCCTAAGACAGATTTGCCAAGTGCCATGAATTGCACTGACTCTGATTAGCAAATGTCTTTCAAGGAGGGGTGAGGTTTGCAGTGTTCACCAGAGGCTCACTCAGAGAAGGCAGGGATGGGGTGGTGGGGAGAGCAGATTCAGGTGAGGCAGCTCATCCGTGACCAGGTATTCCCAGAGCTCATTCCCAGCTGGACAGTGTCCCTGTCACAAGCTTGGAGGAAACAAGAAGGGGAACTAAGCCATCTCTAAAAAAGAATATTAATGTTTCCTTCAGTAGTTATTTCAAATAATTATGTTTTTCTGGCATGACCACAGGAATTTTGCATGAAATCCTGACTCTAGCCAACAGCATCCATCCACCCCTGGTTTTTGTCTCCAGAATTCAGCCCTTCCCACAATCAAAGAACACAAATGCTGCTGGTGACCAGCCACACACTCCAGACCCCTCATCCATATTTGTGGTCTCCACTGGACCCTCTCCAGGAGCTCCTTGTCTTTCTTGAACAGTGAAAACCAGAACTGAACACCACAGCCCAGATGGGGCCTCACTAGGGCCACTCATCAGGATTAAAGTCACCTTCTAATTTTCCACTTCCGTGGCGTTTTCCTGCCCTGCTCCCAGCCTGTGGCTCTGCCAACATTCCCCCAGGACAGCAGCCACAGGGGCCAGCACTGGCCTCTGCCTCCTCCAGCACTCTAAAGGTCACCTGCAGCCACAGCACCACCTCTTCATCCCTGTCAATTAGCTGAGAGCACGGAATAATAAATAAAATAAAACAGCACAACAACAAGGAGGAACTCCATCATAAAACACTTGGAGAAAATGACTTACCTAGCTGGAATTTTATGAGCATCCGACTCAAGTAACCTTTTAACAGGAGTAAATAAAAATCTTATTAAAGCAAACAGGAGTGACTAGGTGAGAGAGCAGAGCTAAAAATAGCCACGTTTAGCCCTGATACAAGTGTTCACAATGTCACTGATTGAAAGGAAGCTGCATCTATTTACAGCAGGCCTGAACGTGGTCCAAAACGCTGATGTAGCCTCTTTCTAGTAGGCAAAATAGCAAATTAGAGAACAAAAATATCAAGCTGTTTCCAAATCCTCCCGAAACGTGCTGTGTATAAATACGGAATCCTGACAAACAAAGCAGCAGTGACATCTGCACCAGACACAGGCTCCTTTCCTGGTGCTCCAGCCAACAGCTCCCGGGCAGGAAAAGCTGTGGGAATGTGGGATGGTGCTCTGCAAAGTCTGTGACACAGGGGCTGTCCCTGCTTAGGGCACTTAAAGGTCTTCAGTCTCAGTCAATCCAAGGTGTCTCTCATGATCTTTCTTGCTTGGTGAACTCAGATGGCAGCAAGGAGCCAGGGCCAGAGGGACAAATCACACCCTGCTCTCTGCACCTCCAAGGTGGGGGTCAGGCTCTGCTGCCAGGGAACAGGGACAGGAGGAGAGGAAACTGCATCAGACTATGCCAGGGGAGGGTGGACATCAAGAGGAATTTCTTGCCAGAAAGGGTGGTCAGGCCTTGGAAGGGGCTGCCCAGGGAGGTTTGGACTGCCCATCCCTGGAGATGTCCAAGGAAGGCCTGGATGTGGCACTCAGTACTCTGGGCTGGTGACAAGGTGGGGATTGATCACAGGCTGGACTCAATGCTCTTGGAGGGGTCTCCTGACCCAAAGGGTTTTGGGATTCTGGGGCATCTCCTCCCCAGAAATGTCTCTTCTGCAGAACTGCCACAGGACAGCAAAGCTCAGCCACCACGCCATGGTGACATTACAGCACAGCTGTGTTTAAATCCAGCTGTGGCTGTGTTCAACCTCCTGAAATAGCCCTCAGTGACCTTCAGACCCATCAGTGCCAGGAACAGATCTGGGTCATGGACACAAACAATGGGACAAAGTCTACCATGAAACCAAAACCACGTTAAAAACTGATTCCCACCAGGCTGCAATTGTCACAGAACACCAGGCCAGGCTCAGACTCCTGCTCCTCTGCAGTGCCCACACAGAGCTGCCACAGCACAGAGTAATTCAGGCCACCTAAGAGCTCCAGAACTGAGGGAACCACCAACTTCCCTCTCCAGGAACAAAGACTACCAGGGAAAACTGTGCAGGAATTGTGCTCTGGCAAGGTCCAAAGCCACAAAAATCCTCCCAGCCCAGAAAGCACCACACATTCCACTACTTTTCTTTCCCTAATCTATTCTTTCCTAATTGAGCCTAATGTTCATTCACTTTGCATTAAAAATAATACATTACAACAGACTGAAACATATTCCTGTGCATAGAAAGCAGGGGAAAAGAACAAACTGTATTTCATGAGGACGTGCATCCAATGGTGAGCAGCACAGAACAATTTCCCCAGAACAGAACCAAACTGAGCTCAAAATTAGGCTGCAAGTTGCCAGGTAGCTTGTTTAATGACGTCTAAAAATCATTATATGAAAATAAGCTTTGGCTAAAAGGTTTTAAGTGTTGCTAAAGAAAAATGTCTTATTTCCAGGCGTATTTTCCAACAGCTTTACCCAAAGAAATCGTTGTTCAAGCTTGGTCAGCCCTCTTTCTAAACACCAGACTTGTGCATGCCTGGAATTCCTGCAGGGAGAGGAGCAGGAGAGCTGAGCTGCTCCTCCAGCACTGACACTGGGGACACAGTGGAGGGGTATTCAGAAATTCTGTGTCAAACCTCAAAGGCTTGACCCTGACACAGGCAGTGAATATACAGACTTACTGAAAGCACTCAGTTATCCTTATTTAGGCTGCCCAGAGAAGCTGTGGCTGCCCCATCCCTGGAAGTGTCCAAGGCCAGGCTGGAGAGGCTTGGAGCAACCTGGGAGAGTGGAAGGTGGAACTGGATGAGCTTTAAGGTCCCTTCCAACCCAAAGCACTCAGGGATTCTCTGAATATACTCATGAAATAGTAGCTCTGAATGCTGAACGTGTGATAAATCATTTTTAAAGCCATGGAGAGAAAATAATGGGGAGAACTTAGCTCTGAACCATATTTACTACATATCTTTCATATTCTGGTCTCCCTTAACATGCAGATTTCCAGCTGACTGAAGTCGAGTATCAAAGGTATTCAACATATCAAAGGTGAAAGAAAAAAGAGGGTTTTACACAAGAAAAAGCTCCTCTAAAAGATGAAGGAGTAAAAACACTAAATAGAAACACACACAAAGATTCTAATTTTTAAAAGGACCACTAAACACAGAATCGAAGCATTTAATTTCAACCAGTTCTTACAAAGAATGTGATTAAATTCCTTCACTAAATCCCATCAAGCAATACACAGCACTTGAGGCTTTCTTTTTCCTTCACTTGTAAACAAAAGAAACTCCCACCCCTTTGCAACTGGTAATAGAAGGCACCAGCAAGCTATGAGCAAGCTAACAACCAGGAGCGACTTAAAAACCTCATGGTGGTGGATTGGATTTTGTTGTCTCTGTTCCTTCCCCACATCACAATTCAAGCCCTACCAAGGATGTGAAAGTTGTTATTTTCCTGCCCAGTGTTTTTCCATTCTACAACATTTTTAAATTAATTACATAATACAAGCCAATATCCTTTTATTACTGAGAAACACACTTTTCCTTCTGCCCTGCTCCAAGCTATGAACCTCACTGTTACCAATTAACTGAACACACAAACTCCACTGGGAGCTGCAGCTCTGCTCCTCAGGAAGGGCCTAGATCCAGGTGTGGTTTTTAGTGGGAGCAAGGTGACAGGATCATCAGATGAAGAGATGGGGTAACTCCACATCAGAAGGGTGTTCTCAAGGCCCTGGTGCCAGTGTTTGCCTCAGCAAGCTCTGCTCAGTATCTGAAGCACTGTGAAGAGCCAAATTGTTCAGCCAGAGCATCGAGGAACTGTTGTGCTGTGGTCAAAATCAAAACACAAAGCCAGCAGTATTCAGTTAGTAAATACACACAGCACTTAGGTAAAGAGCAGCAAAACCACTAAAACAACAGTGACAGAGCCCAGCTGATTCTCCTGCAGGAATTTCTGAGCCTTCCTCTGGTTCATTCTGGTGCTCTGAGAAAGCTGCTGTGAGCTGGAGGCTCAGAAACAGATGGTTCTGCTGCTCTTCCTCTTTTAATCACAGAAATCATGGGCAGAAGTATCTTAGAGACATTAAGAAACTGGTTTGTGTGTTTTTGACCCCACCTATCCAACCTCCATGGACACAGGTGACAGCAGGATGTCACAGAGGCCCTGGCTGGACAGGACACTGTCAGGGAAGGGGGTGTGCCAGGTGTATTGCCCATGTTCTTTTATAGGACAGATGTTGGTATGGAGCAATAAAAGCATCTGGAAATGGGGTCACTGATAGCCAGAGCTCTCAAGCTCCGCTGCTCTATCCCTTAAATGCACTGCTGAAAGTGAGAATACTTAATAGCTCCAGTAATTCAGACTCTACTGACTGGTGCTGGTTCTGAGCTGTTCTCCTGCTACTGCTGAGTGATCCCACTGAGGGGAATGAGCAGCACTGGCAGGCCCAGAGAATCTGATTTATTAGTAACACACAGCTATGCAGGTAAAACTCATTAAAGCTGTTACTATGCCACCTTACAGACAGGGCAAACCAACATCTCCCTATTTCCCAGTGGTGTTGAGAGGCTTAATTAGCCCTGAACTGTTCCAAGACACTGATAAAATCTCCATGGGAGTGCAACTGTTTCGGATTGACTGAGGAATTGCTGGGTGGGAGGAAGTGGAGATCAGGCTGGTGTGTGAACAGTGGCAATGCACAAGGAGAAGATTCCACCAGGAACAGGCAAAGAAAGCCCAAGTGAGGACGAGCAGAGAGGAAACATCACCTTTGAGATGGAAGTCACTTTGCACAGTATTAATCACAAAATACCCAGAGTTGGCAGGGACCCAGAGGATCATCATCCAACTCCTGGCCCTGCACAGACACCCCAACAATCCCACCCTGGGCATGGTGTCCAAATGCTCCTGGAGCTCTGGCAGTCTCAGGACTGTTCCCATTCCCTGGGGAGCCTGGGCAGCGCCCATCACCCTCTGGGGGAAGAACCTTTCCCTGATATCCAACCTAAACCTCCCTCACACAGTTTTAAGCCATGGCAAAAGAGCTCAAGAAGAGGCTGGAGAGGGCTGAACCAACCACCCAGAGCCCCTCTGATCCAAAAGGAATGGATTTTCCTACAAACACACCTCTGGGCAGGTGCACAGCAGGGCAGGTGTTTGTGTTTGTTCTCTGGAAGCTTCCCAGGAAACATCCAAGGGAAATGTCATGCAAATAATTTCTAATTTGTTCTCTCTATTATAGAGTGATATTAACACTCTCTTCTTCTCTCCTATGATACTACTTCTGTTCGAAATTGCCAGTTTGCCTGGAATTCTTGATAACTTAACCCAAAAATCGTATAATTGCACTGCTCTGCTGAGATAAAGACTTTCTCCCCATGCCTTGTATCTTCCAAGAACTGCACTGCATATAAATGCTAATCTACCAGGATGTGTACATTATCCATCATGGGACGTTCCAGATGAGAGGGTATGTATTTTCCTATTTTAAAGCTCAGATTTAATCTGCAGCTCCCCTGGGAAATCACACAACTCAGCATCTTCAACCCCCCACAAAGGCAGGAAGGGGGATATCAGGCTGCAACCCAACAAAGACATGCTCAATTATTTATCATCAAAAGAAAATCCAAAATGAATGCATGCATTTTGATAGTGCTTTTGGATACTCTTTATCCCTGACACCAAGACAGACAACTCCAATGCACATAAAATCTACAGCAGGAGCTTCAGCAACACCCCTTGAAATGATCTTCAGTGTAATTCATGCCAAGTATCACTTTATTTTGCCACAAAATCAGAGGGTGTTGAAAGAAATGTAGCTTCCAGTAACACTGAAATTATGACACAATAAAGAGATCTTAAATCTAACACTCATTTGGTAAAAAACACTGCAAACAGAAAAACAGACCAACATTTAGAAGGCTCAGAGCACAGATTTTCTCTTCCACTGTCCTCCCCACCCCCGTTTGGTACAAGCAGAGAATGGTGTGAGGAGCAGATCCCCTGTGAAATCTCTCACATTAACGGTTTCTGTTTCAGTTTACAGCCACACCGCTTCCGATGTCTCCCTGTGGTTTGAGTTCTGTGCTGCTTTTAACTCATCACAGAACGGTGCAAGGGGCAGAAGGGCTCCCACAACCCCTGAGAACCTCCTGCAGCCTGTCCACAACCCACAACCCAGGCTGACCTCGCACTGAAAAATCAGAAACACCATGAGAAAGAAGAAAATCAGTCTTGAACAGCATTTTAAATGTCATCTTTTGTTCAGAAGGCAACTTCCTAATTTTGGTGGTGGCTACTTCCGTGTGGTGGCTGCCAGGTCAGAACCAGAACCTCAGAATAAAACCACTTTGAACAAACAACCTGTGCCCCCTGCTTTAACAGGAAACCCACCAAATAACCATGTCTCTGCTACTTGGCTGGACATTATTTAACATCAAGGCACCAAAACAGAGCAAAATCAGTGTTCACGACACAGCTCAGAAAAGTCATCCCTGCTCACTTCACAGCCAAAAACTCAGGTGCTTTTCTTTACTCCCGACCAAGTTTTATAACCTTCATTGTTATTTCCTCAGAGGACTATTTAATTAGTCCAGAATGCCAACAGCACATAGATCTTCTGCTTAAATTAAACAATAGCTTAAATAATGCTCTAGGGAGTCACTTTTCCCAGCCTGTTATTTTTAGGCAGCTCAGGGAGTGCGGTGCCAGCAGAAAGAGGAAGAGCAAGAATGCTTTTCTCGACAGATTTTTAACTCCTATCTAATGATTAGCACCCAAAGCTCTGAAATAATGAAATATGAGTCCATAACTAGAGAAAGAAGCAACAAAAAACACAATTCACTGCCCCCCCAAAAAAACTGCTGCAGCTGTTCTCACCCTAGTTTCGGTTGGGGTTTTTTCTGGGGTTTTTTTTTTTACAGAAAGTTGTCCCTGAGCAAGCTGGAGGAAACAGCAGCAGCAGGGTCAGTTTGAGCAGGGCAGGCACTAAAGTCCCTGTGCAGAAGGAGCTACAGAACAGACCAAATGCTCTGGAAGCTCAGCTGAGGAGCCACAAAACAAACATGATCCATGCTGAGCTGGATCAGGACAAGGGGAGCAGGGAAGGGGCTGAGAGCCCCCACAAGCCCCTCGTGGGTTGGAACCAGCACTGATGCAGATGGCAAAATGCTCCCCCCCCTGCTGGGAAAACCTCCAGCTTGGAGCTGCTCGAGGAGGATATGAAAGACAGTGGAATGAATCACCTCAGAAAGATCATCCCTCACTCTGCGAAAGTGGATGGTAAATAAGGGAGAAAAAAAAAAAAAAAAGGTTTGTAACTTCTTACGTCAACTACAAGTTGTTTTAATTAGTTCTATTTCACGAAAATAAAACTGAGCCACCTTCGGTGGGGGAAAAAAAAAATGCAAGTTACTTCCTAGGCAAGGTGAAAAACTTACACTGCACCAAGACCAGCTGCTGAAACAGCTAAAATACGTCCTGTTCTCATCCTTCCCCCAGACTCAGACCCAACGGCTCTGCAGGAGATGAGAAACTGAGAAGGGTGTGAAGGAACTGCCACGTCCCACCCGCTTCAGGAGATGAGAGCAGCCTGTTTGCCTTCACCAGGGTCTCAAGAAGTCACCAGAGAAGCCAAGGCTGAACCTAAGCCAGGCATGGAGCTGTAGGATGCTTTGACATCACATCCCAGGACTTGTAACCCAGCTTCATTCCCTGGGTTTGTCTGAAAGCCCAGAGTCAGACATGAGAGCCACTGAACTGTAACTGGCAGCAAGTTTGCTCCAAGGCATTTAATAACCAGGATAATCCTGTTCTAAAGCAATGTTATGATCTCATAGATTCCCTTGAAGGCCTTGGCTGCAGCAGCCCCTGATCTGCTCATTTCCCACCTGTCCTCTGAGGGCAGGGTGTCTCCAAGTGTCCCCACAGGACAAGGACTCCACAGGCAATTTTAAAGCAGTTGTGGAGCAGAGAGGATTCCACACGTAAATTATGGGTATTGGGATACCAGAGTCATAGAATGGTTTGGTTTGAAGAGACCTGATAAACCATCCCATTCCACTCCCTGCCATGGGCAGGGACACCTTTCACAAGCCCAGGCAGCTCCCAGCCCTGCCCACCCTGACCTTGAACACTTCTCAAACCTCTCTTTTTCTAAAGAAACTCATCATCTGGTGTTGTAGCAAACAGGATGTGGTAAAAAGAAAACCAGCTAAGGTGGTTACGCACTCGGCTTCGAGACAGGCTGTACTTCCCCAAGAGGCTTCTGCTGAGGAGGAAACAGCTTCTGAAGGAACAGCCAGCTGGGCTGGGCTGCCAGCACTGCCAGAGCGCTCTTCTGGGTGCTTCTGTGAGCTCCATGTCCTCTGACTCACCCGGACATTCTTAGAGAGCTCTGGAGCATCACTCAGGGAGCAAACAGCAGTGCCAGCACCAAGGGATGAGAGCAGCCTGCTTGCTTTCCTGAGGGAAGAGATGCAAATAGGGGACAGGCTTGTTTATGCAAATCTGATGGAGCCTCCGGGCCATTTTCATCCCTGATGAGCTTCCTGCTCTTAGCCTGATCCTAAAGGTTTTGGTTTCCAAGCCAGAGCTGTCCCTGTGGCTCCCTGCAGTTGCACACCTGGCAGGAAGGGAATTTGGGCCAACCTTTGGCGGTGGGACCAGGAAAGCACTGACCCTAAAAGCGATTTTAGGGCTCACTAAGAATAAACACTTGCAGATGATGAGATCAGCACCATAATTAGACACATTCAGAGGGAAACATCCACAGGAACGACTCCACGCTGACATCAGAGCCCTTGTATCAGACAGCTGATCAAAGCCTGGGTTTACATTTGAAAGGATACTGAAAAAAAAAAAAAAATCCCAACAGAAAAAAAAAGTGACCTGGAGCTGTGAGGAAGAATTTAGGTCTGGGGAAAAAAAAAAAAAAGAAAGAAACAGAACAGTTCTCATCTAGAGCAGTTGCCAAGGCAAAACTGGGGAGCTCTGTGCAGTTTTACAGTCGGTGTGCAAGGATAGAGCAGGGAGTGCTGGATGGCTCCTCAGCTGAGGAAAAAAACAGGGATGATCCAGCAGAACTACTGGAGATCCAGGCTCATGGAGCCTCCACAGGAGGAGGAGGAGCCTCCTCCCACCCCAGCACACCCAGGACCTGCCCCACCTGTGGGCTCCCCACATACCCCCCCAGACAAAGAGACAATGAAGAGAACAAAAAGATGATTAGAGTTTTAATTACCTCCCCGTACTTCTTCTCCCAGCCCTTTGCATAAAGCTTGCCTAAAACTGCAGGTACTTTACCACAAGCAATTATGCTAATTAATGTCTGGAAACAGAGCTAATTGAATGGCAAAGAACACGCTAGAAAATGCAATCAAATTTAAATGAACAACCACAGTAAGGAAATACTGTATTTTCCAGCGTGATGCAAAGTCTGCTGTTAAAAACAGTCGTGTTTAGCCTTAATCTTTTTTTAATTCCATTCTAAATCCTATTTCAGCTTCAGAATTAACTGAAACTCCTGCACAGCAATCACAGAACTGTTCCTCATTTCCAGGTAATCCAGGGCAAGTCCTGCTCTGACTGTACCCAGGGAGAGGAGGAGGAAACCTCTCCTCTGTGCACAGAAACTAAAATGTTAATGAAACTGGGCTTTAAAATTCCAGATTTAATGGCTACTACCAACGTGGGGGAAAAAAAAGAGAAAGATCTAATCGTTCCAAGGTTCCAGTTACCTAACTGTAATTGCTGTTACTTATCAAAATAACTGCAACAGTCCTCGCTGTAACAGGTAATGAAAAGTATTCAATTACATAAATAGAAATATCCATTACATAGAAGATGGTCTGTTTGACTTCTCTTTTTAGAGAAAAAAAAAAAAAAAAAAAGGACTTCTTCATTTCTCTGCCCCCAAAGAGACTCGGTTGGAGTCAGGCTGTGCTTGGTTGCTTAAAATTCCGCTTATTTTGCAACTGCCAGGCTACAGCAAAATATTAATGATTCAGCACAGGCACTGGAGCTGAAGCACACACGGAGGTGTCACTACAAGAAAACAAGGTACCTGTACATTTACATGGCAAAAGTTTTGGCCACAATAAAAAGTCATAGTTTTAAGCACAAGTACAGACCACACTCTAATTGTTGAAACACACTGAAAAGCTTCCCCAAGACTTCCAGAGGTTCTGAGAACGATTAATGACACTCTGAGACACAGGAACACTGATTATTTTAATACCTAAAACTCCCTCTCCAGTGAGCTGCACACTGCCAGGCAAGCAGGAAGGTTTGGGGGTATTTCTGCTCCGGCCAGAAGGAAAACTCAACCAGCCCAAAGATGCCCCCACTGCACCACTTCTCCTGGGAAACCAGGTACTTTGTTCACTACAGTCTCATTTCAGACAGGAATAAACACTGACCTCCTCAAGACTTCCCAGCCCATTCATTTTCCAAGACAGGAAGCAGCTGTGCTATCCCAGCTAATTCACTCCTCAAATCTGCTGGACAAAGATCCCAAGAAGCCCCTCATGAAATCCACTCCCTGCTTCATTACCCACACTACCACTAAAATTTTAAATTTTATTCATATCCAGATTTTTTTTTTTTGTTTTTCATTGACACATTAAAGCTCTGGAAAACGGACTAACCTCATCATTTCTGCAACAGCTTTTCTGGTTTTGAATCATGTTCAACCTCACTTCTCCCTTCCACTGCCCACATCACACCCTATTTCAATACTTCCCTGTAGGTCAGATTTAACAGACAGCTCAGCAAGGTCTGCACTCATTCCCACTGCTCTTTCCTGGACTCTTCCCAGCAGGTCCACGTATATTTTTTTAAATCCACTGCCAGGATGGACACAACATTCTGCCAGAAGAGGATTATTTCACATGCCTCACTGGCTACAACACCAATTTTATATTTAGTCGTGTGATCCAGCAGAGCCAACACAGCCCAGGGCTGGCTGTCACAGCCAAGTCCCTGCCCTGAGGGTCCCCAGGCTGTGCCTGTGTGATTGCTCTGGCACAGGTGGAGAGGAAGGACACTGCTGGATTTCCCTGGGAGCACTGCATGCTCCCCCTCCCCTGCTTGATGGAGTTTTTGTCCTTGTCCTCCCTGTGTCACAGCAGAACACAGAGGCTCCTTACTGCAGCACTCAGTTAACTGAACACTGATCCAGGGAATGTTCCCATTCCCTGCATCCACCTTTCCATGGAATACTGATTAACTGCTCCATTTTCCCAGCAGTTTCAGCCCCTGCACACAGCAGTTTCACCCAGGCTATGTCTCCCCAGTGTCGTGAGCAAGAACAACACCACGTCTGAGGGTCAAGACAACACATCTGGGATCTTTTTTCCTACTCCCTTATCAACAGGCTCATTACCTCTGCAAAGAAAAAAAAAAAGCTTAACTGATGTGACACATTACATTGTTGACAAGCCCATACCAAGTAATATAATTTTGTCCTCGATGTTTCCAAATAATTTAATTATTTTCCCTGTAGTTTTCCAGACCCTGAAGTTGACAGATTGCCTCGCTCCATCCTCTTCCCTTTCACAACATTTCATCTTCTTCAAGACTTTTGTTTCACTAAGTCCTGTCCACCCTCCAGGGCTCTTCAGACAATCTACAGCACTGACCTCTCAGCAGGCACCACAGAGAAATGCAAAAAACCGAAATGATCCCGAAAATATCTACACGAGTAACATTTGATTGAGACACGACTTACCAATTTTCTGATGAAAGATCTTGTCGAAGGTTAATTCACCCCTTTCCTCGAGGTATTTCTGCATCACACTGCGGATACTGAAAGAAAAAAAGAGGGGAGGGGAAAGAAAATTGAAAAAACTGAAAACTGAAATTGCTTTTTTTAAACCTTTGAAGAAAATTCAGGTGAGCTGATCCCTGCAGTCACTTCCCAGGGGACACCCTGGTCACCACTTTATTGCTGTCTCAGGTTTAGCTTGCAGAGTAAAATAACTGCACAAGCAGTTATATATAATATTATATATTATATAATTATATATAATATGTATATATTAATAACTGCACTACCCTGAGCTGCCAGGATCAGCCACACAAGGAGCCAACAGCAGCTCCATTAGGCCCTGCTTGGCTGCAGTGCACTTAACATCTACTTTGCCTAATTTATAATGGCACAATCACTCACTTAAACCACATTAACAAAGATTTCCTTTATTTGTCAAGTAACCTCAATATTCATTGTAATATAATGCCCATAAAAATTTCATACGGGCAACAATACAAGTACATAAATCTTAAAATCAATGCAGGCCAGCAGGGCTGGGCCTTGGTCAAGCAACTCTATTGTCACAGCATCGAGTCAAAATTCCAACAGACTTTCTCTGCTTCCAATTTTAAAATCGATAACTTCCATACATGCTATTTATTACTATAATTAGACTACTTATTATTGTAATTACACTATTTATTATTATAAAAATAACCTTGAACAAAGCACTCATGCCTGAAACAAGGCCATTAAATATCACTCATATTTCTGCAGTAGCAAGACTGAGCAGCTAAGCCTTGCTGACCTCAGGGTGCTCACACGGACCCCAACATTAAAATTCTGAGAAGCCTCCCAAATACTGACAAACATCTCCTCCCCGGAGGGAGGAAAGTATCCACACTTCTCCGAGGAGGAGGACCTGAGGCACGAAGTCTGAATGACTTCACCAGAAAAAAGTCTACAATAAAGCCAAGGACTTTGCTGGAAGGCCCTAAACTCCCATGTAGGAAAATATCCTATTAATAGTTTTCTGTGTATCTCCAAATCCCACATGGAACACGGATCTCTGAACAGTGTGATCCAAAGCAAGAGCTCTGGAGGCCAACCACCACATCAAGTCAGACAAGAACTGGGAGGGCTGAACACTGTTAATCAGGTTTGAGATCATAAATTATTCAGTGACGAACTTGCTGTTTATTTGTTCATTAAGAGCTGGGTCTGCCCTCTGTGTATTTTAACAATCTAAACAAAATACTGATTTTAAATGAGGAGGGAGCAGTAAAGAAGAGATCGTGGAATGACAGAATGGTTTGGATTTGAAGAGATTTTAAAGAACACTTTGTTCCACCTCCTGCCATGGGCTGGGACACCTTCCACTATCCCAGGTTGCTCCAAGCCCCATCCCACCTGGTCTTGGACACTTCCAGGGATGGGGCAGGCACAGCTTCTCTGTGCCAGAGCCTCCCCACCCTCAAAAGGAACGATTTCCTCCTAAAATCCAAGCCAAATCTTTTGCCAGACCTTTCCCCTCTTCCCTCTGTGCTTCCAGAGGGCCCACTGGAGATGAACAACCCTGGCACGAGTTCCTGGAGCCCACAGCTCCCCCTCCTCCCCGAGCCCCCCGGCGCCGTCCCGTTCCCAACTGACCCACCAGACCAGCAGTAAGAGAATAAGCCCTTTTCATAATAATGACATCAAGAAAGCTTTCCCCTGCTCCAACGAGTGCACTGCAAGAAATTACATCAACAGATCTTCCGTCTAGACAATGAGAGGAGATAATGAAAATTTAACGTGTGACTGGAGCGCCCAGGAAAACAGGGATTGTGTAAGGAGCAAACCTCTCCAGCACCTCCTCCTCTGCTGACACCCCGTACTTCTGGTCTGGTGGATAACGTCAAAGGAACAAAATGTCTTTTGCAGCCACAGAAACTGAACAAATCTGTAAAATGATCACAGGCTACAGGAGTCTGCGCTACATTCCAGCTCCTCGGCACCCGCACGCCTTTAAAATCATTGCTACTTATCCACAGGAATAAACAGGAATAAATTGCATGGAGTGGATTGTGACTATCCAGAATAATCACCTCCTAATTCTCACATGAAGTAACAGGTGGAAATCCTCTGAGTTCAAAGAATTGAAGCAGAGTCCATGTGTCCTTCAGAAGGATGGAAAATTTTAAAATGGAGCTTAGCACTCCTTTAAAATCATTGCTACTTATCCATAGGAATAAATAGGAATAAATTACATGGAGTGGATTGTGACTATCCAGAATAACCACCTCCTAATTCTCACAGGGAAGTTACAGGTAGAGATCCTCTGGAGTTCAAAGAATTGAAGCAGAGTCCATGTGTCCTTCAGAAGGATGGAAAATTTTAAAATGGAGCTTAGCACTCCTTTAAAATCATTGCTACTTAACCATAGGAATAAATTACATGGAGTGGATTGTGACTATCCAGAATAATCACCTCCTAATTCTCACAGGGAAGTTACAGGTTGAAACCCTCCGGAGTTTGAAGAATTGAAGCAGAGTCCACGCATCCTTCAGAAGGATGGAAAATTTTAAAATGGAGCTTAGCACGTTCCACAAACAGGAAGAAAGGTTCCCTCTCTGCTTTAGTCTATTGACTCATTAGTTGCCCTACACGTAAACAATCTGGGATTAAAAGCTGCATTTCACAGAAACACAGCCATTTCTGAAAAGCTTTCCCTGGCCAGAGATGCCATCAGCACAAACCACGCGCTAATGCAAGAAGTGGCCGTTTCTGCACGAGTTCATCTCAGTTCACAGCATGATCCACCTTAATAGCAGCACTCACAAGGAGCAGAAACAGAAGTTGGCTAAAAACAAAATCCAGGGAGACTTCAGCAACAAAAGCATATCCAACTGGACTGCAGCAAAACCTTTTGTTCATTATATTTTTTTCATTTTAAAGAGGAAGAAAACAGCAAACAACAAAAAAAAAATTCAGAAACGCTCCATTTACTTTCCACATACCACGAGTCAACTGAAGTATGTTTAGGGGAAGTCAAAGTCAGGCCTAAAATTTGGTGAGAAATGCAGCTTGGAAATTGGGTACCTCTTTCTGGGCATCTTTATCTTCACTGAAAGGATGGTCAAGCATTGTAAAGGGCTGCCTAGGGAGATGGTGGAGTCTGTATCCCTGGAAGTGTCCAGGGAACACCTGGACATGGCACTCAGTGCTCTGGGCTGGGTGACAAGGTGGGGATCAGGCACAGGTCGGACTCAATAGTCCTGGAGGGCTTTTCCAACCTCAGTGATCCTGGGATTCTGTTTGCTGGCTTAACTGGGAGCACAGAGAAACCCTTTGCCACCGGCCCCAGGGAGATGCCCAGCGTGGGCAGCTGGGTGCTCTTGCACTTCTGAGAGCCCCTGGGTGAAGTTGCCCTCAAAGAAGGAGCTGAACAAACACCCCAGGCCTGCAGAGCAGGTTGGAGCACAGAAGATAACTTATCTGCATCCTCATCAAACCATAACCTGCGAGCAGCACGGGTCGCTCCAACCTGGTCAGCTCCTCCATCTGCCCAGAAAAGGGATTTACTTCAAGCATGAGCTGAACAGTCTGCTGAAAGGAGCTTCAAGCTGCATCTTGGAGTTCTAGTTACTCCAGCTTTGATCAAAGAAACCTGCTGAAAAGCAGCCTTCAAGGTTAAACTCCATTCTGGAATGAAACAGCTCTCGCTGTCTGTGAGCAGCCTGGCAGGGCACAGGCAGCAGCCGCAGTGCCAAGGCCGGCACAGGCAGAAAATGTCTACGTGAAAACACGTCTGAAAAGCCAAGAACAAAACACATCATGTCCTTTCTGACACAGAAAGGGCCACGTAAGGCAAGAGCATCCACGATCCTCCCTCTCAGATGAGATCCAGCAGGAGCAGCAAAGCAGAAGGAGCCTTGGAGAGGAGCTCAGCCAAAGCCAGGACTTGTCCTTGGCTGCAGCACTGGACAACAACAGCCACTCCTGCTGCTCCCTCGGAACACAGCAGTGACAGCCTGGGACTCTTAAGGAGAAGCATGCCAAGCAGGAGAAATGAAACTTCTGCTGGCTGTCTGAGTGTGTGTGCCCAAGGATGGCCACTGGAACTGAGGAACTGTCGATAGGGCAGCCAGAGCACAACCCCAATGGATGTGGGAATATGCCCAAAGCAGGATTTACAGAGGACAGGCAAACAAACAGCACTCGTTCTGATACTTCCAAGAAAGATGGAGAGGGACTTTTTCCAAGAGCATGTAGCAACAGGACAAGGGGGAACGATTTCAAACTGGCAAAGAGGAGGTTTAAATTAGATATTAGGAAATATTTCTTCCCTGCAAGAGTGGTGAGGCCCTGGCACAGGCTGCCCAGAGAAGCTGGGGCTGCCCCATCCCTGGAAGTGTCCAAGGCCAAGCTGGACAGGCCTTGGAGCAACCAAGGATAGTGGAAGGTGTCCCTGCCCATGGCATGGGGTGGAACTGGCTGGGCTTTAAGGCCCTTTCCACCCATACAATTTAAATCCACGATTCTATAAAAGTTCTGCTATTCATTTCACACAGATTGTGTCCCTGAAGTTCTTCTTCTGAAGCAACTCAGACGTCAGAAAAGGAAAGGGCACAGAATGAGGCAATGGGGTGTATCCATATATACAGTACTCCTACTATTGGAACTAGGTCAAGAAGCTCCTTACTACTGGCCTTCCTACTACTGGATCTTAAAGGAGCTTTGAATTATTTATCATCAGAGCAGATGATATTTCTTGTAAATCAATAAGCGTTCAGATTTGTGGGATGTTATCTGGTGTACAGGTGCACACATGCACACCACAGCCTGGAAAACCAATGGCCAGCATTCAAGAACCACACCTGCATTAAAAATGAGCTGTTCCAGTCATCAATATATTCTCCAATAGGCTGAAACAGAAACAGGAGAACAGAAAAACAAAATAAGAATGAAACAGCAGCTTCAAAGAGACTGAGAAGAGCTTAGTTCAGGATTTAACTCTACCAATATCTCCTGTATTGTCAAGAGCAGGTCATAAACTTTATCTGCTCTGATCCCCAGTATGTAAAACTTACTGATTTAAGAGCTGGATTTCCTTTTCTCCCTCCTCTTTGTCATTGGAGCAGGTACCATCCCTCTGTCACATGTGGCTCCTGTATCCAACAGCACACTAAGTTCCTGATGGCTCCTGGCACGTTGGAATTAATAATTATTTCAAGAAAATGCCAGATATTCATCAACTCCATGGCTTTGACTGCCAAGGTTTAGCAGTGCCTGTCCGCTCTCTGCACTCCCAGCATCCCATCTCTACATCACAGAAATCTCTTCATTTATTCCTGTGTCACGGGTAATAAGCACTGAACACTCACAAACCACTGAACCCATTTCATCCTGCTTCCTCTCAGATTGCACTCAGCTCAAAGTTCAGCAGAAGTCAAGACTTCTCCAAATGACTCGACTCTCAATGCTCTAAAAGCTGCTTCACACGTGGCTCCAGCAGTCCGTGGGGCAAATTCCCAGCACAGAAAGACAGAAAAGATCATTACACCACCTAAACTGATAGATTTATCTCCTCCTTGTAAACTCACAGAGTCACACTCGATCTTGAAGGTCTTTCCCAATGCAAATCCTTCTGTGAGTCAGTTATTAATCAGTGCACATGCCTGGCCTCATGAGCTGACAGAGCAATCAGCGACCCCAAACTTTGATTTCTCTCCATAAACGCATCACACCACACACGCACCCCCCCACCTCCACAGCACTCTGCCATTTCCTGGCCCAATTTCACCCATTTCTGCCCTATTTTGTGCCTTCACACCCCCTGAAGTTCACACCAAGCCGCTGCCAAGTCATTTCACTGCTGCGAAATAATGCTCTTAGAACTGTCGTGAGTGATTAGCAACATATTTCACCCCAGAGCCCTGTGGGATGGAAGGGATTAGAGCTCAGCAACACCTGCCCACACCCCCTCCCCTCCCCTCCCTGCATCAGCAGCTCCACTTATGCAAATTATTTTAATGGAGAAAGTTTACGAGGAGGAAGCCAGAAGCAGGAGCTGCGTAGCTCCAACTTCACAAAACACCAGCCCCAAGATCCTTGAGGCATTATCAGCGCTGAAATCTGAAACTAATATAAAAGCTTCTAAGTACATGAATTTTTCAGGAATAATTACACCAAATTGCAGTGTCAAGGACTTGCCCTTCCACCAGATTGCTGCTGCTGAGAAATTGCAAGAAAGGGAAATCAGAGCAAAATCACATCTCCTCGCTCTGACTGCAATTAAGGCATTCGCCAATCATAAATTACTTTTTTTTCTTTTTATAAACAAACACAAAATTACTGAAGACGTGCCAGTTTTTTCTAATCTTTCTCAATCTCAAATGTTTAGAACTTTCTTTGCAAGTAGCAAGTATAAACCTTGACTGAGAGACCAAGAACTGCAGCCAACGCTGACAAACGCCTCTGATTTATTTATTCATTTATAGGCTCAGGATGCAATTTTACAGAGATTTTTTAAATGTTTATTTCCACTATCCAAATCCATCATAAAGTTGCTAAAATTGGACCAAAGATCCTGCCCCAAAGGCCTCTGAATTGAAAGCATGACAGGGTCAACAAGCACAATTCAAAGCACTGGCAGAATGGCCCAGAGCCACTGCAGCCGAAAGTGGGTTGTTTTTTTTTTCTCTTTGTACAAGTGTATTTAAAAGGTTTAGCAATGCAAGATTGATCAAAAGTGAAAACTGGGATGAAATATTTGGCCTAAGAATCAGATCTTTCAAAGCTCTTTTAAATAACAAGTTAAAACTACAGGAATGTTCCTGTATTTTTGAACAATCAGGCAAATCTCAGGTAAAAAAAAAACAAAACCAAACAAACATCAAAAACACCTAATAAAAAAATCAGAGGACTGATGCACAACACAGAATTGCTTCAAACATCAAAATGAACAGAAGAGGATACAGAAGAAATGGAGAAGCCAGACTGGAGACTGGAAAACAACAGCAAATGATGAGAAGGCTGAAAAAGGAATGTCACTCCCAAAGCTGTGTCCCACTCCCTTGGCTGTCCCAGCCATCCCTACTTGAGACATCAAGACTAAGTAAGAAATCCACAAAAAAATCCTTGATTTGTCTTCTTTTAATTGAGTTATGGGATTGTTTAGGTTGGAAAAGCCCTCAGAGACCATCAAGACCAAACTGTTCCTGCAGCACTGCCAAGGCCACCACTGACCCATGTCCCCAAGTGCCACATCCACATGGCTTTTAAATCCCTGCAGGGATGGAGACTCCACCAGAGCTGGACAGTCCTTTCCATGAAGGAATTTTCCTTAATATCCACCTAAACCTCCCCTGATGCAACTTGAGGCCGTTTCCTCTAGGCATCAACTGGTTCTAACTCCATCCACCACCACTCTCTGGACTCACCCCCCCTCTTCTCCCCCTAAAGCTCAGTTCCACAGAGCTGGTTTTCCCCTGCTGAAATTGAGGCAGAAACACAACAAACAACAGCAACCAAGCCACATCCCTGAAGCTGTCACACAGAGGCTCATCCTGCCCCTGGGGACACGGGTGTCTTTCTCCAAGGCCTGAAGCACTGAGTGCTTCATCGGCTTCCCCGGAGCTTTTTAATTTCCCGGGAGGATGCAGAAGCTGCCAGGAGCTCTTTCCTCGTGTGCACCTTGAGCAGAGGTAGAACTCCCCCGAGCACCCAGCAATTCCCAGCTCCCGTGCTGAGATCCCTGCAGGAGCTGGGAGTGCAGCTGGTGTCCCTCTGCTATCACACCTCCCAGACTCGATCCCTGAGGATGGCTTTGACCTGCACAGCTCCACCAGATCCCGAGAAATCCGCCCTTTCCCCGGCTCCCTCCTCAACAGGACACCACACATGCTGACAGGAGAAACTCCTGGCACACAGGAAGGGGGCTGAGGGGCTCTATGAGCCTTCAAACACTTTCAAAAAATGTTATTTATTTCTGCAAGGTGTATTTATATAGGTGTTTAGTCGGTATTGGAATGATTTTTTTTGGATAAGTATGGGGTGAAGCTCCTGTGGAAAACAGCTGTATTTTCTAAGCTAGAAACTGCTGCTTTTGCAGCAATTTAGTTCAATTAAATTCTGTTATTTGGTTTATGCACCTGGACCTGACGGCCCCTGATAGGCTTTCTACTAATTTTATTAATTACCAACAAAATAAAGCTATTATTGATAAGAAGATTAAACCAGGCCATTCCACATGATTTCACCAGAACAGAAACCCAGGGCTGCACACGCCTGTGTCCTGATGTTATAGTTCCAGTGTTGGCTGAAACCAGCTCACACACAAAGGTCTGGGCACTGAAAAGCCATCAGCTCTAAAAGGAGTAAGAGCTACAAAGTTCATTAATTTTACTGAAAAAACATCTGGCAGGTCCCACAGCCCACCTGCACCAGATCAAACGAGTGCTGCACACCTGTAACACAACATCACATTTCGGAAGCTTTTCCCAAAAACACATCTAGAATGATCCCTCTGTTTTTAGCCCAGGAACAGAAGGCACACTGCTCTCCCCCCAGATCACCGTGATTTCCCTTTTTCCTTACTTAAGGTAATGATGCCCGAGGGAAGGTCTATGCTGCAAAACATACGCTGCAATGCTACAGCATCCCCAGGGAGAAGTAATTGGAGCATCTCTCTGAAGGCCAGATCTCTCCTTCCTGTGCCCAGAGATGCTCCAAGCACCAGATGCTCAGGAGCTGAGACAGTCGAGGGCCTCCACTGAGGCTCAGAAAAATTCAGCTTCAACTCCTGCACCTGCCCAAGGTGCTACAGGTGAGCAAAGGTACACCAGGTGTTTTCTAACTGCTCCTGATCTGTACAGTACAGGTAATAACAAGCTGTCCCTCATCCAGACTCTCATTCCTTGTCTCTTAAAGCTCTGCAAAGGATTTTCATCCTCCTGTGCTCTCCTCTAGAGGCCTGTCTGTTATCAGGGTATGGGACACTGCAGGTATGGTAAAAACTGAATTCCCAAGAGAGAGAGAGAGCACCCAAACAGAGCCAAGAGCAGCACCCACAGCAAGCAGGAGCCCTCCCATACAGCCTCCTACACTGACAGGCCATAATCCATCCCCAGGCATGCATTCCTCCCAAGAAAGTGCTGTAGTACAAAGCTGACTTGAGATAAAAAGCAAGTACACGTTGTTAGCAGCGCCAGCATTCTGTATGCACACCCAATTATTTTGAGAGAGCCATTTCTTCCTGCCTTCACAACCACACACTTCTGCTGGCAGCAAAGCAGGGAGGCTGAACTTCCAATCAAAATTTCACTACTCTGTCTCACCCTGAGCTAATCCACCAAAAAACACAAGTGCTCAGCCTTTCTTGTGCTGTTAGTTCAGAAAAAAGCAAGTTTTTCCCCTTCCTCAGGCAGTTCCCAATGAACCCTCACATGTGCCTTTTCACACTAGCAGTGCTAGATAGCAAGACAAGCTCTGGTTTACTCATTTATGCTTCAGATTTTGGACATCAGGAAGAATTTCTTCATGGAAAGGGCTGTCAGGTATTTATTGGAAGGGGCTGCCCAGGAAGGTGCCCAAAACTGAAGAGTTTTTCTTCCAGCAAACAAAGAAGCATCTAGAGAGACACAGAGGGCTGACACAGGCGGAATAGCAACAAAAATGAAAATTACACAAGCAATTGTCAGGAAAATTTTCCCAGAGACAGCACGGTAAATGAATAAACACAGCAAGGAGGCGTTAAACAACGCCAGAGAAAACACCACCAAAAGTCACCCAGACTGACAGCAGAGGTGGGAATGTGAGCCTGCACCTTAGAGACTTACACAAGTGCAAGAACTCCCTGAAGGCCACCTCAAAGAAAGATCTGAAATCCACAGAAAGAGCAAAGTAAGGCCAAGAGCACAGAATTACAAAATCAGAGGCCAGAGAGAACAGAGCACTGATGCTCAGCCCTGAGCAGGAGATGTCGCTTGGATTTCAACAATATTCAGCACCAACAGAGGAGGAAAAGAAATCACAAAACAGCTCAGGATAGAATTGGGAAGGCAAATTAACCTCTGTGTTTTCAACAACCCTCAATGAGAGTTTTAACGAGCCAGTTTAAATACTGGGTAAGAAAGCAAAGGGCACATCAACCACCCTACGAGAAGCAGCTGGGTAGCAGGGGCCAGAATTCACCTCTACAAGTGAAGATGGGATGATAACTGAGGAAAAATGTCATGTAAAAAAGCATGATCTTTAAGAAAAAAGTGACTGCAACACGCTCCCTTTTCACCCAGCAGAACAAGATTCAGAGGAACAGGAGACCAAAGAAAAAGATTGGGAGAAAAATCAGAATTAACTCGAAACAAGAGGTAATTAGCGAAAGCAGGTTAGAAAAGGAGAGATGAGAAATATCTACAGCCTCAGGGAGGGAAGGGTGGACAGATGGATGCTGTGTTTTGTTACCATGCCCGTGGTATTTGTATACCAAAAGCACCCAAAGCTTACGTGATGTTTATAGTAAGAAAGGTTTAATGTCAACTTTCCAGTGGCGCACACGAGAGGCTTCTGCAAGCCCTGAACCCTCTCTCATTTGTTACCTGATTTCTTGGACCATTTTTTCTCAGCTTCACATTACGCAAATCCTTTACTCAAACCAGAACAAGCTGCTGGCAAACAAAAACAGCTGTTCTATAGTGTTCTTCCACTCCCTTTGACCAAAATAAGGGAAATGTAAAAATGTACATGGAAAAGTAAAAAGCCTCAGCAGCCTGCTGAATAGCCGAAAAAAATTCAGAGTGCAGTTAATTTACTCTTTTCCCACCAAAACTTAAGATATTTGAGAGCAATGCTGGAGAATAAGATTTAGGTTTCCTATTTGCTCATATTTCCACAGGGCTGACTTCCTTCCCATTCCAGGCCTGATTTCAGCAGGATATTCTGCCTCTGACAGCTTTTCTGCCCACCCATGTGAATCTCCCTGAAAAACAGGCTTTTAGGAAACAATGTACAACAGAAAGATACCACAGCTCTTGGCAAGGCTCTTAGGAACGAAAGGAGGAAATGCAGAAGGGAAGGAAAAGCAGATGACAGAGGATGGAAGAAGGGTTGTTTTGTTTTGGTGCTTAAAAAAAACCAAAAATACACTAATCCTCTTCCTTAGGCACTCCCGGCTCATTAGTGTTTTCTGTCCTTCCTCCCCAAACCGTGATATTTAACGATTTCAGGACAAAAGCAGTCTGAGGATAATTCACAAAAACTGAGCAATAATCAGCCCTACGGCCAATAAACTCTTCACCCTCGTAGTTTATTTGCTGCTAAGCCTTGGCCTGCAGCCTTGGAATTCATTCTGCCGGCACTACAGCTATTTCCTTGTAAACAGGAAGCCCCCTCAAATTTGCATTACAGTAAACTCATTTGCTTCATTTAGCCTCAGCCTTATCTGGGAAAGATAAAAGGGTGCCGACAGGTGTACTGGGCTCCAGCAAAGAGTAAAACCTTTGTAATGTTTCAAGAGGAGATAATGCCAGCACACAGGACCCGTTCCCGGGCTGTGGTTGCCCACCAGAGATAAACCAACACCTGTGAGCAGAGTGCTGCAATAATGCATTTATTCTCCAGCATGGATGTGATATTCCAGTGACCTTCCTGCTCTCTGTCCCAGTGACAGCCAGGACTGATGGCGAGGATGGCTGCACACCCAACGCTACAAGAGCCGAGCTCCAGCTCCTCCAAGGAGCTGCTCACAAGCACAGAAATAATGAATATCTGGAAAAATTGTTTGATTTCAAACACGAGAGGACTCTGTGTGTTGTATATTTTTTTTACTGTTACTATATCAACCTGCCTTTAACCAGCCGATTTATGTCATTTTAAATGAATCACTTTGCCAGCGATACAGAATATTTCAGTGTACCCGGCACACCATGTCTGCTCTAATGAGAGGGATCAGAAAAAACCAGCCAGAAGCCAGCACAAAGATATCTGACACCAAGAATAACGGTCACAATTTCCCACTGCATGAGGAAATCCCTGGTTTCAGTTAGAAGCTGAGAGGTTCAGTCATTTGGGGCACCCTGGAGCCGTTTGTGGTCCCGGGCTGAGGTAAGTCCCTGTTCTCAGTTATGTCCGTGCTTCCTTCCGCTCCTGTGCCGTGTGCCTGGTATGGCCCCGTCCCACAGCACCACGTACAGCCCCAAACCTCTCCTCACTGAAGGCTTCTCCTCTCCTACAGAGCACCACGGACCAGGGAGGGTGGCAAGCCATGCTTCTGCTTCAGTATCTCACACCAACAGGTTCTCCAAGGCGCTTCGGCCACCGATCCTTTCACCTTCCCTCCTCTGGCACCTGGCTGCCCTTCCCACCTTCGTGGAGCCAAAGGCAGATGAACCATCTCTCCCAGCTCAGGGAAAGCACCAAACGCTGGCACCACGTAAATCAGGAGAGCAAAGCACAGCAGGTTCCTCAGGCCTCGTGCTGTGCTTGCTACGAGGCTTCCACCACGCTGGGATGTCAGTGCAGGCAGCAGCTTTGAGCCTCTCCACGAGCACCAACCGTGCTGGTATTTCTCACGGTGTTAGGAGGACTCCTCCTGCCCCACAACCCTCCATGTCCCACCTTTCACCTGCCCACGGGGGTCACGTCCCTGCTGGGAACAGGGAGCAGCACCGCTGCACGCATCGCAGAGGACAGCACTGACATCACCAGAGCACCGAGACACATGAAGCCACCAGCATCCCCAGCAAAGCTGCACCTCAGGATAACAGGGCAGGCGAAATTTCACGGATATTGTACGGTTTTTAAAGTGTAAACACACACCGGGAGAAAAGCAGGCACCTTTGTCTGTCCAATAATACCATCCTCAATCAGACCTTAAACACAACAGCCAAATTTCATCACCTGAGGTCTCACTGCCACTGCAAGGGGGATAAACACAAGCTGGGCATCCTTCACCTTTCCCTGCTCTGCAGCCTCCCAGCATTCCAGCAGAAAGGCAGGAAAACGAGTGAAGAAGTGGGAAGAGAGCTCCAGCGATCCCTGGCTCAGCAGACAGCTAGGCTAGGCCACCAGCAGGCTTCCAAACTGCCTACACATTCTGCAGTAAAATTTGGTTTAGATTTTTCCTGTTGCAGTATTTTGTTTGCTGGCTGAATCTTCATCTTATACATATATATATACACACACACGCACACAGAGATCCATGAAGAAAAGGAAAAGCTTAGTTTTAATCTCAGCAATAAATAAGCGATGCTCAGGTGATTTTTGTAACAAACACACAACCACGGGAAAAAAGCTGTTTCTGCAGAAGAAAAGCTGCTTTTAGCACCAAGCCCCAAGCAAACAACCTCGGCTGTGCCAGGGCACCCGCCTGCTCCCGCGGTGGGACCGGGGAAAGGTCGGGGCGATGGAGCCCAGACCTGCAGCAGCACCTCTGCTCCGTGAGCTGCCTGCTAAGGGCGAGCTCCGGCCCCGTCCTCCTCCCGCATCCCCTGTCAAACCCCATGAAGCATCACCAAAAAAATCGCTCTGCAGAGCAGCACGGCCAAGAGCGGCTCGGTCGGGTGCTACCGACCGCTTCGGACGGAATTCCTCACCCGCCGGACGGAGCACCGGGCTGGGGATCCGTAAACCCCCGAGCTACGGCGGTTCGTCCCTGCGGGGGACCGGCGTCCCCCCTTCATCCGCCGAGGGACCCCGCAGGAGTTGTGCCAAATAAACACACGCATTCAACACATCCCAACACATGCAGCACACCCAGCCCGGCCCCGAGCTGGCCAAGGCCGGCCCCGGTGCCGGCGGAGGCCGCGGGAGCCCGGGGGCACGGCCGGACCGTTATGTCCGGCCCGGGGAGGGCGCCGGGGGCCGGGCCGGGGCCGCGGCGGGGCGGGCGGTACCTGGGCTCGGGCAGGGTGATCTTCTTGCTGGCCCTGGCCGCCGGGGTGCTCTTGCTCTTCTCCATCGCCATCAGGTAGCTGACATCGGCCAGCACCGCCTCCAGGTCCGCCATGTTCCCGCTCCGCCGCCGGGGCTGCAGATGGAGGCTCCGCCGGGGCAGCCGCCCCCGGGGCGGGGGTTGGCGGCGGGCGGCGGGCGGCGGCGGCTCCGCCGGTGCGGCCGAGCGGCTCCCGGTGCGCGTGTGCGGAGCGCGGGGGGCCGCTCCCGCCTCCCGCCCTGCGCCCCGGGCGGGCGGGCGGGCGGCAGGAGGGACGGACGGACGGACGGCCGGAGGACGGACGGCGCGGAGGGGAGGGAGGGAGGCAGGCAGGCAGGGAAGGAAAGGAGGGGAGCCCCCGCCGCGTCCCCTCAGCGCCCGCCCGCCCCCGCCGGGCCCATGGCGGCGGCCGGTCCGCCCCCGCCGCTCGCAGCCTGCGCGGCCCCCGCGGCCCCGGGCCCGGCGCTGGCGGCGGCCATGGGCGGGCGGGCGGGCGGGCAGACCGACCGGGCTGCCCCGCGGCGCCGCCGAAAATCCGGACGTGGATCGGCGGCGGCCGGAGCGGGGACGGCACCACCCGCGGGGTTCGGTGGTTCGGATAGCCCCGGGGGTCCGGTCAGATATGCGGCTCTGGGACAAGGTGCTCGGAGAAGCCGTGGCTGCTCCATGCCTGGAAGTGTCCAAGGCCAAGCTGGACGGGGCTTGGAGCAACCTGGGATAGTGGAAGGTGTCCCTGCTCATGGCAGGGGGGTGGGATGGGAATTTAAGGTTCTTTCAGCCCGAACTGCTGTGAGATTCCATGGTTCCACGAAAGGGGAACACCAGAGGCAACTCCAGCCGCGAAGCGCTGAGCTGCCCTTCAAGCCTCAGCACCCAGTTGGACACATAAATTCAGAATTAATTTCCTGATAATTTATTAATTATAAACAGGATAGTGCATAACAAAAACAGGATGCAAATAAATGCATCTGTGTGACACCCATCGCTGCTCGTTGAACCGCTCGCTGGCAAATAATGATGCAGAACAAGGCACCCAGGTGTCCTCGGGCTCTGAGCAGAGCTCTCCGCTCGTGTGCCTCCTTCAAGTAGTAGTATCTCCACTGCAGCCGAGCAGATATGCAGATTTCAAGTGCTTTCTTTTCTGAATTTCGTCAAATATGTCATAAATAATTGGCTCAATGAAAGGCTAAGTCAATGACAAGTCTGAAGTTTGAAACTCAGCGTGTTTTGAGCTCTTTTCAAGTGCCGCCACTCCTCCTGCCTACATCTTTATGAAAGTTAATGATCTGATTAAAGCGAGGTAGAGTATACAGCTGGGAGGATTTCACCATGTGCCTCATTATGAACCGTCTGAGAACCTGCTTTTTGTTGAAAATGTTAATTTAAGCCAACACTTTCCACCGGAACAGATCCCCTTGGGGAAGGTTTCTCCTCCACCAGTGGCCCCAGAGCAAAGCTGAGGCTCAGGGTGTCCAAGCAAGTGTGGAAGGGAGTGGAGGAAAACATGGGGCACGTTCCTCCTGGATGTTCAGGGTAAAGTCAGCCTTTACCAACCCTGTTTAAAGGTTTCCCTGATCCAAGCTACAACGTGAAAAGGGATATTTTTATCTCCTGAAACCCTTTGGGCTGGCTATGGTTCCTGGGGCTGCCACTCCAACGCTTCTTCCAGAGCCTCCACGTGGGCTCTCCTTTTGCAGGGCTGTGACGGGAGAGAAATTCCTCTCCCCACATCCTCAGCCCGGTGATGTGGCTGGACACGTGCCTTGTGCTGCCTCTTCCCAGGGGACTGCCCAGTCTGGGCTCCTGCAGCCCCTCTGCCCAGCTCCCACTGTATTTCCACAGGAAGAGCCGGGTTTCATTTCCTGAAATGCGGCTGTGCAGCAGCAGCAGCACACGGGGAGGATCTCAGCGCCGACCTGAGGGTGTTGCTAAACACCCCGAGCAAACAGAAACCATCGCCCGGGTGAGGAGGGCCCTGTGTTTGCTCAGACACTTGGGCGACTTTACAGCGGCGGTGGCAGCAAAAGCAGCCACCAAGCTGCCCCTTTTAGGATTCCCTAACGCCCTCCTGTTTGTCCCTGTGCCACGTTTTCACCCTCATTAGCTGGATATTGTTGTTGTGTGGACGTCAGAGGCATTCCTGGTGACAGTTTCTAGGAAGTGAGGTCTGGTGAGGGCCAAGTTAAGGAACTCGTTCCCTTCTTTCTGTTTCTGGTGCTGGAGAGGCAGCCTCAGCAGCCACCAGGGTGGTGGTGGGTGAGAAGCAGAGGTGTTTTCTGCACTGCTGATTTCCCAAGTGTGAAATGACTGCAGTGCAGTCAGAGGTGGTGGCACGTCCCCACGGCCACCCCAGGCCCTGGCTGGCGAGGCAGCCCACACCAGGCTGTTCGTGCTCACCTCCAGCAGAGTGTAAAATACGTAATATCCTGCAGTGTTATATTCAGATATTTTAAAGGTCACTGGGACGGGTGTTTTTTTAATAACAGAGTGGAATCAAGCCTGATGTTTTTCCCGAAGTGAGCAGAAAGGGCAGTGGAGCCTCCTCCTTTTCAGTGAAGTTCAATGCCCCAAGTGCAAGCCTGCAGCCTTCCTTAGCCTCTGCTGTATCCCAGGCCGAGTGTTTGCGTTGTTCTTGTGTTGTTCTCTGCCTGCTGTGCTGGGTTTGGTGTTTGTGAATGTTTATAAACAGTGCTCTGGGGATTCCCCCAGGTGAAGGAAACCCAGAGTTAATCGATGCCAGGGTCAGCAGAGGTCAGAACACGATACACTCTGAATGCATTTAAGTATCTCCTGACATTTCTGTGGATGCTGATGGATGCTGCTCAATCAATTTAAGCGTGTCTCGAGGCCTGGCTGAGCTGCAGGCTCTGCATCCACTGCGGAGCCAGGAAACCAACCTCCCCTCTGCTGCTCCTTCCTTCCGAGGAGCGAGTCCCTCCTACCATCTGCGTGAGATTGAGATGTTTAATTTTGCCCTGCTCTGCTTCCCAGCGTGACAGATGATGTTACAGAGAGCTGGGAGGCTGTCGTAGATTTATTAGTGCGTCCCACACTGACACCAGCCCATCAAGATAATGCTGCAACACATTACCCAGGATGGAACCACTTCCGTCCTGCTGCCCTCCAAGCTGTGCCAAATCCCACATCAAATAAGATCTCTGCTCTGTGCTGATGCCAACAACATCTCTCCAGGGGAGTGTTCACGTAAAAGATCGTTAAATATTATTTTTAATATGATTTTTTACTAATATTTCTGACGCGCTGCCAGAAATGCACACAGGTGGAGATTAAGAGCATTAAGGAGTGTTTAGCTCAGTTCCCTCCCCATGGGTGGCTGCTCTCTAGAGAGAGGGCAAATTATTGCCTCTTCCTTGGCAGCACTGGTGGAGAACAATTTATTGGTGATGGATCCCCATGGGAATCTGGCTCTCTGTGGCTTGTTTGCAGTGAGGTTATGTTTGGCTGCAGTTCTGTCTGTGCTTTTGGGGTGCCTGACTGAAGGGGAGAGGGCAGAACCCCCTTTCCCCAGGCTCACCCCAGTATTCCCAAGGAGCTCCAAGCACGGGGTTACCTGGAGGGGAAGCAGCTCAGAGCTCCAAGCACAGGGTTACCTGGAGGAGAAGCAGCTCGGAGCTCCAAGCACAGGGTTACCTGGAAGGGAAGCAGCTCGGAGCTCCAAGCACAGGGTTACCTGGAGGAGAAGCAGCTCGGAGCTCCGAGCACAGGGTTACCTGGAGGGGAAGCAGCTCAGAGCTCCAAGCACAGGGTTACCTGGAAGGGAAGCAGCTCGGAGCTCCAAGCACAGGGTTACCTGGAAGGGAAGCAGCTCGGAGCTCCAAGCACAGGGTTACCTGAAGGGAAGCAGCTCAGAGCTCCGAGCACAGGGTTACCTGGAGGAGAAGCAGCTCGGAGCTCCAAGCACGGGGTTACCTGGAAGGGAAGCAGCTCGGAGCTCCAAGCACAGGGTTACATGGAGGGGAAGCAGCTCAGAGCTCCAAGCACAGGGTTACCTGGAGGAGAAGCAGCTCGGAGCTCCAAGCACGGGGTTACCTGGAAGGGAAGCAGCTCGGAGCTCCAAGCACAGGGTTACCTGAAGGGAAGCAGCTCAGAGCTCCGAGCACAGGGTTACCTGGAGGAGAAGCAGCTCGGAGCTCCAAGCACAGGGTTACCTGGAGGAGAAGCAGCTCGGAGCTCCAAGCACGGGGTTACCTGGAGGAGAAGCAGCTCGGAGCTCCAAGCACGGGGTTACCTGGAGGGGAAGCAGCTCGGAGCTCCAAGCACAGGGTTACCTGGAAGGGAAGCAGCTCGGAGCTCCAAGCACAGGGTTACCTGGAAGGGAAGCAGCTCGGAGCTCCGAGCACAGGGTTACCTGGAAGGGAAGCAGCTCGGAGCTCCGAGCACAGGGTTACCTGGAGGGGAAGCAGCTCGGAGCTCCGAGCACGGGGTTACCTGGAGGGGAAGCAGCTCGGAGCTCCAAGCACAGGGTTACCTGGAGGGGAAGCAGCTCGGAGCTCCAAGCACAGGGTTTCCTGGAGGGGAAGCAGCTCGGAGCTCCAAGCACGGGGTTACCTGGAGGGGAAGCAGCTCGGAGCTCCAAGCACAGGGTTACCTGAAGGGAAGCAGCTCAGAGCTCCAAGCACGGGTTTCCTGGAGGGGAAGCAGCTCGGAGCTCCAAGCACAGGGTTACCTGAAGGGAAGCAGCTCAGAGCTCCAAGCACAGGGTTACATGGAGGGGAAGCAGCTCAGAGCTCCAAGCACAGGGTTACCTGGAGGGGAAGCAGCTCGGAGCTCCAAGCACGGGGTTACCTGGAAGGGAAGCAGCTCGGAGCTCCAAGCACAGGGTTACCTGGAAGAGAAGCAGCTCGGAGCTCCGAGCACAGGGTTACCTGGAGGAGAAGCAGCTCGGAGCTCCAAGCACAGGGTTACCTGGAGGAGAAGCAGCTCGGAGCTCCAAGCACGGGGTTACCTGGAGGAGAAGCAGCTCGGAGCTCCAAGCACAGGGTTACCTGGAGGGGAAGCAGCTCGGAGCTCCAAGCACAGGGTTACCTGGAAGAGAAGCAGCTCGGAGCTCCGAGCACAGGGTTACCTGGAGGAGAAGCAGCTCGGAGCTCCAAGCACAGGGTTACCTGGAGGAGAAGCAGCTCGGAGCTCCAAGCACGGGGTTACCTGGAGGAGAAGCAGATCGGAGCTCCAAGCACGGGGTTACCTGGAGGGGAAGCAGCTCGGAGCTCCAAGCACAGGGTTACCTGAAGGGAAGCAGCTCAGAGCTCCAAGCACGGGTTTCCTGGAGGGGAAGCAGCTCGGAGCTCCAAGCACAGGGTTACCTGAAGGGGAAGCAGCTCAGAGCTCCAAGCACAGGGTTACATGGAGGGGAAGCAGCTCAGAGCTCCAAGCACAGGGTTACCTGGAGGGGAAGCAGCTCGGAGCTCCAAGCACGGGGTTACCTGGAAGGGAAGCAGCTCGGAGCTCCAAGCACAGGGTTACCTGGAGGGGAAGCAGCTCGGAGCTCCAAGCACGGGGTTACCTGGAGGAGAAGCAGCTCGGAGCTCCAAGCACGGGGTTACCTGGAGGGGAAGCAGCTCCTGCTCAATGAGGTTGTGTGAGGATTCACCAGGCAGCGATGCTGCAGTGCCTGTAGGCCAGTAGGACAGGAAGAAATACAAACCATTCCTGGGAAAAGCAGGACAAGGCCTGTGCTCCCCATCCCACAGCCTCACCGCTCCTGCAGCTCCAGCCCAGCATCCCAAAGAAACAGCCTCACTCCCTCCCCTCTGCCTGGCAGATTCTGCACTCTGCCAGGCCCTGGGGGGCTTTGGCCCCTCTCCCCTGCAGTGGCACATCCATGCCAATCCCACAGGCATTCATTCCTCCGCAGCATCCACACCCAGGCTGGGGTTGCCTCCCATCTCCTCAGTGCTGGGCTAATAAGTGGTGAGAGGCAATGTGGGAAACAAATAGAGTCATTAACGGCCACGGCTGCTGCTGCTCTTACTCACTGTCTGTTCCAGAAGGAGCAGTTTTACAGAAGGTAGCCTCTGCCCTCGCAGTGCCCTTGCATTTGGCATCCCAAATCCCTGGGTCGAGGGAGTTCCACACCTCTGGCCTCCTGGAGAGGCTGCTCTGCATCTCTGTGGATCCCTCCAGCTGGCTCCTGAATACTCTTAACAAAGGCACTTGAGCCACCTCAGCCAGGTAAAGCCTCGATGTAGCTTATCATCATCGTGTTCCCTTTTGCAAATAGCTGACATGACGAGGAGGTTGAGTTTTAATTAGGAAACAAGTGGCAATTCAATTCTCAAAAATATTATTCACCATCAAACATTTGTACTGGCATAGTCAGACTAGCAATAATTATGTCCTCTGGGGGCAGAGATAAGAGCAGAGTTGAAAGTCATGCAACATCTATAAAGCCTTGCATGAGAAAACACAGGCACGGGCAGACCGGGGCCTCCCGTTCGCAATTGCATCACACCACCCCTCTCACCGTGTAATAAAAATACCTTACTGACATTTTCCTCTGCACATTTTCTTCCCCTGACATGGCACACAGCAGTCTCCTGGTGCTGCCTCCCACCCCAGGCTGTGCCTTGCCAGCTGCAGCCCGGAGCCCTGGCTGTGACCCCTTGGCAGCACACACACATACACATACGGGGATATTGCTGATGGCACAGCTCTCCTCCCTCCCTGCACACAGATAAATAAAGAGGCATCACCCCCTCACCTGGCCAGGGCAAGCTTTAAAAGCACAGGAGCATCATCAGGACAAAGCTGGGTCACAGAGCCAGCATTGCCACACCAAAACCATCCCAGGTGGCTCGTGGAGGTACGAGGGTGACACTGCAGAGATGAAACACCCTCTGCAGAAGGGAGAGCCAGGGATCTGCTGGATTAACACCCAGCCCTGGTTCTGCTCCTTAAGCAGCATCACCTGGTACATCCCCACTGCACCCACCCTGGGCTGCCTTGCAGGAGCTCTCACGGGGCAGGAGGGGCAGAGATGTTTGAGCCATTTTCAGAGCTGAATCTCCACCTGTGGTTGTTCTTACGGCTCAGTCATGACATGGACATGGCATCTCGCTCAGTCCTTGCTGGAGGGGCTCATTCCAGCCCTGCCCATGGTGGCTAGAGGGGCTGGAGAACCAGGGGCAGTGGGGTATTGACCCTCACAGACCCCCCCTCCTCAGGTCCCCATGTCCTCTAGCTTTGACATCCCCTGCCCAGCTCAAAACTGACCTGTCTTCAAGAACTCCCTGGTTTAAAAACAGCAGAGTGTGTTGTTACAAGCTAAAGCAAACAAACCACATGGGAACTGGAACAGCAAATGTCTCAAAGCCCCACAAGGAGTCAAAGTGTCCTCGTTCAGCACTGTGGTGGGATCAGACACTGCAGGAGCATTTTCCCTGCACAGATTGATCAGACAAACAGATGTCAAGAGGGACCCATTGAGCATTTGCTGTTCCACAGGCTGGCTTGAATGTAACTTGATAAAGGGGAAAAAAAAAAAATCAATAATTGCCTAATTTGGCTATAAATTCTGAGGGACAGGAGGAGAAAAACCAACAACTGTGCAGATATTGAAATGGCAGAAGGTAATTCAGATTCTGTCATGGCATCATCTATGAAAGGTAAATTGTGCAGTGCTGGAAATGAGAGCCTTCCTCTCCTGGGAGGCTCTGCTGCCCATCAGAGGCGTGGATCAGGGCAGGGTCAGTGCTGGAGCTGCTGGGAGGGCTCAGAGCTCACTCCAGCCACAGCAATGCTGGACCAGGCGCAGTGGGAGGGGGTCAGAGCATGAGGGTGCAGGGCTGAAATCCCCCCGGAGAGGCTGTCTCTGCTCCTTGGAAACAAGTCTGGTTGTGTGGGAAATGCTTTCTAGTTATTTCTCTTCCCTGGCTCTTTGTGCTCCAAGCCTGTTTACACACAAATTGGCATTTGCTGCCCCTGGCTGATCATTCACCCGGATCCGATCTCACCCATCTGGTCTCAGCACCAGCCTGATGTCACCGCAGACAGGGACAGCTGAAAGGGTCACCACGGGCTGCTCCTCCACCTTGGCCTCCTGTCCCTGGAGCACCCAGGGCTCTGCTGGTCCAGCCCTCACCCAGGCAAACCCGGCAGGAACATGGGAATGCACTGCCTGCTTGGGAGCGAAATGGCACGGGGTTTATTTGTGCTTCTGTCACATCAAAGGGGCCCTTGTTTGAATTCCTCTGCCTTTAGCCTGGAGAAGAAGAAGGGGAAAGATTGGGTCCTATTAATAGCCCTGCATCCCACAAGATCCGAGCCGCACGAGGAGCCATGGAAGACTGCGGCATCTGATTCCCTGAATAAATGAGGTAATTTAGGAAGAAGTGCGTGCTCAGCAGCCCTCATTACTGCCTTCTGCAGCTCGCTGGGAGATGGCAGTGACAACTCACTTCGGTACCAGTAGCACCCAGGTCCCAGAGGAGCTGTGCTGTCCCCAAAAGCACGGGCAAGGGTGCTGGGTGTGCCGCCTCTCCCACAGAACTCCTGATGCTTCAGCAAAAATCTCCTGGGCTGGCACAGAACGAGTGGAAGGAGCACCCCAGCAGGCTGAAGGGCCAGCAAAGGGGAGGGCAGAGCTTCCTGCGTGGATGCCAAGAGACTGGTGCTGATGGCAGGGCAAGGGGACGTTTGGGGAATCATCTGCGCTGGGAAGGAGGCAGCAGGGAGCAGGGCTGTGGGATGGGGCTCCCATCCTGCGTCCCCAGGGAGTGAGGAGGCAAAGCCACTGGGGACACCCCTGCTGTGGGGAAGGGCCGGGGGCTGTAGAAGGGCTAGCATCACAGGGACATCTGCTGCAGGCCCCTGGCATCATCCCACACCGGGATTTTCCACTCGTGGGCTGTGGGATGTGTGGAACACCCAGCTGTGGGTAACACCGGCCTCGGATCAGCTGGAGTGCAGGGAGGGCTCTGACCCTGCTCCACTGCGCACGTCCTGGCAGCGCTGAGGTTTGTGTCAGCTTTCCCTTAAGCAGATTTTCGGGCTCTAAGTGTCGAGTTTAATCCCGACACCGCAGCTCCGTGTGGCAGCCGGTGCCTCCAGCTGCGTCACCGCCCCGCACGCAGGTGCTGGGGACCGAGCTGCCCTTTGCACGTCGGGCCTGAGGTCACCAGAGCCACCGGCCGTGCTGTCCCCAGGCCGCTGGATCTGCCCGTGTGCCAGCTCCCGAATCTGTGGCCACCGGGGGAGAGGAGCCTGCAAACAGCAGAGCAGAAGGATTTGCAGGATCGTAGCCCGTCCTGTCTGCAGCCCCATATGCCAAACCATTCATCTTCCTTGTAAAGCAGGGCCAGTAAATCGCCTTCATTTCACAGCTGAGGGAACGTGGCTGCAGTGAGGCCACTGCCCAGGGGAGTGGGGCTCTCCGGAGTGGGTCAGTGGACACATCCACACGGGTGGCTGCAGCCCCCCCTCACCCCAGGACAGCCTCCCCCGGGGGAGCAGGGACTATTCTCAGAGAGATTTACACGTCAGAGAGCACGCTGAATAAACCCTCCGTGACCTCAAAAGCATCTTTCTGCTAAAATGCATCCCCGTGGCCTCAGCATCTGCAGCTCAGCTTGGCCCTGTGGCTGGGAAGAGGCACCTCCAAACGGGAGGTCTCCTACGGGCAACAGCCAGTGCCATGAGGGAATGAGGGCAAATTCGGGCACCAAAATCCCATTCCTGTGGGAAAGGACCTGCTTTCCTGATGCTGCCATCCCTGCAGCGGCCACTGTCCCCACGGGAGCAGAGCCGCTGCCCTTCAGAGAGTATGCAGAGGGGATGAGGGTTAAAGCGCCCCACTTCCCGTTCCACACGGCCCTCGGAGCTCATCTGGGCAGATAATGGACTTTGCCTTCTGACTTAATCTGCTGTAAATCTCTCCCTTAATTGCTCATCATCCGGAAACCTGGAGAGAGCCCGGACAGACATCCCCGCCGTGCCAGACAGCCATGCTCTCCCTCCCTGCCCTGGTTCTGCTGCCAGCCTGGGCTCGGAGCCCCCCAGCAAACCCAAAGCCCCCCGGTACACCCAGCCCACCAGAGCTCCCAGTATGCCCAGTAGAACCAGCACATCAGGGCACGTCCAGCCCGGGGGGGGAAGCTCCCGGTGGGAAACAAGAGGGCAGCTCTCCCCTACAGCCCCCAAAACTCAAGGGCTCTGTCTCCTCGCCCTGAAGTTTTCTCCTCCCCTCCACCCCCACCACAGGCTGCTGGCTCAGATTTGGGGAATTTTGGGAGAGGAGATCTTCAGGACAGGGAAAGGAAATCCAAAAGAGGCTCCTTACCTCAGGATGTATTCCAAAGCTTTATTCCATGAAGGGATCCCAGGGGCAAAGAGGGAGATCATGGGGAAAACAGGCGTTTTTATCTTTCAGGGTCGGGGTCATAGGTCAGAGTCAAGGGGCAGGTAAAATCAGGCCAGGTTACAGTGTCTGGGGGAGGGGTTTGTGAGGAGAGACCGTTCCCTAAGAGGAATGCAACATCGCCCTGCCTCAGCTTTTCCCACCCCTAAAAGCGCCGAGGGCTCCGCGGGCGAGGCGCAGCTCAGGGGGGCTGGCAGCGCCCAAACCCCGCGCAGCACCAGGGGCACAAGCCCACCTCGGGAACCCGGGAGGGGGCTGCTGGCAGCCCAAAACGCCTCTCCCGGCAGCTGCGAGCAGCCTTCTCCTTCTGCGGCTGCCGAAAAGGAGCAATCCCGTCCCGCAGAGGAGCACCAGACGTCACACGCGGCAAGGTTGCTAAGCGAGCCGGTCCCTCCTCATGATGCACGGCTTCATTACGCGGCTCCCTAAATGGATGTTACACACAAATGACATTTGCCTTGCGGCATATGAGCTCCCAAAAATAGCGGGCGGCTCTCGGCGTTGTCGCTTTGCTTTTTTTGCCCGAACAATGTCCCCGTTGTCTGCGGGGCTGCTGCGCCCCACGGCCCGGCACGGCCCTCCGGGGCTCAGGCCTTGGGTACAAAGGGATGGGGACCCCCCCAAACCGGCCCAGCTGTGCCCGGTGGCAGCGAGGAGGGAGCCCGGGGTGGCCCCGTGGCCAGGATGGGGCTGAGCCTCTCTAGAGAGGGCCATGGGGAACAAGCAAGGCAGGGCCCCCCTCTTGCCCACATCACCTTCCTCTCCCTGCCTCAGATTCCTTTCCTGGGTTTTTTTCTGCAGGCTGGGGTGTTTCCCCCCGAGGGGAAGAGCTCCGGGGATGCTCCAGATACAGCCTGGCTCCTGCAGGAGCCTCCCACCACCCGGTGCTCTGCTGCAGGGACCAAATGTAGCTCACGGCACACCTCCCAACACCCACAGAGGGGACAGAGGGGACAGGGCACCGTGTCACACCCCGGCTAAGGCCGCTTCTCCTGGCCTGAGCCAGGACTGGCGGCTGCTGAGGTGGCCATTTCACCTAAAATTGCTCAAACTCAGCCCTGCTTTCCTTTGAGATGAGCCGAACCGTGCAGAGAGGAGGTCTGGCTCCAGCTCTGCATCGTGCATAAGGTACAAACACAAAACAGACATAAAGGTTATGTCCATGCTGAAGAGAAAAAAATTTGCTTTTCCCTTTTTTTTTTAATTTTTTCCCCCTCAGATTTCCTAAGAACATCCACGGCAGCTGATCCGCGCCGCGCTGCCCTAATCCGGTGTTGCATTTTAATCCCATTACGTTGCCATGCGCTGGGAGGAACAGATGTTTCCTAATTGGCCATTTTTTTGTGCTGCCCAGGGGTTTCCAGCTCGGACAGCGTTCCTCTGCCTCGGCTAGCACCGACAGGAGCTCCTGCCGCTGGATTTGCATTCTCCAAGGATGTGACAGCGCCGGCTGCTCCTGTGGTGCTGCCCCACCTGGAGCTGCTGTGCTCCGGGCCCTGGTGTCCCCACGGGAGGGGTGACAGTGCCACTGCTGGCTGTCCCCGAGGGTGAACCAGGAACAATCGGGGCTGCCCTGGCCGCTCGCCGGGAGGGAAATGCAGCATTTGTTTGGGGTTTTTTTGGGGTTTTTGGGGTTTTTTTTTTTTTTGGTTTGGTTGGGGTTTTTTGGTTGGTTTTTTTGGTTGTTTTTTTTTTTTTTTGTGTTGGTGTTTTTTTGGTTTGGTTTGGTTTGGTTTGGTTTTTTGGGGTTTTTTGGGTTTTTTTTGGTTTTGGGGTTTTTTTGGAGGGGGGATGTTTTGTTTTTGGTTTTGTGGTATTTTGTTTCTTGGGGTTGTTTTTTTTTTGGTGGTGGTGGTGGTGTTTTTTTTTTGTTTTGTTTTGTTTTGTTTTGTTTTGTTTTTTGGGGGTTTTTTTGGTGTTGTTTTGTTTTGTTGTTTTTTTTTTTTTTCCATTTCCAAGGCGTCGGGTGCGCAGGGAGCGGCTGCGACTGCCCAGCCCCTCACTCCCAGCACGGCGGAGCCGCTGCTTCCCGGCGCATCCCCTCGGCTCTCCACGGGAGTTTTGGGTTGATCCCGAGTGTTCCATCACCGTGGGGCCGCGGCGTGGCTGTCCCGGCCGGCTGCAACCCCCTGATACCCGGTAATCCCATTAATGCCTCCACGAGGCTGCTTCCAATCCTGGCCTGGGTGATGTTCCTTAATTAGCTTCCCAACCGGACAGGGGTTTGCCGGCTGCAAGGAGCTGTAGAGGTTTCATTGCTCCCTTTCTCTGCCTCATCACGCTGATGCCAGGAGCAAAACCGAGGGGCAGAAAGCAAATGGGAGCCTGGCGTTGAGGACGAGAATTCCCATTCCCGGGGACAGCCCGAGCCCTGCCAAAGCTCCTCTCTCTCTCTCTCTCCGGGATATTTCACTCCTGCCTCAGCCCTCGCATTAATCACAGCAGAGATTGCTTTTCCACATGCCAAAGCCGAACGTTGATAAATCACAGATCTGCCCTGCAAACCACAAGGCTTTAATAATACATGCTGGGTTCCTGCTTGGTTTTCCTTCCTTCCTTTAAACCTGCAGTGTTTGCGGCTGGGTCTGTGCGTGGAGGCACAAACGTGAGGCTGGAGGCTCAACTTAATGCAAAGAAGAATTAAAAAAAAAAAAAAAATTGAAGCTCGGAATCTCATATAATCACGTGGCTCCTGAAGCTGGAGAATTAAACACAACAATAATTTTCAGAGGATAAAAATCCGTGAAACTCACAGTAAAACCCTCACAGTTGGCAAGGCACACGGAGTACCCAAAGCACCCAGGCTGCAGGCGCGATCGAGCTCAGCCCACTGTGCTTAAGAATAAACAATCCATATTTTTCAAGATTGTTGTTTGTTAGCCCGTGATTCTCTAAGCTGGGGTGTCCCGCGGGGGGATTCACCCGGCTGCCGCTGGCAAAGGCAAAGCAAAGCCAAACGGGAGCCGGCGGGCACATCTTCATCTCTTCACCGCTTTTGCCTCCTCCTCCTCCTCCCCAGCCCATCCCGCATCACCCGCGCTCCTCACGGAGGCACCTCCCAAGAGCAGACAGCGGAAAATAAAACAGGGAGGAGAAGACACCTCAGCGTCGGATGCGATTTAGCCAGGGTTGGCATCAGTCTCACTCTTTCACTAATTACTCCCTGGCGAATCGCTGCTGTTGCCCTGTGGGGTTCACCTGCCGGGGGTCGCGGGGATCATCCCCCCGCCCAGCCCAGCACGGTGGGCACGGCAGGAACCGGGGGGGGCTGGAACCAGCACGGCCGGCGGCGGTGGGGTCTGATCCCCTCCCCGTCCTTTTTTCTGGGTGAAGAAAAAAAAAAAAAAGAAAAAAAGAAAAAAAGAAAAAAGAAAAGAAAAAAAAAAAAAGGGAAAAAAAGGGAAAAAAAAAAAGGAAAAAAAAGGAAAAAAAGAAAAAAGAAAAAAGAATCCCTTCCCCAGCCTGGAGAACAGCTTTAGCTCTGCCGGCTGTTGGCACGACTGCAAAACCACCCACCCGCCCACCCAGTGGGAGCGCTGACATCTCCCCAGCACCGGCGGCGGCAGCGGGGGACGATGGCCAGCGGGAGGGAGGGGACAGGGACACGGCTGGGGTGGCCAGGGGGCTCCGAGCTGCTGAGGCTGCCAGATGGCAGCTCCGCCGCGGGCGTGGGACGGAGGCGATCTTCTGCTTTTGAAAAAAAAAAATATATATATATATATATATAATTAAAAAACAAATTATTCTCTCAGCACATTTCCCCAGAGCCAGCGAGGGAAAAACCCTCCTCAGGCAGAGCTGAAGCTGCTGCCAGGTGATCCGAGGGCGCCCACCTGGGTGCACCCGGCCGCCAGGTGAGGAATTTCCCCCAGCGGGTCCCACCGGAGCTGCTGTGGGCTCGTTCACATTTTCCACTTCTGCTTTCGGTGCTTTTCGCCCCAGAACCGGGCTCCGGTGTCCCCGCGGGAGCTGCCCCGGCCCCTGAGTGTCGGGTTGGACAGGGCTTGGGGCAACCTGGGCTAGGGGAAGGTGGCCCTGCCCGTGGCGGGGTAGTCGAACGAGATGAGCTTTAAAATCCCTTCCAACCCAAACCGTTCCAGGGTTCCGGGGCTGGGAATCTCTGATTCCGTGCTTTGGGGTCTCTGCTCCCCACTTTCAGCAGTTTGTCCCCCCACGAAGCCGCCGTTTCCCACCGGCTAAAAAACCTAAAAAACCCCGCTTTTCACCAAAACATTCCGGTCTGGGGTGATCCTGAATCCCCTCCCTGGGGAAGGAAAGGCGCAGCTTTCCGCAGGGAAGCCGAAGCACGCCTCGCCCAGGAGCTGGCATCCCGCAGCAGCCTGTGGCGAGTGATGAACCGGGCTTGGTGGCCCGCGGGATGCGGCTGTGCCCGCCGGGGAGCTCCGCCGGGCTCGGGGAAAAACCCAAAAATCCTCTGGCACACGGAGGATTGGGGGCAAACCCCTCCCCGCCGCGGCGGCTGGGAGCGGGGGGTGACCAGGAGGATTTTGTGCGTCCCTGCCTCCCTGAGATTGCCGGGTTTGCCGGGATTCACACCAAAGCACCGCAGCCAGGCGGGGAGAGGAGAGTCGCGGGGTGCCCCGCCAGGTGCCCCTCACCTGTGCCACCCCACAGCCGCGGGGACACAGAGCAGGGACACGGAGGGGACCCAGCCCAGCCGCCCCCGTCACCGCCACCCCTCTGCCACCGCACGGAGCCCCCGGACAAGCAGGCGCGGCTCCTCCGCTTCCCTTACCCGAGTTATGACACGATCACAAAAGCACCCTCCAGCACCGCGACTGCTGAATTAAAGCGTTATTGCTAATTAAAGCTTTCGGAGCTTAATGGCTAATGCCAGTGTTGGGCTCGGAGGTGCAAATCCCCTCCTCCCCTGCTCCCTCAGCATCCCGGTGCTCAGGGGACAGCGCTGTCCCCTCAGCAGGGTGTGATCCATGGATTTGTGTCCCCCCAGAGCCCCCAGGCCCGCACAGGGGGAGCAGCCCCCGACCCTCCCGCTGAGCCCCAGCTCACCTCCCTCCCCCCGGACACTTCGGTGACCCCCTGAGATGAGCCCCCCTCCCCAGCCGGGAGGGGCAGGGCGGGCATCCCCGACAGCGAGGGGGGTCCCCTCCGCAGGCCGGGAACGAAAAGGCAGAGCTGGGAACTTTTGAAACTCCAAGCTTTATTGAGTTGCTTCGGCAGCGCCTGCATCACACGGGGGGAGGCGGGAGGCGAGGCCGCGGGGGCTCAGCGGCGGCCGGGGGGAAGGCTTTGCTCCGCTCCCCCGCGCCCCGGCACGGGCCGGGGGCTTCAGTTGGTGGGGTGGTAGGCACCGCGCTGGTGCCACTGCATGTCCCGGATGCGCCTGACCGACTGGATCTGGGGGTGCTGAGCGCCGAAGTCCGAGCTGTCCTTGTAGTCCCCCTTCTCAAACAGGTACTGGTAGCCCCGGTAGCCGGGGTACTGGTATCCCACCCACCTGCCAAGGCAAGCCGGCGGTGCGGGGGTCACACCAGGCGCGTCTCCCCGGCAGAGCCCAGCCCCCGTGAGGGGGGGGATGATGCTCCGGGCACCGCCCGGGACCCTCCCCCGGCCGCCCCCCGGGACTCACGTGCCGCTCTGCACCCGCACGGATGAGACCTTCTCCTGGTAGCCGTGCGCGTGGAAGCTGGGCACATCGTCGTCTATGATCTCGATCTTCTTGCCGGTGAAGCTGGGGTTCTCGTACAGCACGATCTTGTGCTCCTGGCTGTCCTGCAGCCGGGAGAGCAGAGACGGGGCGGGTCAGCGGCTGCCGGCCCCGCGGGGCTGGGCAAAGGGGGGGGCAGAGCCCAGGGCTATGGGGGGAAACCGAGGCCAGGGCCGGCACCTGGTGCCGCCGCTCTCCCACCGATGGCCGGGGGGTGCTCCGCGTCCCTCCGTCCGGCTCAGAGAGCCGCTGCCCGCGCGGGCACTGCCAGACTTACCAGCAGACGTCCTCGGCTCTGGGGTCACCTGCCACCGCCCCCGTCCCCGCGCCCCCTCCGACCCCCCCACGGCTCCCCGGGCCCCGAGGGCTGGGGCGAGGGTGCGCAGGAGGGGGTGCCCCTCCGCCCCGCGGGGCTGGGGGAGGGCGGGGGGAAGGCTGGGGAAGACTTCTGGCTGCAGACCTTGGTCTGGCGGGTGGGTAGTGGCTGTCTGGGTGCTCTCACCACTTTGATGGGTCTCAGGGAAGTGATGCTGTCGCTTCTCCGGCTGTTGGTCCAGGAGTCCCAGCGGGGGTACTCCCCCTTCTCAAACACAAACTGCTCCCCTTTGCAGCTTGCCTGCTCGTAGCCCACCCAGCTGGAAGAGAGAGCAGGGGACGCCGCTTCAGAGGGGGCGGCGGGGCGGGGGTCGGCCCCTGGCACCGCCCCCGGCGAGCGCCCGGGCCGAGCCCCGGCCGTGTCCCCTGCCCCCTGCCCGGGGAGGGAGAGGGGCCGGGGAGGTGCCAGCGGGGAGCTGCGGTGTCTCCGGCCAGCAGCGGCACCGCAGGGCTTCCCACTGGGGATGCTCCGACGCGGTGATGGGATGCCACCCATCCTTGGTCCCTGGGGACTCACAGGATGCCCCCAAACGTCCCAGGTGGGGTTGTGCTCCTACCAGGGCGCTCTGCAGCTGCCCCGTTGTTCTGGGAGCCTTCCAGGGGCTTTTTAGGGGCTGCCCGTGGCTCTGAGAGCACACCCAGGGCCAGCAGGTGGGGAGAGGGCACCAAGCGGGTCCCAGTCTCACCCGTCCCTGCACCCAAAGGGAAGGAAACCAAACCGGGCCCGTGCCCACACCCTCTCTCTGCCGCTGCCTGGGGGTTATCAGCCCGCCCAGGTGACAGCGTCACCCTCTGCCCGCCCGCCCTGTCCCCCCGCTCACCTGCTGGCAGCCCCTGGCACTCGCTGGGGAGGGGTGGGCGAGCGGCTCGGCGCTGTCGGCCACGCCAAATCCGAGCTGCCGTGCGGGTGTGGGCTCCTCCCCAGCCCCCTGCCCTCCTCCCAGCCCCGCCCGGCCCCCAGCCCCCCCTCACGTACGGTCCGGAGTGCACCAGGATGGAGCCCACTTTGTCCACGCCGGCTTCCTTCAGGTTGGGGCAGGCCCCGCTGAGCTCATGGCAGCGGCCCTGGAAGTTCTCCTGCTCGAAGATGGCAATCTGGAAAGAGAGCAGGGACCCTCAGCACCCCGCGCCCGCCGCCACCTCGGGGGGCACAGGCTGTCCCCGGCCGCTGGGGCAGCCCAGACCTCTCACTCTCCCAAAACTGCGCTCCGGAGGATTTTAAGGAGCCTGCAAGTGCAAGCCATCCCTCTGAGGATGCAGGTCTCGCTAAGGTGCCCTGCCAGCGCTGTCCCAGTGCCCACAGCGAGTATCCAACAGCTGAGGGGCTCGGGTTGTGGCCGGAGCACCGCAGCCACCAGAGGGACACCCGGGGACACCCGGGGACAGCTCGGGGACAGCCCCGGGGCCGCCAGCTCAGCGCGGGTCTCAGGGGTCAGCGGGTGGTGGGGACGGACCGGCTGTGCCTGCGGAGGTGCTGGGAGATGAGCGCTCGATCTGCTCCCAGCCGCCCCACCTGAGGCTGCGGGATGCCAAAAAAATTCCCCTTCCCCATCCCCCCGTCCTGCTCAGCCCTGCCTGGCACCAGCTGGGAGCGCCGGGGGTGCTGGCCAGGGGAGCTCAGCTGCTCCCAGCAGCGTCCCCGGGTACGATTTGGGCACCCAGAGAGGCTGAGGGTGCCCTGGCAGGGCCGGGCAGTCTCCCACTGACCTTGGAGCTGGCTTGCTGCTGCTTGGAGGCTGGCATTTGGTGCTCGGAAGCCATCATCAGCTGGGTTGTCTGCTGCCTTGGGAGGGAAACTCGGCAGGTTAAAGTCTGCCACTGAGGACAGGCTGGGGGCCACGCTCAGAGCCCCGGGCCCCTGTGTCCATTCCCCCGCGGTTTGCCCAGGGAAGGGGGTGGTGAGACCAGGGCTTGCAGCAGGATGAGCTCAGGCTGGGCTTGCCAGGGACAAACTCAGCACCCCAAACCTCCCCAGGCTGAGAGCACAGGTCCTTGGGACCTGCTCCAGCACGGGGAGCTGTGAGCCCAGGGAATTCCCAAATCGTTCCCAGTGGATCCCAGGCCCTGTGGTCGAGGATTTCCATCTGTCCTCGTCCAGCAAGCAGCAGCTGAGCATCCCGGACCCACGCGGGTGCTTGAAGAGGTGATGGAGAGAAGCACCAGGGCTGCCCCCGCCAGCCCCAGCCCCGAGCAGCCTCTGCCGAGCCCTCCCCACCCGGCCTGGCAGCGCCGCTCCTCGGGAGGAGCCCCGGCCTCAAGCCCGGAGGGACCCTCAGCATCTGAGCAGCTCCAAAAGAGGTGAAAACTCATTCCAGGTAAAAAGGAAGGGAGCTGGGTGGCCCCGGGTGGTGATATCCTGCTTTGGGCCGCGGGGACGGGGCTGTCCCCGGCTCAGCCCTGCGTGCCCACACCCCGCTGGCACCGGGAAGGGACCCCGGCCCCGGGGACCGGGGAGGAGGCTACGGCAAAAGACAGGACAATAAATAGCAAAGCCTTACCAGTTATACCAGTACCCGCTTGAGCCAGTGACGGGCTGGGGCCGGGAGGTGGAATTTATACCGAGCCGCAGCAGAGAGGTGCCAAAACTATTTACAAAATAGTTAAAGCCCGATTCAAAGCGAGAATGCTGGATTAAACCCCAATGAAAACCAGGGTCAGCTGATCCGCCGCAGCCTTTGTCTGCCCCAGCACCAAGCCCGAGTTATTTCATTACCTGTCACATTCGAGTCACCCGCTTTGTCGGGTTGGTGGCGAGGAGATTTGGAGTTTGCAAGCATCAGCCGAACGCGTGCCAAGAGCCGGGGCGGGCCTGGCCAACAAAGCCCCGCCAGCCCCGCTTCAGGCGTTTCGGGGCCAGAGCCTTGATCCCCCCGGCAGGCGCCGCCGGAGCTGCTGAGCTCGGCTCTTTCCATGCGCGATAAAACGCCCCAAAGCGCTGGGGAGCGTCTGGCTCTGCCCGTGTCTGCAGCCCGGCCGTGCCAGCGCCGGGAGCCCCATCCCGACACCGGCCCCATCCCGACACCGGCCCCATCCCGACACCAGCCCCATCCCGACACCGGCCCCATCCCGACACCGGCCCGGGGCTTGGGGCAGGGGCTGGGGCCGGGCCCAGCGCGCTGGGTCACTCAGGTGTTGGGTTTTGGGATCCTTCCCGTGTTATCCCTGCACTTCTGGGGTCCCTGAGGAGCACCCCCAAGCCTCCCAGGGCGGTGGGAGCAGCAGCACAGGGGTGTCCTGTGACACCAGGACAGAGCTGAGGTGACGAGGTGACCACGGTCCCGTGGATGGGATGTGCCTGGATGGGCAGCACGGCCCGGGCTGAGCTGGGGGTCACGGGCAGCACAGGAGACCCTCGGCTGGCACTGCCCCAGCAGCTGAGCCCAGGGGGCTGTGCAGGGCTGGGGGCTGCAGCAGAGGAGGTTTCACAGAGTGGGGGGCACTGTCAGAGCCCCTGGGTGCTGTGCAGCACCCACAGCCCCCTTCACCCCACAGAGGAGCTGGGTTCCCCCTGTCACCCCAGCGAGGGTCACCCAGCATGAGCAGAGCCCAGAGCTGCTCCTCCCTGCGTACAGCACCTCCCGAGGGTCCCACAGCAGGGATGGGCTGCAGCCCCCCCTCCCAGGGTCACCTCTGCCCCATCCCCTGCCCCAGGATGGCTGCACACAGGGTGACCCACAGGGTGTTGTCACCAGAGCCCACCCTGGTAGTGACGTGTGGGGGGGTCAGTCCCTGGGGTCTGCAGCTGCCCCAGCTCCTGGTGCTGGGGTTTCCAGGGCCAGAGGGGCCAAGGTGACCGTGCAGCTCTGCAAGGAACCCATCAGGCCATGGGCAGGCCAGGGTGAGATCAAGATCTTCCAGCACTCCCAGCCCTGGCGCCCTCCTTTCCTGCCTGTGTCTCCTGCTGCAGCCCCACAGACAGACCCAGCACGGCCCTCCCCATCTCCTGGGTTAATCCATCTGGATCCCGGGCCCTGGACCCTCGTGGGCCTGTCCCAGGTGCCAGAGCAGGGCCCTGCAGCCCCATCCCGCCCCCTCAGCCCCTCAGTGAGGAGCTGCCAGGGTGCTCAGCACGGCTCCTGTGATTCCCTGTCTTGGCTCTGCTGCCTTCAGCTCATCCCAGCCCCGGGTGGTGGCTGTGCCACAGCCCCCTGGCTGTGCCAGCCCCATGGAATGTTCTGGAAGGAGCTTTTGCCACTTGGGGCTGGGCACTCGCCTTTCACAGCCGCCAACCCCTCCCCTCCAAAGGGAAAAGCTCCAGAGGAACCCCTCTGGGGGGGCTCAGGGACCTGCACGAAGCCCTCAGGTGGACTCTAGCCCATCTCCTGTGCCTGCCCCAGCCCCGTGGGTCCCCAAGCACGGCCACGGTGCCCCCGGGGAAGGGCAGTGCCAGGGCAGCTCAGTGTCCCACCAGCACCCTGTGACACCCCTCTGCCCCCAGAACAGCCCCCCCACCATGTCAGAGCTCACCCCCCCAGGACAAACCACCCCAGGACTGTGGGAAACTTCCCTGGGGACAGGCTGGAGACCCTGCAGGGCGCTGAGGATGGGCACAGCCATCCCACCATGGGATGAGCCCTGCTGGGAGCTCACAGGGCCTGGCACGACCCAGGGACGGCCACCCTGCACATCCCCCCGGCCCCCTCCCTGCCCTGGGACTGGCACCAGCCCTGGGAGCGGGCAGGAGACGCCGTGGAAAGGGGACAGAGGCGCTGGAAAAACCCTGACGCGGCAGCACCGGGGGTTATTTTTGGAAAGCCGCAGCCTTTATGTAACGCTGCGAACGCCGGCGCTTCCCCCTCTGCCCTGGGCACGGCCAAGCCCCCCTCCCCATCCCATTTCCCCCCCTCCCCGACCTCCCCCAGCCCAGGACCAGGCAGGCCCCGGCAGCCTCCAGCTCAGAGCTTTATTGAGGTTTTTGCACAAAAAACACCACGGTCACGGCATCGGCCGGGGGGGAGCCGGCGGGCGGCCCCGGCGGGGGTCGGGGGGGTCCCTCAGCTGTTCTCGAAGCAGCCCCGCTGGTGCCACTGCTGGTCCCGCACTCGGCGCACGGACTGGATGAGCGGCTGGTTGGCGTCCCACTCGTTCCAGTGCCGGTACTCGCCCTTCTCGAAGACGTGCTGGCGGCCCCGGTACCCGGGGTACTCGTAGCCCACCCACCTGCGGGGAGAGAGGCAGCGCTGGGCAGTGCCCACCCCGCAGCCACACAGCCCCCTGGGGCAGGGGGAGTGTCCCCATCCGTGTCTCTGCGTGCCACAGGCAGGTGGTGCTGCCCGGGGCCACTCCTGTGTCACCAGGTGTCACCCCACAGCGCCCAGGTGGGGAACGCCGTGTGCCAGGAGGGGATGGAGAGTGCATGGAGAAGGGGTCACAGCTCTGCTGTTTTGGTGGTGGGTTAGGGCAAGGAGCCCTCATCCACCCCAGGGACACTGCCATGGTGCCCATCACTCCCTGTGGGCCAGGGAAAAGGTGGCAGCAGGGAGGGAAGGTGATGAGCACGAGCAGCACCATGGCAGCAGCTGCCCCACTGTGTGCCAGCTGCCCCTGCCACCAACCACCCAGGGACAGGAAGCTGTTGTGGTGTCCCGTGTCCCCATCCTTACGTTCCATTCAGGGCCTTGACGCTGGCCACACGGTCCTGGAAGCCGTGTGCCCACAGGCTGGGGACGTCGTCGTCCACGATCTCCATCTTGCGCCCGGCGTAGCCCGCGTTCTCAAACAGGTGGATCTTGTGGTCGGCGCTGTCCTGGGGGAAAGGGCGGCTCAGGGGCTGCCCCCCCAGCCCCCTTTGCGGGGGTCCCACCCCAGCACAGCCCTACTCACAATCTGGAGGGGCCGGATGGACATCAGGCTGTCGCTGCTGTGGCTGTTGGACCAGGAGTCCCAGCGGGGGTAGTCGCCCTTCTCCAGCACGAACTGCTCCCCGGCGTAGGCCTGGCGCTCGAAGCCCAGCCACCTGCAGGAGCCCAGAGTCAGGGGGATGCTCTCCCTGCCACCCCCCGGGGCTGCTCTGTCTCCCCCACCCCAGACTTACGGGCCAGACTCCACCTGGATGGAGCCCACCTTCTCCATCTCCTTCTCGGTGATGTTGGGGAGCTCCTCTGTCAGCTCACACCTTTTGCCCTGGAAGTTCTCCAGCTCGTAGATGGTGATCTAAGGTGGGGGGAGAGGCAGTCAGCCACCACAGCAGGGGGACACCCCAGGAGATGGGGGCAGCAGTGGATCAAAGGGCTCTGGCTGTGTCCCTCCATCCCGTGCTGATGTCACTCCTTGCCCAGCAGAGCTGGGTCCTGCCACCGCCTCTGCCCTGACAGAGCTCTGGCCAAGGGTGTTTGTTTGGGAAAGCACAAGCTGGAATTTTGTCTGTGACAGGCTGAAACCCAGCTCAGACACAGCACTGGAAACACACAAGGTTTGGGCTAAGAGAACTCCTGAGCCATGGGTGCCCCTCCTACCCCCAGCCTAGTCATTGCCCATCCTTTCCTCATCACTGTTCCCTCCAGATCCAACCATCCCCTTGACCTGGCCTGGAACATGCTCTTTATTATTTTTTGTTATTCCTTCTAAGCCCTGCCAGGTGCTGAGACCCCAATGCCTACCCAGACTCCAGCAGGCTGCCCTGCTCTCAGCAGAGCCTCGAGGCTGAGCTGCAGGATGGGTTGGAGCCCCAGTGGCCAGAGCATGGCACAGAGCAGGGCCCAGGGTGCCCAGCACCATTCAGGGACCAGGAGGGTCAGCAGGGTGACCAGGCACCCCCTGGCACTGTCCCAAAGGGGTCCCAGCTGCAACACCTGAGCCTGGGACAGGGGCAGAGCCTCCTGTACACACCACATAATGGGGGACAGAGGTGACAGCCGGGTTCCTCAGGAGCCTCTGTGCACCCCACAGCAACAAACAGCCCCAGCTCCTGGCACCCCCCTCTCCCACTGGCAGGATCTGCTCCCACCTCCAGCCTTCCCTGTCCAGGAGCAGCTTTGTGGGAAGCTCTGCACCCACTGCATCCTCTCCAGCTGATTTACCTTCAACCAGCCTAGGAGCTGAATCCAAACCTACAAACACACCTGGGGAGCCTCAGTGCCTGGGCCCACAGCAGATCCCGCTGTGCTGGGATGCTTCATCTCCTGGATTAAACCCCTGGGCAGCTGCACACCAGCCCAGCCAGCCAATGCCCTTGGCAGGCAGGGAGCAGTGTCCCTCCTGCCAGGCAGCAGCAGCAGCAGATCCCCAGCCCCAGCTGTTCCCAACCTGCAGCCCCCCCGGGGCCACCACCCACTGCTGCTGTGGGAGAGCTGGGGGCCACTGCTGTCCCCAGCACCACCTGGAGTGCTGGCACTGGTTCCAGCCTGGCGCTGCATCCCACGGCTCCACCCAGCATCCATCCATAGCCAGCTGTGCCCAGTACAGCCCAGTACAGCCCAGTACAGCCCAGTATAGCCCAGTATACCTTGTAGGTGCCACCTCGCTCGCCAGCACCCTCCCCAGTCGCCATCTGCTCGGGGGGACTTTGCTGCTCGGTCATTGTGCCTGGAAAACCCAAATTGCAGGAGGTTAAGGCGGGAGGCACCGGGATCCACAGCCAGGAACGAAACACAAAAGGATGGAGCTGGCACGGGAACAGGCAGCACGGGTTAGCACAGAGCCCCGTGCAGCAGCAGCTGTAAATCCCCGGGGATGTCCAGGCTAGGAGCAAGCTCTGTTATCCATCCTCCTCTCCCTCCTGCACACGGGCCCCAAATCCTCACCCACAGGACCGAACCGAGCCGTGTCCAAGTGACACGGAGCCCCTGCCCGGGGCAGCTCGCCTCCTTGCCACTGAGCTCCCATCTCACAGCCCGGCCGCTGTTCCCAGCAGGAGTTTGTCAGCCTCCAGCTGCTGACATCTCTCCCCACAACATAAACCTGACACCTCTCCCTCTCCCCAGCATCCCGGGGGACACCAAACCCGGCAGCTGGGGGCGGGGGATGGGTGGTGAGAGCCCCCTCCTCGCTCTCCAGGAACATCCACAAAAAAAAAACCATCAGAACGCGCATCCCCGGCCGCGCCACTCCGACAAAAAAGGGGCTTAAAGAGACGAACAAAGGAGTTTGATCAACGTCCTGAATCAAACCCCTGCAGCTCCACTTCTCGCCAAACCCTTCTCCGGGGGACACCTGGGCTCGGACACACAAATTCTTTGTGGAAGCCCCCGGCGGTGCCGCCGCTACCTCTCGCTGTGGTTCCGCTGTGCCGGGCGGCGCGGGCGGCCCCGCTATTTATGGGTGGCTTTCTGAACAGAGCAGCAGAAATTTCCCCCGAGCGCTGATACAGCAGCTGCGTCCACGGAATTCCATCCATGAGATTTCATCTCAATAGCGCGGGCGCGCAGCGAGCTATGGAAACGTCATTCGGATTTCTCCCGGCCGTCCCTCGGACACGGGCCACTCGATTTACAGAAGATTAGCGTCGAAATTCACATCAGCACGTTCACGCTGCTTCTTGCCAGGTTCTCTGGAAAACTCTGCCATCAGCAGTTCACGGGAGGGTTTAGCCTGGGAAGCAAAAAGCGGGCAGAACATCCCCGTTCGTGCGGGCTCCAGAGCAAGGTGCGACACGGGGCCGGGGTCGGCTCCGGGAGCTCGGGGAGGCTGCAGCAGCTCAGGGTGTCCAGATTGGCATCTTTGCTTTAACTTTGGCCCCGAGCAGGTCTCCTTTCTTTCTCTGCTCCCAGTCTGGCTCCCTCCCTGGCATTTCCCAGGAACACGTGCTGGGATGGATGATGAGGGATTTCTGGAGCCTGGCACGAGGCACAGGACAATGCAAGGGGGGAGCACAGCCCTTCCCCACCAGGCACCATTTCACTCTGCTGGTAGCTGCCCTGCCTCCCTCTTCAACCTTTGAGAGCCCCTTCAGACCCAAACCATCCTGTTTCCTCAGGGAATGTTTTATTCAGCTGCATAAATCCCCATTTACTACAGCCCTTGCAGGGTTTTCTGCCTGCTCTGAGTGTGGCTCTTCTTGAAACCAAGAACTGCCCATGAAACCTTTACTGAAACTGCCAGAGAAGAGAATCCCCTGGGCCAGGCTGGACAAACTGAATGGGAGAGGGATGGAAACCTCTCCTGTTACATGTGTTAGAATGAGGCCCTTCAGCCCCATCCCACCCCTGGGTGATGCTCCAGGCCTGGTGTGGCAGGGATGACCCAAGAGGTCCCAACTGACTCTTCCTCACTCTGCCCACCTTGTGGTTCCTGATGAAGATTTGCTGTCCCCACCAGAGCTGTCCCACAAGGTGCCACAGCTCCAACAGGCACAGCCTGAGGAGGAATGGATTCATTTCTGCCTTCCCAAACACATCATCATCTGCCCTCAACAAATTAGAAACACAGAATTTCCTGTGCCAGTCCCTTCCTTCCCAGCATTCTCCTTCATCGAGCTCTCCCCTGGCTGCAGGGCCCTGGGTCTGCCTCTCCCAGCTCTCCCCACTGACAAGGCAATTCCAAAAACGTGACAGAAGGGGCACTGGAGCTCCTTGATGCCTCTCCCAAGCAGACCTCAATTTCCTCTCGCTGTCAGCCTCTCAAATCCCTTTGAAAAATGACTGTTTAGAAAAGAGGTGATTTGTGTTAATACCTGGCAAAGCTAAACTGGAACTGCAATGGCACAGAACAAAGTACAGCAGACAGAATATCTTTATTCCCTAGGAAACTGTGTAATACAAAATATAGGATTTCTACCATACAATGTGTTTATTGTGACCCAGATTGACAGACTCTATAAGGCTATGTGGAGCAATATAAAAGCTTAATCTCCACAAGAGCTCCTTCAAAAACATTTTAATATGGAGTGAGAAAAACCCATAAACCACCAGACCTTGGCTCTCCTCCTCTGCCAATCCCACCAGAAGGGCCAGAAGTTATTTCAGATTTTATTTTTGCAATACATTTATACTTGAGTGATCAGGACAGACATGGAACAGAGCTCAGCATCAGCTCAGGAAGGATTCCTACCCTCCACTCTCTCCACTCCCAGGGTGAGCAGAACTAGGCCTGGACTCTGCAGCCCCAAATCCCATTAAAGCTCCATGGAGGTGGTTTCATAGAATCACAGGATGGTTTGGGTCAGAAGGGACCTTAAAGCTCTGCCTCCCTGCTCCCCCAGCCTTCCACTAGACTAGGTTGCCCCAAGCCCTGTCCAACCTGGCCCCAAAAGCCTTCACCTCCTAGAAGTCCATCTTTAAAAGGAATTTAACAAATACCTGTTTTTCCTTCTCAGCACTGGGCTGAAGGGACAGATCCAACACATCCCTCCCTTGGCTGCAGCTGCTGGTGCAGCAGTGTCCCTCAGGGAGGTGCAGGCAGTGACCTCGGGCTGACAGGGAGCACAGCTGTGGTGACAGCTCTGCATTTCACTGGAATGGTTTTGTTTTACCCCCAGAGCTGCCTTGGGGACAGCAGTGACACTGCTGGGAACTCACCCAGAGGTTCTGTACCTGGACACACCTCAGGAGGCAGAGCCACATCCTGTGGCAGCCCCCCAGAACTGCCCATCTCCCCCTGAAACACACAATCCCTGCAGAAATCAGGGATTTGCTGTTCCAAACCTTTTACAGATCACACTTTGTGTTCCCAAATCTGCCCCACGTGCTTTTCAGTTTGCAAATAATTTGTTTTTAAACAAGGAACAGGGTGAAACAAACTTCTGTGGGAGTGAAAAGGGGATGGTGTGTGTGGGGTAAGTCCTATGGAAAGTCTTGGAATGTCAAAGGTTGGAGAACCAAACTTTCTTAGCTTCTTTCTCTGCAGGAAGTGAAAGGCTCTGGTGGGTGAGAACCAAAGCGAAGATTCACAGATGTTAAAAAGGTGAATTTGCTAACAGAAAAAAAAAAAGGAAGAAATCCACAACTGAGAATTCCAATAAAAAGCAATGGAGCAGCTGTGCAAGGCCCTGACACGCCACCTGGAGCAGGGATCATGAGAGGAGGGCAGTCAGAAAGTGTTCCTGAATTCCACAACACACAACATCCCACCTCTAAACCCCAATATTGATGTGGATTTTTAAGGAGAAACAGCTGAGGAGCTGTGAGACAAAGGAACTGCCAGGGCCTCCACACCCTTCAGCATCACCTTTTGGACAAGAGCTGAACCTGGCCCCAGGGCAGGATCCAGGAGTGAAGGAAGCTGCACATCTGAAGCAACCTTGGAACTCACTTCCATCTCCAATAAACAGCAGGAAAAAAGTACATGGCAACAAAAGTGAAAGCATAAAAAAATTCCAAGAAGCATTATTTGGAATGAAAATAGAATTATATAAAGTGTATTACAGTCTGTTCTATCATTTAAGAAGTAATAACATATTTATATATCTTTTATTACAGAGCGATAACCCAAAGAGAAGGAAGTCGATATTTAATCCATGTACAATATAAAGAAAACAACAGGGCAGAAAAAAACACTTCCCCATTCAACAACATTCTAAAGATGCTCTTTAATTAGACATTTAAGCATTAAACATTTCTCAGTAGTAGGTTAAACTACTCAATACAGTAATTTCAGTGCATTGTCCAAGCAGACGTGGAAATGCAAACACATTCAAGGGCTTTGTGGAAACCTCGTGTCAATCCCCCTCAGCTTCCTCAACACAAACAGCTACGGAATTTCTGGCCTAGACCAAGGGCCAGTAAATCCTCCAGCTGTTGGGAACGCAGCACTGTCACCTGTGGAAGTGGAAAACCCAGCCTGTGTGGATGTTCCTGTGAGCAGGGACTTGCCTGATCCCTGGACATGTGATGTGAGAACAGGCACCATCACCCTCCTCACCTGCCAGGTGCTGCTCAGGCTGGCCCAGGTGAGTGTCACAGGAATACAACCCCAAAAAAAAACAAGCCAAGAGTCACCTTTTCCACCATCATCTAAAGGAGAGGGAAGGGAATCTGTGCAAGGTTTTAGGAGCTGGTCAGTGGTGGCTGCGCTGACAGGGCCCATCCCCACATTCCGTGAGGATCCTGGGGATCACTGCTCTGTGGGGAGCAGAGGGGCTGCCAAAATAACAGTGGCAACAGCTCCCATGAGAAACAGGGCAAAGCAACAGGGGAAAAAAAAAGACTTTTACATCAGACAGACGTCTCCATCTCATCTCCAGGGAGCACAGGGAGCTGCTGCCGGAATAAAATCCGGCAGCCAGAGATGTGCAGATGGGACTTGTCTCCTGCCATCCTGCTGCTGTTTCCTGCAGACTGGGACTGCAAATCCCCCCCTGTGACTCCTCCATGAGGTGAATTGGCACATGGTTTTGGCAGCTCCAAGCCTGACAGACAGCGGCCCGGGCAGGCCCCACGGGAGCCACGCTCCCAAAACACTGATTGGGAAAAGACAAAAAGGAAAAGGAGCTGAAGTGCTGGTGCTTTATGGGTTTGTATCCAGAGGAGCCCCTCAGCAGGACGTGGGGAGTGCAGCCCAAGGAGCTCTGCCAGGTGAGGAGAGAGCTCCACTCTCCTTTTCCCTCTTCCTGGTGGAGCCTGAGGAACACCTGGAATCACCTCCCTCCCTGGGCTACGCTTTCAAAGGTTACTGGAAGAGCACTTATCTGGGGCAAGAATCGAGCCTGTCTTCCATGGCCATGGTGGTTCAGAATGAGTGTCCAGAGACAGGGAATATCTGAGAATTAGGGATACCCAAACACCCGTGTGGTCCAGGAGATCTCTACTCCGCTATCAGCACATCTTGCCAAAGGAAAGACAGGAAATCATCTGAGAAACTGAAGATCACGTTTAGGTTATCCCACGAAATCAGCATAAAAATAAAAACTTAAACCTGGTATTTACAGATTAACAAATAAAAATATGAAGTGGGACTATCTGAACTGCTATTAAAGTGACATTCAACAATTAACTGGAACCCTGATATGAGTGTAACATCCTCCCTCTTCCCTTCCTTTTTTGTTATAAAAACAGTATTTACATATTTTTACCTTTTTTTTTTTCTTTTAAAGAGAACTGATTGACATTATTGCTTGATCCTTTTTAGGAAAGACATTCCAATGAAGCAATTATTCCACATGCTGACAAAACACAGAATATACCACTTCAAGAGTGACAAAAGTTAACATTTTGTTCATCTAAAAATTATCTCCATCTGCCAGGTCAGCAGATCACATGTAAATACAAGCCAATCAAAAATACATTTTACAAAAAATAATCAAGTTTCCTTTTTCAATATGGCAGTAAACATGATTTGTTCTTCCACTCTCACCTTCCACAAATTTCATTCTAAATAGGAGCTTACTATTTGTTCACCAAAAAAAAAAAAAAAAGAAAAAAAAGGATAAATTTGATCAAAATTATTATTTTCATAAACAAACACAAAGCCCAGCCAGACACATCTCCCAGAGGTGAACACCTACAGAGTCTGTTCCACAGCGAGGGGAGTTCCCTGGATCACAGCACTCCCAAATATCTCTCTTCTCCAAGACTTTCTGAAGTGCTGACTCTGACCCAGGGGGTTTCTCCTGGCAGGCAGGCCTGAAGTGCCACTGTCCCCCCTGACCTGACAGACACAGCTTTGTATTTGACTATGAATTGAAGCAGCTTTTCTCCACAAAACAGGAAGGCACCATGCACAGAGCAGTTGAGGCAGGAAGCAAACAGCAGCAACATGACATGGGGGTTTAGGTTCAGATGAGTTAAGGCTTCTGTTAAACTTCTTTATCTTCTCCTAGTTAGAATCACTGTCTGGAAAGGAAAACAGAAGGAAGGGTGTGATATGGTCAGGCAGCTGGAACAGGAACCCCTTAAAATGTGTTTTCTGCTGTTGTGCCACCTTGGTCTCTTCTATTTAAAGCATTAAACGCTTAAGAGCTGCCCAGAATTGTGGTGAAACCACACAAAGTTTTCAAACTTTGGGAAATCCCAGCCCCTGCAGAGTGAGAGTTATGAAAATAAAATTATGTGCAGAGAATCAGTGGAACTGTGACTGGGAGTGGAGGAGCACTACCCTGCTTGGCAGCAGTGCCTGACACCCCTGGTGCACAGGGCAGGGTAAGGGCAGTGTTGGTGGAGCCACAGTGGTGACACCAAGAGATCAAAGGCAATGTGAGTTTGTCACTGCACACCTGCACTCCTACCCAAGTACCTTTTCAAACCTGATTCTCATAATGGCTCTGTCTCTTCTTCGATTTCAGCTCCTTCAGCCACTGAGGAGACTTTTCTTCTGACCTAAGATATTAAAAAAAATACTGTTTATTCCTTCATTATGAAAACTCCTGACAGAAACAACATAAAAAAATGAATGCACAGCTTGCTGCATTATTTTTTCCTTCCATCAAGAAGAGCACGAGCTGTTTCCTGACGCTGGGATTCTCTCACCTGTCCTCCTTTTCCACACTGGAGGGCAGCACTCTGCTGCTGGGAGTGCCGAGATGTGCTTTGGGGGATTTGAAGAGCTGAGCAGAGCCGATGTCACCAGTGCTCTCAGACTCCTGTCTTTTCCGCAGTTGGGCCTAAACATAAAAATAAAGAAAGGGGTCCTTTGAAGCCAGCATCCAGGCTTTTTTTTTTTTCTTTTTTAAATGCAGAATGGATCACTCCAGATTTATAAAAACAAAAAATTCCCTCAAATGAGTGAGGGAATTCTTTATAAAGCACCTGCAGCTACTGCACTGGTTTACTTCCCACCTCCTGGGCTCTGCCTAAGCTCACCTTGAGAACAGAGTGATCCATCCCTGGGAACACAGGCAGTCTCTGGGCTTGCACAGAAGATGACCTCGGAGTGTGCTGGATCTTGTCTTCCTCCTCAGAATCCTCCTGTTGCATAGTTTTCTTCTCTTCTAATTAATTGTTAAAAAAGAAAAGCAGAGGGAGAAACCATGAGACAGCTTTTCATCTCTGCCTTGGTTGAGATCTCCTCCCACACTCGAGCAGGAATGAAGGGCAGGGGCCTTTTACAAACTCCTGCCCTTCCACCCAGGCTGATCACAACCAATCACTCCAAGTAGCTGAGGGGGGTTACCTGTGGAATCTTTGAACATCCAGCCATTATCTGGTTCCTCTGTCAAGGACAGCCCCCTGCTCCTGCGCAGCGAGTGCGACGCGGGCGCCCGGCACCGGCGCTTCTTGCTCAGCTGCACCCGAGTCTTCAGAGCACTGGAGTCCAGGACAGCTGTGTGCTGGGGAAACACAGACCTGGGAATGAGCCCCACCTCCTCCACAGTGAAATCTCAGCCCAGTTGATTGCATTCACTAATTAAAAGGTATATTTGCCTGATTATTGTTATTGTAGTCACTTAAAATGATACTAAAGCCAGTGTATGATGAGGACGTGGTACTTTGTGGGTAACTGGGTGTAAGCCTTTGATGAGTCTAGGCTGTGGATACCTGAGTTGCATCAATAATTTGCACTAAATTAATATAAAAATTAACTGCAATAATCAGGAGTTTGGTTCCTAGAGTGTTTTATGAATACAGGCCTTGCTAGCTGGTGGCAGCTGATGGCAAATCCCGAGATTTGGATCTAAAAAGAGCAGCTACAAAAAATTCCCTTGGAGTGCAGAGCTGCAGCTTCCCTGCCAGCCACAAACACTCGAAGCCTCTCACCAGCAACAAGGACACTCCAAGTTTAGTGTCACAGCATTCAGGAAACTTCTGTGATCAGTCATTTCCAACACATCCAATAAGCAGTAACATTTACAGAGCAAAGCAAGGAGCTGTAATTTATTTACTTGCATAGAGCAATTTGCTGTTACAGATTTACCTGCAACCACCAAATATCCCTGAGTCTCCCCTTCTCCAGAAGACATGGGTTGGCTCTTTCTTTCAAAAGATTTCAGGTCAGGAATAAACTACTCATCACACAGCATTCTCCAGCTGCACTTGGAGCTAATAATGTTTTACAAAGACATCTTTAGTGGCCCAGGGACAAAACAGAATCTTCTGGAAGTGTTCAAACACCATGTGGATGTGGCACTTGGGGACATGTTAGTGATGGCCTTGGCAGTGCTGGGGGAACAGTTGGACTCAATGATCTTAGAGGGCTTTTCCAAACTAAACAAAGATCTTGCAGCACTAGACCTCATTAACTGTGTATGGCCAGAAACTCCTGGTCTTACACCAACAGCAAGATTCTTCACTCTTAAAAAAATCCATTAAAATGCAACTGTGAGCTACTGTGGGAAGAAACCAACTGTAAATAAGAAAAATATTAGTGAAGGTCTTTAGACCCTTAAATCTGCATGGCTGACAGCACAGCAGGCACTGGCTGTTTGTGTTATTTAATTATGCTTCCAATATTCATCCCTGGAAGTGTCCAAGGCCAAGTTGGATGGAGCTTGGAGAAATCTGGTCTAGTGGAAAGTGTTCCTGCCCATGGCAGGGGGTAGAACTGAATGAGCTTTAAGATCCCTTCCAACCCAAACCAGTCTGGGATTCCATGATTAATTATCCAAGGCCAGCAGCTCTGTGGAATCTCATAGAGACTTAGAAGAACTCTGTAGTTTCGATCCTAAACTTTTCAAGCAGGAAAGCAGCTGGGAAAACTCTGTGGGAAAGGCAGGGCAGAACTGGTTGCAAAGTTTCCAGAAGGAACTGCTTTGCAGGGATTCACTGAGGGAACACACGATGGCAACTCACATCGATGAAGGAGAAATAACTCTTGTCCTCAGGCAGCGTGTCCCCTGGAGGAGGCAAATCAGTGCCATCAGTGGAGTCCATGTCCGTGCTGGAACGGTCCAGGCTGGTGCTCCTTTGGTCTTTGGAGAAGTCATGGTGCTCAGGCAGGGAGGGTGGCTCTGTCTGCGAGGACAGCGAGGACGGGTGGCTGCCCGGGGGCTGCTTCCGCCCCGACACCGCCTCATTGTCCAGGGAAGGAGATTCTCCCACAAAGCTGCAAGTGGAGCAAATGGAATCTGTGAGACCTCGGGGCAAACAAGGACCTGCAAGGCCAGGCTGGATCACACGTGGTCACAGCAGGAGTTAAATACAAGTGGAACAGAAAGTTTGAGTACCAGCAGCAGGGTGTGGATCCTTTCCACTGGCACAGCCCTCACCCCTTGGATTCACAGTGTGTTGGGGATTGGGGTGTATTCCGGCCAGCCAGGGGATTTTTTTCCTTCAGGAATGCTGGAGCTGAAGAGAGCTGGGCACCAGGTGGCACCCTAAGGCAGGGCTCCATGGGCAGAGCTTCTGGTGCCTTGGGAAGGAAGGCAGCAGCACCTGCTTCACAGTGCTGGGATGCTCCCAGGGTATTCCTAGAATTCCTCCTGTGGCCAAACTGACAGGAATGACCTGCAGGGTCAGGACTGCAAACAGGACACAGTTGTGTCTGCCTCTGTCACAAAGGCTGGAGTGTTCCTTCCTTGAAATAGGAAGACTCTACTGTCAGTAAAACCTGGGCTGACTTGCTTTTAATTCCCTGTTTGAAAAAACCAAAACCTAAAGGATTTAGTTCGGATTTTTTTTTCCCTCTTGACAGAAGTCTTTTGCCACTGAGCCCTATTTCCTGAGCACATATCCAGGGAAACTGTTCTAAACCTAAAAAACCCATGTATATATCAACACATGCACATCTTTTAAGTAACAAACCTCAGTATTTAGTACAGCAATCCCAGGAGAAAAACATTCAGGAGTTTCCTGCTGGATAACAGCATTCCATCAGCACCAGCACATGGTACAATGTCCAGTCTGGCAGAGCAGACACTGCCCAGAGGGTTTCCAGCACACGAGCAGAGGGAATGCTGCTTCCCTCCTTCACCAGTGGGCCCCAGGATAATTAAGAATGGCACTAATGAGCTCTGGGGGAAAGTTTTTGTTTAGGATTTTTGCTTCAAATGACATTTGGTATCTGCAGCATTAGGCTTTAGAGCCACTGCAATATGGAAGAATGGAGAGGGGAGGGAAAATCTGCAGGACCTTTCATGGGAATTAAAGCTTGTGGTGAAAGGATCCTGTTGGATTTGCACGTCTCCAAAAAGTCTCTTCCCTGCTACATCCCAGGGCTGCAGCTGATACAATTTACTGAGGTTTGAAAAACTGAAATATTTGAGAGCAAGATGTGACAGAAATCCAGCTGAATTAGCACTGGCTGGTGGTTCCTCATTCCCAAACCTTCCCAATGGATTTTCCTTTGGAGTTCCTACACAATTACAGCCCCATACACCAACCCCTGTGGCACAGCTCATCCCCAAACGTAGGAAGGATGCCTGGAACCCAAACCCTGTTATGTGCAGTGGATTCTTTCCAGTGAACAGCAAATTAGGGGGAAAATTCCCTTCAGGAAAATGAAATTGAAAACGTATTTTCAGTTCTCATTACTGAGATACATCATGCACCTCTTTCTATTACTTCATTAAGGCTTCAGGGTTTGTGAGCATATCCATGAGCTGCCCTCAATGTTCCACAGGTGCATTTATAGACACTTCTCTGAGAAATCATCCCTCATGTGGAGCACACAAACCCAGCAGGATGGTTATCACAATGGGCAATAAACTGACAGCAATCCTCACTTTCAACTGCAATTAAATTTAATTAGTTTTAGCAAGACAGTGTATAGAGGCCTTAAAGAAGGTGTTGCTTCAGCCTGTGAAATGAGGAGTCAGAGCTGTATGGCTCCACCACCTAAAACCAATTCCTTTCCTGTAAAAACCAATAATTTTCCTTATGAAGACTGTTCTAATCTAAGAGTTTTCTACAGTGCCAACTTGGAAAAGCTTATTAAAGCACTTGAGAAAGAATTAAAACAAAATCTTTCAGATAAACTAAGAAAAATCCAATTAACGCCTCCAAATTGGAGGAGACAGTTCCATCTCTGTCCACCCCAAGGAGTTACTGGCCAAAGCCCACTGGAACCAGCCCAGAGGAGCTCCTTACACTAATTCCAGGAGAAAAATACTCCTTCCTTCACCTTCCAAAAGCTCATCTAGGAAAAGGACTGTGTTCATCCTATTGCCATGAAGTTACAGCTTTTGTAACATTTTCAAAATTCCCTTCCTCTCCCAGAGAAGCAGTGGAGTCACCATCCCTGGAATTGTTCAAATGCCAAGCAGAGGTGGCACTGCTTGGTTTAATGGCCACAGGGGGATTCAGGTGAAGGCTGGACTCAGTGACCTTGGAGGATTTTCCATCCTTTGTGATTCCACGAAGATGAGGTCACTCACAGAAGCACTAATGGAACACTCCTAAAACAATCCCTCCATGGCTCCAATACTGGGAAATGCCCCAGCCTGGAGGTTCCCCCAGCCCAGCAGGAGGCTGTGACACCGTTTGGTCCCTGTGGGGATGTGACACCGTGGGGCTGGCAGCAGAAACGCTCTGAGGGAAGCCAGCCAGGCCAAACAGGAAAACTGAACCATCAACAGCTCCTGTGAGTTCCTGCCTCCAGCTGGGGTGAGGAGGAGGCACCAAAGGCAGAGCCCTGCTCAGAGCACCCACTGCAACATGAGGAGAACATCTGCACTGCTCCTAGCAGGGAATTCATCCAAAATAAACTGCAGACAAAATGCTCGCTCGATATATTCCAGGAAGACCTCCATTATTTAAAAGTACATTAATCTCATTTCTCGTCAAGTGCCTGAATTAATACAACAGTAATTCCCCTGCAATGAGCTGTAAGTCAAAATAAACCAGAGCAATGGGGTGGCAAAATGCTGAAGAGTCTCTACACTGTCACCATCACATTGTAAAAATGGCAAAACCTAAACATTTCTTGCAGTGCAAACAAAATTCCAGCACATGGGACCGAGTTCAATCCTCCAGTGAACCGGAATGTTTAGGTGGAGCTGTTCTAATCAGGATGGATGGATTGAAATAACTCTCCAGTGCTGTCTGCTCTGAAGCTGAGACAAGCACCTTTGTTAAGAAACTGATCTCAGAAATGTCTGTACCATCCTGGAATCCAAGTTAATTTTACAGCAGCCTGGCTGTCACTGTTGGCAGCCACTCGGCTGCTGAACCTCGGGCTGGTCGTTACCCTGATTTCGTAAGCAATAAAATATTTATAACACACAGTTCTAAAGTGCAGAACAAACCAAATGTAATTGACATTAATGTCTGCTCTAAGATCCCAACAAGTATAGCATTAAAAAAAACAGCTAAAATGCTATTTTCATACCACACTGAGCAGACAGGACACGAGTTCAGGGTAGATCAAGCTGTAATTTACACAACAGGTGTGAACTATAAAAAAACCTCACACTTTGCTGCTCTAGGTTTATTTCACTAAATCATTCTAAGAACAGAAAAGCATCAGCAATACTCAGTGATATTCCATTTCATTCTCCACTTCACCACTAATAAAACACTCGAGAGTCTGAGATGTGGGCATGGAGAGATGCACCCTGTATCACCCCACCCGAGGCCCAGAGTCCTTATTCCTGAGGGATTTTGCCACTCTGCTATTTCAGAGGGATTTTGCCACTCTGCTATTTCAGAGTGATTTTGCCATTCAGCCCACGTGGCAGTATTGTTAAAGGAATAGCAATGACAGAAAATCAGACTTAAAAACAAAGAGAACAAACAGAACTGTCCAAGAACAGGGCTTGGAGCAACCTGCCCTAGTGGAAGGCGTCCCATGGGCGAGGGCTGGAACGAGATGATCTTTAAGGCCCTTCCAGCAAGAAACCACTCCAGGACTGTGGGATTCCAGCATTTCCCCTCACCCCCGAGCTGAGGAAAGGCCTCACCTGTCACTGCTGTGCCGCTGCTCGTTCCAGGTGCCGTACTGGCTGTCGGGCTCCTGCACCAGCGTGTCCGTGTCCTTGGCCCCCGGCGGCTGCCTGGAGAAGCATTGCCTCAGCTGGTCCTGCAACAAAACCTCCAGTCAGTGCTCCAGCCCCTGCCTGAGGGATTCACAGCTTTTATTGGCAATAACGGGTTGGAATCTGACAATTAAACTTGGCCGACTGGGAATGAACTTAAACACGAAGAGCTGCTGTGAAGTTGGAGTGAACACTCTCTGTATGGTAACTCTCTGTGCAATAATTCTCTGTACAATAATTACAATAATTGTTTTCCTGGGCAAACAATGGATTCCAGAGGTTGGAGCTGACTCCCTGGTTTCAGGAACTCCATGCTGCTTTAATATTGCTCTTATCTCAGGTTGCACAGAACTTCTCAAAGCACCTATGCAAGCACAAGGAACTCTGCTGGGAATGACATTTCATCTCCTCAAGCACAGCAGGCAAACATCGACTCCACTGCTCTTTGCCTGGGTTTAATAAAATGATCCTTTTTTTTTTTTTTTTTTTTCCCCAAGCTTTCTTTGGAAGACATTCAAAATAAAATGTATAAATAAATAAATAAGCACAGGGCCAGACACAAAAAGGCTTCTGCAAACCGATGTAACATCCAAAGCCAATGCAGGACAGACCATGGTGGGTTTGCTTTGTTTTACTCTGACCTCTCCTTTCCTGACTGTTTTTATTCCACGGATCTGCTGCTTTCCTAACAAGGAGTGAGTGGATCCCAGGCCCTCACCTTTCCAGGGAGAGAAGTGGGTCAGTACTGGCACCCCAGATTTGCAGCACACCAATGTCAACCCAGCCCTGCAGTTGTGCTGAGTTATTCAGGGAGCTCCAAGAGTTCCTGAAATCCTACGCTGGAAGCAGACAATGAACTGTTGGTCCCTTTCACCTTCATTACCCTGAACAAATACAAACATGGATTTCAGCTCCAGATCAGTTTTGCTTATCAAGATTTTATCTGACAGCAAATTACATGGTTTTCCACCTGCCCTTGGAAAAATCCAAGGATTTTTCTCTCTCTGTAAGTATCCCCTGCCCCCAACCCACTGAGCAGAACACGTTGCTGGGACTAGAACACATCTCCTTCTCTTCAGGCAGCACGCACAAAGTAACAATAATTAAGAAATACCATATTTAATATGTAGAATTCCTTCATATTATTGAGGGGAAAAAAAGACAGATTGCATGTCTACTTGTTTCCTTAATTTTGTACACCTAAAGAATGCTGCCTTAAGACTATAAAACCATTAAGGATAATTCAGCAGTGCTGACACCTGGCTACTGAAGAAGTCCCACAGCACTTCCAGCTCTCATAATCAACTCTTATTTCCCAGTGGCCACAGCCACTGTCCAGCCCTGTCGTGCTCTTTGCTGCTGACAAAGTGTGTTTTAAGACAAAGAAAACACAAAAGGCTCCACCATTTACTCCAACTATCACCATGCACCTCAAAGTTAGAGATCAAGTCAAATTCTGTTTGCAAGACTCAAGTAAAACAGGCTCGGTTTGTGACTTACATGGAACAGACATTTCCTGCTCTTCACACTCCAGATGTTCCTGCAGCCCCAGAATTCACTGGTTCTTACCATTTATGCAATCATAGGATCTTTAAGGTTGGAAAAAGAACCTCAGAAAGATGGAGTCCAATCTATCCTACATAGATATCTAAATAGAGATATGTACATGGATGCCTGGAGGCAAGTTAAGCTCTTACATTTCCCATTCCATGCCAGGTACAAGATTCCAAATGTGAGCCAGGCACACGCTGCTTCCAACACAGGAGATAGTCTGCTATTTCCTAGAAACCACAGGGCATTTCCTCCTGCTTGTCTTGGCTGGATGTTTTGCCTTCCACAAACTCCCTCTGCAGCTTCCCAATCCCATGATTTGCTCCAGGGACTCCTGGGCTCAGCTCTCACCCAGTGGCCACAGCACCTTTGGCCAGTGGCTGCCCTTCTAGGAAAGGCACTAACAAATACCAGTGGCTCTTCTCACTTCCCTTACACTGTCCACGCTCATTCAGGGTTTTTTTTTCCTACCTTGATGTTTATTATGAATTTTTTTGCAATGCCAATCCCACATCAATGGCTACCCCACTTTTATAATCAATTTGTACAGTATTTTCCACTGGTTATGACTAAAGCCCTACACATGGCACCATTTTATCTGCAATCACTCAGACTGTTTCTAGTAGAAATTAGACTAAAAAGCTTAGAAACAGGAGCAGGAGCAGCTGAGGAGCAGCTTTTGTTGTGCTGCAGTGGGGAGCCCTTGTTTACACAGCTCAGTTATCGGGGCCGTGGGGGCTGGACAGGAGGGGTGTGGACAGCCCAGATAACAACGGCTCAGCAGCCACAGGGGTCAAGTTTAGATGCAGAGACACCACTCCTGTGAAGCCTTGGTAATACCTAACAACATCTTGCACTGCTGGCCAGAATGACACCATTAGCTGAGTTATTTCTCTGTGCTAGACCCAAAACAAGCCTGAAAAAGAAATAAAATTACTGCTTCTGAAGACTGTGAAGTTAAGTTCAATGCAACAAACGAAGCCTAAATGTCAGCAATAAAAACCATAGGAAATCTAGAGTTCTAAAGACTTTGTTATATTCAGAATCATTATTTCATTTTGCTTCTGGAGGAAGATGCTTATTTCAAGACTATTGTGTCCCTCCCTGTCAGGCCCTTTCGACACGTACTTTTTAAGGTGCCAAATGATTAATTGGGAAAAAAAAATAAAAAATACATGTTCTCTAGGTACCAAGCACAAAAATAAGGAGTGGGAAGAGGAGCTGATCCTCTCCTTGGCTGGTGGAGGAGGTGTTGGCTGGGGGCACTGAGGGTGGTGCAGAAAAGCAATTTATAGCCTGTGCAGCAGCTCGGAGGAGAGGGGGTGCTGAGGAAGGAAGTGACAACGAGCCAGGAAGATTTTCCTTGCCAGAAGGATTATTATCAAGAATGAAGTGTTTTAGCTTTTATTTTTAAGATCTCTTTTCTATCATTGTCACCACACTCCTGAAAAGACTCAAGTCAGTCAACATATGAAGCCAGGAAAGGTACAGACATTTCCTCCATAAACAGAATATTCAGGAAACTGGAAAACCAATCATTCCAAAGGAAAAAGCAGTAAAGAGGGGTCTGGTGTCCTTTCAGCACACAAGATAAACCCAAATTATAACTTTTCTAATTTATGATGACAGAAAAATCTGCCCAATCAAATAAAACCCACTGCCTGATCCAGGTTTCAAATGCTGTAATTCTCCAAGCTTTGATCTTTAACTTCCCAATTCTTACACCAGAAGCCAGGGGAAAAAAAAATCTACTTAATTTTTCCATAAAATAAAGCAGCTGAGCTGTGTCCTGCTTTGCCTCTGGTTCTTATTCTAAAATGAGCCATTATGATTATGCCTCTTTCAGTCCTCCCTTGGAATTAAGTTGGGCTTGGCTACAGTCCAGGGCTGATTACTCCTGCAATTTCCCGTTCCTGAAAACGATGCACACACAGCGTTGGTCCCACAGCCCCCAAATTACCCCTAACTCTGGGTCAATGCAGACATTTATGTGCAAAACCCTCCTGCACTGATGGGAAATGAAGACCTGGCACAGGAGGAACACCAGCTCTGAGAGATCTCCTGAGTCAGAAGCTGCACAGACAGTTTCAAAAATATCTTTGTTTGTCAAGGAGCCCGAGACATCAGCCAGCCAAAGTGACAGCCCACAGCTTGAGTGTGAATGTTCAGAGCTAAATTCCACTGGCATGGATTGGGTATGAAGAGGAACTGCACAATGGAAGGAAGTTTTGACCATCTGCCTTGTTAATACACAACTCGGAGAAAAAATGGTGCTGATTTCTTGAAAAGGGCTGCTTTTCCTTTTTTTAATTTATTTTTTTTATTTTCCCCTCTCCTTACTTTAATTAAAGAAGCAAAAAATGTTGTCAAATTGCCCCTTAAGTGTGACACTGCATTTTAGCAGAGCTCACAAGTCCTTACAAATCCCAAAAAGTATTCCAGCTGTTCCCCTGCAGCATGCCAGGAAGACAGCCACAGACCCCCACCTATTCATATTTTATGATATTATTTTGTAGTTGACCCTGCTTTGAATGGGATACTGGGCTTGATGAACTCCAGAGGTCCTTTATAACCTAAATTATTCTACAATCATTCCAAGGATACTAAGAGGTGAACTGTATGTTTTGGAGCACTAACAGAATTATCAGAACATAACATCAGATTGAAACCAGCCAACACTGAAAACCCCACCACAATAAGAGGGTCTGTGGGTCACAGCCCATGGATTTTACTTTGGAAGTACCCAAATGCCAAGACAGCAAGTGGGAAGAGGATCCCAGGGTTTCCATCTGTACTTACTATCCATCCAATGAATGCTGCCCATAAGGAGTAAGTCATGGCTCCAGCTCCTCTTAATTCCCAGCAATCAGGTGGGATTCAGACTGGTGAGATCAGCCAGCTCGGTGCTTTAATTAATTGCTGAATGGAGTCAGTGCCTAGGGGAATGTTCCAGGCTGAGGCAGCACCTTCTGCCCCCACCCTCCCTGCTGCAGCCCCAGATAAAGAGTTCCAGGAACTGCCCAGCTGAGCTCAGGGATGAGTTACAGACCTCCAGAATGAGGGAAGGCTCCCCAGCCCTCCCCAACACCCTGGCCAGCACAACAGCCTCAAACAGGACAGCACCGCCCCATCCCTGGAGACCAGCCCCAAGAGCAGGGACAGAATTAATGGAATTACCACCTCAGAACCTCCAGGGCTTTACACCCCAACACAGTCATCTCCAGGGTGGTCAGCAGGCAAGGAGATGGCAGTGAGTGGCCATGGTGTTGGCTCAAGTGGAGCATCCCTCTGTGGGGTGTCCAGCTCAGGGCTCTCAGCACAGGGAGGACATGGAGATGCTGGAGTGAGTCCAGAGCAGGCCATAAGATGATTAGAGGGATGGAGCAGCTCTCCCATAAGGAAAGGCTGAGAATTGTTCAGCCTGGAGAAGAGAAGGCTCCAGGGAGACCTTACTGTGGCCTTTCAGTATCTAAAGGGGCTCCAAGAGAGCTGGGGAGGGACTTTGGACAAGAGGGAATGGCTTCCCACTGACAGAGACAAGGTTCAGATTGATGTCAGGAAGAAATGCTTCCCTGTGAGGGTGGTGAGACCTTGGCAGAGGCTGCCCCATCCCTGGAAGTGTCCAAGTTCAGGTTGGATGGGGCTGGGATAGTGGAAGGTGTCCCTGCCCATGGCAGGAGCTGGAGTGGGATGAGCTTTAAGGTCCCTCCCAACCCAGACCACCCCATGATCCTGCTGGCCCCGGTGCAGCCTGGGCTGGGCAGGACAAGCTGGTTTTATGTGAAAAACTGGAGCTGCTGCTGCTGCTGAATGCACAAGCAACGCCTGGAGAAACACACGTGGGCCCCATGTGACTGTGAGCACTCACACAACACATTTAGCTCTCTTAGATCCTAAGGAGCTCCACTGCTCTGCTCAAAAATCCTTTAAATAATGGATGTTTCCCTCTCCCATGGGCAGTGGAGTACGTTCCAGTCCCACAGTACCAAGCATCTCATAAATGCCATCAGCCCTGACAGCCTCCCTGTTGCTATGCAACCCTGGGCTGCCTCTCCATCTGAGTTTTCCCTGCCTCTTCCACAGGGATCCGATACCCAACCACCAATTACATCCCTGATGCCAAAGCCTGACAGCATTTCCCTTACGAAACAGGAGTTGTTTTTAGAGGGTGACTGGTCTAATTCTCCACCTTTCCATTGCTTCCCCACTGATGCACAGGACTGAATCCTAACCCTTTCTCCCTGAAAAGGCAGAGCAAAACATTGCAGCAAAGCAGATGTACTAAAGAGAGCTGGAGATGGACTTTGGACCAGGACATGGAGGGGAATGGTTTTAAATTGGCATAGGGCAGGTTTAGATCAGATATTAGGAAGGAATTCTTGCCTTTGAGGGTGGTGAAGCCCTGGCACAGGCTGCAGCACCAAAGAGAGACCCAAAGTCTACCCTGCATCGATTCTGGCCGAGAATGTGGTCAAATTAATGCAGATGAAGTTGGTTTTGCCAGGGATCTGGTTACCATCACGCAGTGACAGCAGCTCCCTGCTCCTGTAGTGACCCCTGGTGCTGTTATCCTCCTCATTCCACAGAGAATTTCAAAGACATTTGAGAGTTTGCCATTTTTTCTACCCTGCAAATAGAGCTGCTCTGCCCTGCTGTGAACACTCACCACAAACGTCAGGTGGTTCAGGGCAAGGCTGGAGCAGAGGTTGACTGAATGTGCAAAAAGCAGACGAAAATCTAATTCTAAATATAAACCCTGCTAGGGCTGAGTGAGCCACAACAGCATTTCCTCTGAGAGGTGGGAATGTACAACACAGCAGAGCAGAGGAACTAGCTGGGAACATCTTTAAAACGTCTCCTATATCATCAGATTAAATTTCCTCTTCAGCCTCAGGCAGCCAAGCTGATAAGGAATGAACCCCTAAGAAAGCCAAGGCAGCAGGAAGGAGCCAGAGGCTCCATCAGGAAGGTCCTGAGCAGTGACAGGGAATCCAGGCTCTCCCCAGGGCACGTGTAACTCCCATCAGTGTTAATAAAACCTGGCACCCAGCGTGGAACAGGATCCCTCGACTTCAACACTGCAGGAGGCACAAGCCAGAACAAGGCAACTTCATACTGGGATGCCAAGGAGGGAATGGATTTGCTTTTTTTTGAAAAGCTGCATAGTTGAAATCAACACCTCCTACTCCAAAGGCTGCATTTCACAGCTCTTCTGCACAGTTAACGTCTCTCCACATGAGACACAAGCTAAACTTCAAACAAACATTCCTGGGAAAAAAGTGCTTGGTTAACTTAAAGCCTGGAACTAAAGATGTACAGAAAGTGATAGGATTTCCTGACAGCAAGTGAATAACAAACATGCTCGTTTCAACACACAGCTCGCACAGCTCAGGAGATGTTTTAGGAGACAGCAGACAAAACACACACAGTCACCCCTCCTCAGTGAACGCCAGGAGTGTTTCCCAAAACTTTCACAATATTACCAATTTCAATAAAAATGGAGTGCCAGGATAGGGAGGCTGTGAGGGTGGTGGGGCCCTGGCACAGGGTGCCCAGAGAAGCTGTGGCTGCCCCATCCCTGGAAGTGTCCAAGGCCAGGCTGGAGCAACCCGGGATCAAAATATCAGCTCTAAATTTATTTATAATATTTTCTTCTTGTTCAAGAGCATGGTAAAAATCAACTTCTTGTAGTCAGCCTAAGTGAAATCACAGAGTAAAGTAGTTTAAATAATTATTCCTGTCAAAATAACGAGAGAACAACAAAGGCAGCTACCAAATGCCCATCACTATGGGTTTCTGGCCCAGATTTATCTGCCAGCTACGTTCATGGCCTGTTAAACCAAAGAGGAGTTATTAAGAATGAAAAAGCAGGAACTGTTTCAGCAATGGCCCTTGTATCTTCATTAATTAAACTGAACAGCTTCACTCCTCCCCCCAGCTCCAAACAAGACAAACAACTCATTTTTAAAGCCTGCTTGCTGCAAACTTGCTTCCCCCTATCCTAACAGCTCCCTGGGAATTTAAAGATAAAATTTAAAGATTAAAATTCCATTTACTGATAGTACCAAAATATTATTTTTGAGAACAACTCACTGTGTTCTCGGTGAATATTAGGGCAGAACAATTCAGCAACTATTCACCATAGGGCCTGTACCTATTCCAAGTTCAGAATCAAAGTGCCAACTTGTAGTAATTTCTCTTTACAAATCGTTTGTTGAAGGATGTTCACCACAAAGGACAAACTTTTTGCAGACAGACTTGGGTACAACATAACAGCACTGTGAATCAAAGTTCATTTATAAGCAGGGACACAGTCCCAGGTGAATGCAGGTGTGGAACTCAAACCAGGACCCTCACCTGCTCCAGAAGGGGATCCTGTTTGATGGGAAAAGGCAGAGTCCACCAGCTTTCCCCAGCAACGAGCTGTACAAACTTAGAATGAAACACCTGGGAAGATTAATAAAAACTAGGATGGGCATTTCAGCCTCTAGCAAGAAAGGGCTGTAGGATGCAACAAAAACCCTCCAATGGACTAAGTACCCTCCCAGCACACCTGGGACACATGCGTCAAACAAATCACTCCACTCCCATCTTTATTTTGGAATTAAAAGCTGAATCCAAACTAAGTAACGGTGATGCTGCCAGATGAATTTTGAATGAAAACACCGTTTTCTTTGACTGCCCAGCACACCAAAAGCAAACCACTACTAAATGCACTCTGGTGTTATTTTTAGCACGTATCAGAGCAATTTAGGTAAAACACATCGACCACTCTCAGCCCCAGAATTCATCTTTCCTGTTCTGTGTGAAACACCTCTGAGGTTTTCCATGCCTTTTTTTAGCAGTGTAAGTGGAGCCAAGGGAATCAAACAGCTTGCCCTGGTTTTATTGTATGGCAACAAACCTCGAGACCTAGAACAGTGCTGGCTGTGAAACCAGATCTCACACCTATAATAGAACCATGACCAACAGACCCTGATTAAATCAGAGGCCATGTTTAATGCATGTATCTCTGCTCCTCTTACAAAGACACCAAGCTGATGACATGAGATGAAAATGGACAATTAACTCCATCAAAATACCTGAAAGAAAAATCAGCTTCTATTTAAAAGGCCTCGCTGCAAAGTAAAAAACTTCTGCAAGCTCAGCTGTGGATTCGCAGATGTGAGGGTGAAGAAGTTTACTCACACTGCCTTAAACTGTGCTGCCTGAGTTGAATTTGGACAGCTTTCTGTGTTTTGTGTGTGCCAAGCTCTCCATCAGTAGCCACCAGTGGCAGCAGGGAAAGGAGCTGACTGTGTCAGGCAGGAGTTCACGAGCTCGGCTGCTCCTTGTTTAAAAACTCATTAGCCCTGAGTGCCTGCTCTACACTACAGCCCTAAAGCAGCACAGAAGTCAGTTTAGGTGAATTATACAGTTTTTTACTCATTCCATAGTTTTTTGTAGCACAATGTCAGTGGTTCCAAGGACTAAGACAGGACCCTGTTGCAATCAGGTAAAAAAGTACCAGCTCCAGGTCGGTAGTCACCAGTGATTTGCCACAGACACAATGGCACCAACCACAAACTTCTTGGAGCTCTCAGATCTTAAGTTTGAGCCCAAGTGAAACCAAATTCACACACAAAGCCAAGCACAAGCAAAATTCCTGCTGAAACAGAGGAACAGCAGCTCCAGCACTGTCACCAGTGACTTAAGTGAAAAGGTCACCCCGTGTCTCCCGATTTCTGCTCCGTAAGCAGTGCTGTGTAGGACAGCAGAACACTTGTCCTCTGCAGGTTTCACATTCCCATTTTTCAGCCTTCTTTCACATGCATTGTTCATTCAGATGATTCCAATAAATCTAAAACAGCAGCTCAAAAAAGAAGCCAAGGGAACTTCACCATGCTAACACTGTAACAGTGGTTACCAAATATTTTCTTCTTCATTCTTTTGTGCTTACTTGACGCTATTTTCTTTCCCAGTCTGTCCAAACAGGACATGGATAGCAAGCTGGGACAGAAATGCTCTACCCAGTGCTGATAGAGAGCACTGGAAAGAGCTGTATTCAAACACCACACCTGCCCAAGGAATGCAGCGTCACCTGAGCTCATTCCCTGAGCAAACCCTGCCAGGCCACAGCAGAGCTGCTTGTGTTTACACTTCACAGTGAGTAACTGTTTTGTTTAACAATAAAAAAAGAAACCAAAACATTTTAGCCACTTCAGAGAGATTGGATTTACCCACACGCTGGCACCAAGGCTTGGGGCCCCTTTCCACACAACTCAATCACAGTCACTGGTCAAACATTTGGCTTAAATCACCAGTTTCAGGTACAACTCAAACCACTGGTTTCAGCTCCTCTCCATGAAATAAAACAGAATAAACCAGATTTGCTTCCCTTTCACTCCCTATCACCCCAAACCTTTGCTGCTCTGCAGGATGTGCCAGAACTAGAATTGGGGGTGTCAATAATGGCTGGGAGGACCATGGCAGCAGCAGCCCTCAGGAAACCAGCCTCTCCTCCACCTCTTTGCCATGCTATGGAATACAGACAGTCCTTCCTGAAAATAACCTGGAGACTAAGGGAAAAGGGAGAGGAAGGGGCTCTGTCTGGCACAGAGCTGTGGAGAACCAAGAGCTCTTCACCTTTCCTTTGCTGTCAGGAATTGCACCCTGCCTCTGCCACACCACAGCCTTCACAAGTCATGTTGACCCACATTGCTTCTGTGGCATGACAAAGTAGGAAGCATTCTGAGAAAAAAACACTTATTTTTCAATAAAAGAAGGAAATAATGATCATTCACGTTGCCTGCAGAGTGACAGCACTTCACTCTTCTTCTTACAAATTTAGCTTCAGGCATTTTTTACTGGAAAATCACGAATACTGAAGCACACCCAAAGACGTGCTGGCCTGTGCTGGGGAACCAACCAACAGCACCCCAGTTTCAGTTTAACTTTCTAATTTCAGACCGATACATGTCCTACCTTACTGTCTTGCTTCAAAATCAACCACATTTTTTTTCCCATTCCCCAAACCTTGAGACCCTGGCAAATGAGAACATCCACCTGCACTGCAGGAAGAAAGCAGCTGGGAGCAGACAGACAGACAGCACTATCTGGAGGTGTTTTGGGGGCTGTTTTTAGATGGAAAAGCAGACAGGAGGGAGGGTTTTGTTAGGAGATAAAACGCTGCAACAAACCCGAGGGTTTGCACTGAATCCTCCCCCTGGAGGGTCTCAAAAAGGTGCATCGCTTACGAGCTCGGGTGGCTCTGAGCTGGGCTGCCTCTTCCTCAAAGAGGAAAACCTCTGCTGACTCCGCACTGAAAACCTTCGGAAGGACTCTCTGCTCCGGGATGCAAAGTGCCTGAAGGAAGAGGTTCTCTTGAAGGGAGTCCTGGTGCCACCTTCCCCTCCACTCCGCTCATGAGCCACCGCAGTAGTGACTAAATTTAGTGCTTCCTGCAAGGATCTCCGCACTGTGCCCATCCACTGGGTCATGTGAGTTTGTGCCACTGTCAGTTTGTCTCCAAGGTAATCCATTTTTTTTTTTTCTCCAGCAGAGATGAAATATCAATATTCAGTAGCAATTAAAATATATTCTCCTTAACAGCCCTGATTTATTTTGTGGTTACGTGTATAAAATATTTCCAGCTAAGGTAAACAGCATTGCACTATCACTCTCAGCATATTCCTAAAATTATAAAGATGTGAGGTGGGAGATTGGTATTTGTCAAGTAGGAAAAAATAAAAGACTTTTCCTACTTACAATCGGCTTTGCAGAGTTCCATCAAAATATGTTTAATTCAGCCATGTTAAAGAGATAAATCAATGCTTAAATCCTGACAGTCACTTGAAACGAGTCCATTTGCAAGCAGAGAATTAGGCTCTTACTCTCTCATTTCAGAGCAGGAAAAGCAACTCCCTTTTTAAGCCAAGTTTTTGTTTTGCTGTAAATATCAGAAGGCTAAAACAAATCTTATTCTCCTGGCTCGGCCACTCGTCAGGTGAGAGTACATTGACCAAAGTTCTGGTGCTCCTATACAATCCATTTAGCAGCAAACCGATTAGATCTTCCAAACAATAAACCCGGATTCTTCTCAAAAAACTCTGCAGAAGGGTGTCAGCAGCAGAATCCCCTCCTCAGCAGCCTTGCTGCCTTCGGCACCATCCCGGAGCTCTCCCCTGGCAGAGCCGCGGAGCGAAGCCGGGGGAGGCTGGAGGGGAAGCGTGTCCAGCCTTCCCCGCGGGACTCAGAGCCTCCCAAAAGAGCTGCGGGATGACATCAGCTCCTCTGCCTCCAGGAGGGCTCCCAGCCCAGGGACAAACGCAGGGACTGTCCCCACCTCCTCGCAGGGCCCGGAGCAGCTCTGGATGCACAGCTGTTTGTAACCCGTCTGCCTCCCGGGCAGGGTCTGCCACCGCTCCCAGCGCTGCCGGCTTAAGGCACACGAGGTTAACGAGCAGGAGAACGCTGCTGCCTCTGGAATGCCGATCCCTCCTCTCTCCGTCCCTGCCTCGCCTGTGCTCCGGGGAGGAAACAATGAGGAGGTGACCAGCCGCAGAGGTCTGCCCAAGGAAGGATCTGGGCTGGGCTTTATTATAGTACAGGCAGGGTTACCATGGCAACGCAGGGAACAGCATCTGCTGGCTCCGGAGCAGGCAGGAGTTGCACAGATCTATTGGAATGATTCATAGTTTGCACATGTCACGTGGACTTAGGGATTTTAACCCTTCCTGGGGAACGCGGCTCTGCCAGGGAACGTCTCACACCCACACCAGGAGATTCCCACCGGGATGGGGCCACACCTACACCTTCCTCCTGCTGCTCAGCGAGCACCTGGGCAGTGCCAGCACCCGTACCTGGCTCACTGTGCCATTCATGGCCTCAAAGAGGACATATCCCGGTCAGTGACTGCTATCAGCACAGGATAATGATTAAGCCAGAGGCTCAAACCAAAGCTGAACAGGTCTGACCATTGGAAGCTGTTTTCTTCCACTTTTCTGCACTGCTCCCTGTTGTGAGGAAGGGTTCCATGTCCTTCCCCAGCTCTGCTCCCTCCCCAGCTGCTGGGAGACCACGGGGTCGGTACCACAAACCCAAAATGATTGAGGGTACCGAGAGGACCACCCCAGGTGTCACCAGCCATGGAATTCCTGGGAACAGCCCACTTGGGAGGACAGCAGGAATAAAAGCTATGGGTTGAAAAATCAATAAATCTAAGTTTGTTATGTAAGTCTGGACTTAAAAGTCCAAAGTCAAGCCGTGACTAGTTCAGGACCAAGGGGAAAGAGGCAAGAGAGGCACGTTGGAAGCTGCTCGCTCTTTTGTTTGTTCAAGGGGGTTTGTGGCTGTTGCTTAATTTGCTATACAAAGTACCATGAACTTGCATCACCCTCTGCTCCTCTGAACTATCCAGGAAGAGCTTCAATGGAACAAAGAAATTCTAGATAACATTTGATGCAATGGTTCTTGCGTAAGGTTTATTCTGTCAGAAATGTGCCTTGCAGACCTACATGAACCCAAGATGCCCTGAGGAAACAGGGTGCCTTCCCTTCTAATCCCTGTTTTTAGGAGCTCAGCTCCACCAACCTGTAACTTATCTCCAGGAAAACCTTCAGTGACAACTATGTAGCATTTCCTAACTTAGTCTCATTTCCGAATGTATTTGTTTTGAACATTCGCAAATTAGCAGCCTTATAAAACCCCTCAGTAATCAAAGAAAATCCAGCCAACAGAGAAAATCCTTTTTCTTCCCCCCCTAACACAGCTCTTCTCTTAAAGAGCTGCAGGGTTATTTTTGTATGGAAATGGGAAGAGAGAGTTTTGACCAGATTCCCCAAGAGCAGGGTGTTTCTTTGATTTGTAAAGAAATAGGAAAAAAAAAAATTATCTACCAGAGTTATGGCTAATGCCTCACGAACAATGAAGGTCCTGCATCCAAGGCTGGAATTTAAGACTTCCTGCACATTTTGAGGCTGTTAAATTAAAGTGTGATATTTCAAACATCTGCGCCTTTGCAAGTGCAGCTCTGTGCCTGCTGCAGTGCGGGGATTCTGCACGGGGCACTCTGCCATTCCAGAGGGTTTCAGCCTCCATCTGATGCGGGAGCCCTTGAAATAGCAGCCCAAGAGCTCTGCCTGGAGCTGCCATGGGAGTTAGTCAGCAGTTCCTTCACCTCACCAGGACAGGCAGAGCAGAACCCAAATTTAACTCCCCTTCTGGAATATCACTTGGGGCAAACAGGGGAGAGGCACAGCCAGATCTCACCCAGGATGCACAGAGCAAGGCGTTCCTACAGCTTGCTGCAAGGATTCCTCACATGTGCATGGAACTTGAAGGATCTAAAATGTTCTACAGAATATATTCACTTTTTTATTATACCTCCCCTGAGAAGAAATGCTATACCAAATATACCATTTTTGTCCTCAGAAGATTGGAAAAACTGCTGATTTGAGTCTTTCTGCAATACTAAATTTAGGATCTTCTGGCACCACGTGAACACACTGCTGGGTATTGAAGCATCTAAATTACTGCTTAGATTTACACCTCAATTAACATCAGGGCAAAATGCTTTAGAGAACAACCCAGATGCACCTTCACCATCAAACAGCTGGAGATTTTTGCAGCACTTCAGCTGAACTTGCAGGGGAGTGGAACAAAGATGAGCTTAGATGTCCCTTTCCTTGGAGGCCATGGGCACCTTCCACTAGACCAGCTCCAAGCCTCATCCAACATTGGCCAGTCCCCTGGCCTTGGACACTTCCAGGGATCCAGGGGCAGCCACAGTTTCTCTGGACAATCTGTGCTAGGGCCTCACCACCCTCTAACTGGCCTCCAGCCCAGCAGTCCTGGCAGAGTGAGGGTTTGTTCCTGAACAAGAACAGCACAAGATGATCTTCTGCCCTTGACAAATCTGAATTATTATCTCACCCTGGGCCTGTCAGGGATCTGCAGCTCCAAAAAACAGAGCACACACACACAGCTACCCAAACTGCATGACTAATTACCTCAGTATAAATGGGACCTCGTTATTTAAACATCGTTGGATACTTCCATTATTAACATCTATTCCACCTACAGCTCAAAAACACAACCCTGCACAAAGACCTAACAACCTTTGTTTCTCCCCTTATTCAGCAGAAAACAAAATTCCATGGTGACATTATATTTCCCAAAAGCCTCTTAGAGCTCATTTGGAGCTTCACCTGCTCTGGAACACATGTAATTATGTTAATTACTCTGCGGGACTGAAAGGTCAATTTCAAGAATGCCTGCAAGCAGCAGAGCACAGAACACACAGCCCAGGAGGGGCAGGGGGTGAGTCCTTCCATCCCGTGGGGTTCCCCTGCCACCAGCTCCATCCCAGCACCACAGAACTGGGAAGGAAATCCAGCTGAAGACCCACCAAGACACCTGGGATTAGTTTTCACCTCAGCTGAGTCCCCTGGAGGATCCTTTGCCAGCAAAGCAGACTGGACAGAAGGATGGGCAACCTTAGTCTGGACTAACTGAGAGTTTCTGCTCTTCCCTTGTGGGAACCTCAGTCAGGAATTCGCTCTCTGATGGGTTCCTCCTATCACCACTCCCCTCCAATCACTCCACTCCAATTAGCAATCAGCATTAATTCAGGCATTTCCAAAGGGTTTTCCACCTACAAACAGCAGGACCCAGCACTTGTGAGGACCACGGGCAGCTCCAGTCCCACTTTGTGACACCCCCAGGAGCAGAGCCTGCCCTTGTAAGGCTGTCCTGGCCCTTCATTCCACACCAACTACCCTTCTGCTTCATTAGTAAGAGAACTTAATTTAACCTCTTGTGTTTGACATGATGGACTATTTAAAGATGCAGCACTGGGCTGGGCTAGGTTGCACGGCTCCAGACTCAATTACTCTTGGGCTCTTCAGACACTGAAGTACTCCCCCCTGCCCGACAAACAACTCACAGTTTCATAGGCTCCTTATTTTTGCCTCTGTATTCTGTGTTTTGCCAACTGAATTGTCACATTCCAAGAAGAAGCAGCCAGCATTCCTAACTACAGCCTGAATTTCTCAAGTGCAACACCCCATCATGAAGATTTTACCATGTCACCTTCAAATTCTCATTTAAAGTGAAGAAGAAATGCTTGGCTGCACCTCTGGCAGAGAGAGACCAAAGCTCAACAGCTGGAGAAGAGGATCTGCTCCATGGCAGATACCCAGCTTGCCCACCATTCCAATCCAGGAATTCCCATGAAACAACACAGCCAAAGATAAAAGGCCTTGGTAGTTTTATCTGTTCTGTTTTGTGGGGTTTTTAAATTTTCCATGGTGATGTAATAATGCAATTCACTGAGATGCCCAAACAGCCTCACCTCTAGACAGGCACTCTATAATCAAAAGGAAAAGGGGAAAAAACCAAGAGAGGAAAAAGTGGAATGGATGGAGTGTATTAACAGAAGGACTTTGGACAGTGTCCATAGAGAGAAATCTCTTTTGTAACCTGAAACCCCAGGTATCTCAATATTTACACCAAATATTTGTTTTTGATTCCTACTTTCATTTTCTACTGAAAGTAAGCAAGTTACACTCACGGCCACAGCTTTAAGGGTTATTCACAATCTTGGACACTTTGCAGAGACACCTTGGCACTAACATCTACAGGAGGCTGAAATTCCATTCCCAGACTTTTTCCTTCTATTAGGTAATTCTGAAAGCCCCCAGAGGCCTCACAAATCAGTGAGCAAGGAGAGAAGCTGCAGGGCTCTGCATCAATACTGGCAAAGTTCACACAAGCACACACCAATATGAGAGGCTTTTAAAGAAAGGTGCAAAGGCATTTCAGAAAAGATCCCATCAATGTAGTACATGGCTACTCTAAAATCTTTATTTTAAACATTCCTTGTTTTTCTTACAGGAGCACTCTTGTGATAAAGAAAGCACATTAATAGTTTTCATGACTGAAAGAATGCTCCACATACTTGTTTACACCTGCCAGAGTAATTTTTCCATTCTACTGCCATGGTGAACCTTGATGGGATCAGGGAAAAACTGCACTTTCCCATTTTATTTGTAATCAAAGAGTTAGCCATCCTTTCTCTGATTCTGGGCACTTTTGCAGTAGCATATCATTAAATCAAGATTAACAAAAATTGGTATATAAAAGAAACTGTGAAACATAATTTTTACTCTAAGTTTTTAACCAATTTAAATACAACTACCAGTAATAATGGCAACAACTAAAGCACAACAGTATTTCAGAAAATGCCAATTCTTTTGTCCCCGAAACTGTTTCCACCAAGCGATGCCCATTTAAACATCCTGAACATACACAGCTTTTGTGCCTTGAATTGTTTCTGTCTAAAACAAAGCTATCAATGTTAAAGCTGAGGAAACCAGCTAAAAATATACAAGGCTGTTTGCAAGCCCAGGTCCATAATCCTGCAGCACTTCCCTTCCAGCTCAATGGAGGAGGAAAAACTGAAAAAACAGAAACAGGAAATTCCTACAGCACAAATACGCTGGAAAGGACTAAAACAATTTTCTTTACATTTGTTTATGTCCAAGGGATCAAGCCAAGCAAAAGATGGATGGTTACAGGTTGTTTTTAATTAGTACAAACAAAAATCCAGGATGAAGATGCCTGCAATGCAGGGAAGGAAAACAAAGCAATGCCATAGCCAGGGCTCTCCTGGGAAGTCCAACATGGAACACTTGCTGCTCCCTCACTTGACCCAATGGACATGTTAAGCACAGATAACCACAAAACATCTTCCAAAGAGACTTCTTGAGCACAGAACATGGCCTAAAATGCCTTCACCTGCTGAACTTTTCTCCCAGGGCACACAGAGTGAGTGCAGTGCACAGAAACAAGCAGGAGAACACGCTGCTCCTGCTCCACACCACCTGCCTGAGGAGATGTCAGAGCATTTGTTCTCCTCACTGAGGGTGCTGAGGAAATCTCCAACTACTGAGGGCTCAGATCTGACTCACAAAATTCAGAGAACACTCTGAAGGAAGAGCTTTTTTTTCATGCAAGGGATTTCCTTCTTCAAAGATCAGTAACAAGGAGCTGCTTCTGAACCCATTCCAGCTGTTCCTGGTGTGATCACACACTGCCCAAGGCTTGTTTGAACACTGCTCTTCCACCTTCTCCCTACAAAACACCATTCCATGTGTCTTCCACTCACATCAGGCACTGCTTGATGGCAGTAAATTGACCAAACACCAGCTGTTAATACAATAATTCCTTCAGCCATTTTAATTTTTATTGGATTTATTTGCAATGGCTGTATAACCTAAGTTCACACACTTTCCTTTACTTCCAAGTCTCTTTGATCCTACTGTCTCCTCCTCCAGACACAGCACAACAGCCCTGTGCTCCCACATTCCCCAAGACATGGACAGCACACAGTCCATCCCACCTCCCCTTAGGTGCCAGGGATTTATTAGTCTCCACCATGAATCACTAAACCAAACACGACATTTTGCCAAGCTTCATTCAGGCTCCAGATTCACCTGAAGTTACATTTTAAGAGCACCTGTGCCCTGCAGTACAAGTGCTGTGGTATCCTGAGGAAAGCCCTCTACAAAGAGCTGCTTTCCCCGTGCTCAAGTAGCTCCCTAAAAACACCGTTTCCTTTCAGCACAGTAAACACTGGCTGCATGAACAACTCACCACTGCTGAAAGGACAGGAACAATAGTGGGAACTTGGCTGTCTCCCAGCATCAGCAACACTGACAACAGCTTGGGAAAGCAGGAACTGAGTCAAAACAACTTTAGATCAAAATATTAGGAGGGAGGCAGTAAAGTTACTTCTGCTTTGTGTGTAAAAATGAGGTTTAACAATCCTCTTTAGCCTCCTGTCACAGAATGGTTTGGGTTGGAAAGGACCTTAAAGATCATCCAGTTCCAAGCCCTCCATGGGCAGGGACACCTATCACTACCCCAGGTTGCTCCAAGCCTCATCCAACCTGGTCTTGGACACTTCCAGGGATGGTGCAGCCACAGTTTCTCTGGGCAACCTGTGCATCCTCACAGGGAAGAACTTTTTCAGAAGCATATTCACAATTCCAGGCTTAAAATAAGGGGAAGGAGGGCAGGCACAGTCAGCCCCCACTTCCAGTTGCTCTGAGCCTGGAACAACACAGACACTACAAAAAAATTACCAGGTCTATAAACGATGACATCTTACTCAGTGAAACCCTTATTGCGACAAGTTAACCTAGAATGTGCTGTTCCATGTGAGCATTTTATGGTAAATTAAACTTAATACCACACCTCATTAGAACAAACTGCCTTGCACTGAGCACGTGTCCTTGGGCTGGGAGCTGGGCTGTGGGCCAGCAGCGCTGTGTGGTGGAACAGCACTCCCTCGTGTTCCCACTGGGAATGGGGCTCCTGGGCCAGGCTGACCCGTCTGCCTGCTCTCAGCAATGCCACAGACACTGCAATTCCTCTTCCACAGCAGCAGCTGGGAATTGGGGAAATGCCTTTCAAGATTTTCCTGTGCAAGGGCGTCATTTACCCAGGTTACCCCAGAGGTAACCCAGGTTATCTGCTCCTGCTGACACCAGGAGAGCAGAGACCTGGGTGGGAGGGGTTTTTAACTCTTTGGAAGAAACATTCCCACTGCCAAAAACAAATCCCACAAGGGAAGAGCAGCACGGTCCACAGGAACTTTCCAGAACTGCAGAGAGAGGGAAGGCAGAGCACACCTGCACAGAGCCCCTTCCCTCCCTCAGAGCCAGGATGACCCCCCACCTCAGAGCAGGATGACCATCACCCGTGGCTCCAGACTGATGATTTCAGTTTCCTTCCATCACCAACCCACCTCCTGTCGCAGTGACACGTCAGGACAGCGGTTATCAACCAGCTGCCGCTTCCTTCAGAGTCACCTGACAAAACATATCAAAACTACTCTCTAAAGGTAGCAACCAAAATCTTGTCAAAACAAATGCTAAATCTCACTTCTTCCTTAAATACCCTGATTTTCTTTTGATTTTGCAATTATTCAACTCATGACTATCAATAAAGAACAAGGTCTTTTTAAACCATCACAGTGCTGCAGAGGAATGTTTTCTGTAAAATAAGCCATTTGCTTTGAGTGCTTTCAGGATGTAGCATTTCTTTGCTGTTTGAAAAATGTCAACTGGGAAAAAACAACTCATCAGGACTCGTACTGGCATGGGCAGGAGACCCACCACCACATCCATTCCAGAAAGCCAAAACTGAGCAGCGAACCAGGGCAAGAACTGCTGACAACTGAGAAGGCCAAGGGCAGGAACAGAACCACCAGAGCAGTCTAGCAGAGGCTGTGTCCACCAAGAAGCCAAAAAAACTGGTTCTTGGACAAAGGGCATTGGAACAGGAAACCCTAGTGCTGTGGCTGCACACCTGGCATGACCAGTCTGACCCTGTGACTGACGAAAGACTGTGGAGCTGCACCTACAGGACTTCCTGTGCAAGCCAGACCTACAGATGTCTTGTACCAACTGCTCCTTACCAGCTGGAAAAGGGATGATGGACACCCCATGCTCACTGGAAAATACTCAAATATATACAAGCTGTAGAAAAAAAAACATTTCACTGGACATAAAGACACTTCTCAGAAACCCAGAGCTGTCACCCACCCACAGCACGGGTGTGTGGTTGTCACACCATTGCACGTGGACTGGGGCAGACCACAGACCCCGCTGTGCTCAGAAAATGCTCTTTGTCAGAGTCAGACACATCCTGCCCAAAGATCAGGAGAGCAATCAGCAAGGAATCAGCAGAGAGCTGGCAGTGAGTGGGTCCAGTGATGTCCCACAACTCCACCACTGTAGGAGTAAAGCAAATACACAGCAGAGGAGATGCAACCCAACAGGAATTCCATACTTTAAAAGTAGATTTGCATGATAATATTTTTTAATTAAGATTTGTAGCTTCTTCAGGTATGTCTGCCTAATGAATAAAGCATCTTAGCTCCCCAAGACAGATTAAATAGCACTTGACAACCAACCCAAACATCTCTGGTTACTCCTGACTGTAAGCAGAGAGAACAGATAAGTATCTCCTTAGTAGCCTCTAGCTGCAACAGCAGCACAGAAAGTGACAGAAGGCACAGTTGTGGATGTCCCTTAAATTTCTTTTTTTAACATCATGAATATCAGAACTGTCATTCTGATATTTTCTTGCAGTAAATCAGGAAGTGTGCATGAATGAAAGTGCCTAAGGAATGCTCCAAGGCCTCTAGAAGAGAATGTACACACAGAAAATAAAACATTCTGTCCTGTTACAGCCTAGAACTGCACAATCCTGGAGCCCACCATCCCAGGTACCTTCTGGACTGATCCAAAGTTTGGGTTGGTTTGGGATTTTTCCCCTGGTCTTATGGAAAATCCCACGTCAAAGCAAGAGCAGGGAGAGAGCTCTTTCACACTTCTCACACTGACAAACCACGAAGAACATCCACCCCCTCATCACACTAATGACTAATTTTCTAGTTTGCCATTTAAAGGAAGCTTGTCTCTTAAAAATACAGCTGGTCAAATAAAAAAACTTAATTAATGTCCAAGCACTTCCATGTTTTACAATACTACAGTCTCCAGCAGCAAAAGGTTTTTAATAAAATCCCCAGTTCTTCAGGTACAATTTTCTCTCCCAGCAGCAAGAAATTCACAGTGGGCAATCTCAACTCACAACTGATCAAAGGACATACAGGACAGGATTGCAAAATTAAACTCAAAATGAGAGAAGGAAACTCTCTGCTACAGTTTTAAAATGTAATAGCAAACAGCTAACATGAAAAGGTTTGGTGTCTGTGCTGATTACACGCTGAATTGACAGCTGAAAAAATGAAGATCAATGCAAACTACAACAAACAAATGAAAACTGATCTTTGATGAGTACAGGAGAAATTAAAACATTAAGTGATTAGTTCAAAGCAATGCAGTATTTATTCATAAATGCTTTTCAGCTCAAATGCATGTGTTATAAATGTGAAAGTTCCAGACACACAGCAGTCCCTGTGCAAAGCTGGCAGGGCAGCACAGTTAGAGCCTGCTAAAAAGAGCTTTTCACGACAGACAGCCCTGAGGAGTGCTGGAAGAGGAAGTGCTCACCGAGACATCGAAACCCATGAAGAGTCAAATTAAAAACAAGTAAGGAACTGTAAAATGACACACTCCTAAAGCCAGGAGTTTTCCTGGAATAGCAGGCAGTACCAGCAGCAGGGCAGGAGGGTTCTGGGGCAGCAGCTCCAGAGCCAGGGAGAGCTTTTACACAAAGAGGGAAGAATATTCCTAACACACACTAAACAAAACCACAACTCCCATGGTTCTGCATAAACACGGAAGAAATGTTGATTCCTAAAAGGGTTTTCCAAGGCACATTCGGGTAGCCTACAGTTTTAAGTACTAGAGATAAAACAGCCTTTCTCACCCCAAATAAACCCCAAGCTTCACGTTACTGCTCAAGAAGGAACTGCTGAGCAAAGCCTTCAGCACACATGAACACTCCCAGGATCTCTGAAAAGCGTGGAAACAGCCAGCTCTGGGAGCACAGTGACATTCCAGAGCACACTTACCCACAGATACTGCAGGAACTTCAGCAGACGTGGACAGTAATAATACTCCATTTTCCACAGCCGCCAGTTAACGCCAACCCATCCCTGTGTTCCAGGCAGCTCCCGGGCTTCTCCCCGCCTCCAGCACCAGTTAAAAGCAGAGTGGAGCAATTAAAAGCACCATGAATAATGTACCGAGTGTGCCTGGCCCCACGTCACCCAGCTGGGAGCCTTCACCACCACGGGGCTGGGGCTCCTCAGGAGCAGCCGCCGAGCTACCGGGCAGCACGTGACTTAACCACTTGGTTATTGAGCAGCCCACTGCTCCCAGCTCCCTCATCTGGAGTGGGTCAGGCTGGAATTAGTGACAGGACTTGGTGGGGTTTTTTGCAGTAAAGGCCCCTCCAGAAGGAAAGGGAAGCTCTAAAACCCCTCGGTTATGAAACGCTCTGAACAGCGGCAGGGTCGCGTGCTGACCTTGTTTGGGGTGATGTACAGGAAAAGACAAAAAAACTCACATGTGGAACGAGAGGAGGTGCTGTTTTTATGTTCTCTGAATATAAAAATGTCTTTTGTGAACGAGAAGAAATAGACACAACCAAGTGGCTTTTTATACACCCCCTGGAATGTTCCCAGGGAATGAAAACTGCCAAAAAAGGAAGAAAGCCCAGGCAGAGCTTTACCCACCCCCGGGTCGTCCTCCTCGGGCTGGGTCTAAAATAGAGAGTGGTGGAGTTGTTGGACATCAGCAGTGGGTGGTTTGTGAAGAGCAAAAATGGGATTTGTAACACTGCTTTTTTTTTTTACTTATGTCCTTTTTTTGATAGGAAAAGGAAAGATAAGTGACAAGAGCCTGTCCAGGGAGGGCCCCTGCAGCCCGTCCCCTCCCACCACTGCTCCAGCTCTCACCCTTCCCACGGGAGGGACAAGATTGAGGTGACACAGAACAGCTTCCAGGATGCTGCAGCCTCCTCTCCTTGAAATTTTGGTACTTTGAGGAAACTACCCCTCACTTCTCTAATCATCACCTATGAATTCCTGTAGAGTTGACAGAGTATTTTGATTTTCTTGCAGGTTGAGTCAGTTTTTGGGGTAGCAGAACAACTCAAGATGGGTTTCAGAAGGAACAAAGCTCCAGTATTAGAAGCTTTACACAATCCAGAAAAAGAGAAGGTGTGGTTTTCAGTTGGTAGGAGACAGACCTGTCATTGGCAGAACTGAAAACAACTGGTGAACTATGACAAGCCAAACCATAAATTCATCTGCACATGTTTATAAAATATTTATCTTCTCTCCCTTGCACTTCATTTCCAAGATATTTTAGGAGTCAGCTCATGATTTTCTTCAACAAACCCTTCTCCACCCACACATCACAGTCTCATATAAATGCATCTTTCTGTGGAGGCCATTAGAGAGATTTTCCTCCCTAAATGACAAAAAACCCCCAGAGTTTAATATAAAATAAATAAATAAATATGTTGAGAGGCTTCAAAATAATTCCTGCCTACACCAGTTCTAGTAGCAGTGTTCTGTTGTAACTCCCCAAAGCAGCAGTTTGGGTTACATCCCACAGCTGCACTAAAGCTGCTCCATTTCCAGCCAAAGGTGCAATTCCTCCAGCCCCACAGCACAACCATCATTCCTTTATTTGGAGGATGAGTCCCAGCACACATTCCTCAGGTTTTAATTCCCAACACTCTTATCAGTCAGGATGACTCAATCAGGAATCCAGGCTTGTGACCCAGCGTCAGCTCTGATGGCATCACACAGTTTATGGAAACGCCTCCTGAGCTCTGTGGTTGCCCCTGGATGTGCAGGTGAGGGACTGAGTGGGAACAGCCCCACATCAAACCCCAGAGATTTGATTGCTCAGTGCTCACACCTGTCCCTCCACCTGCATTCCAGGTCTAAAGGAAAAGATCTCTATAAAAGCCCAAGGCCCTAAGCCTGCTGCAGGCTCTGAGGTACACGGATGAGCCAGTGAGAGAAACCCCTCCAAAGCACAGAACTTCCTTTTTATACCTACTTTGGGCTGCAGCAGGGCTGAAAGAGAGGGAAATACCAGCCATAGTAAAACCACAGATGACGACAGTCCAGCAGTGATGCTGGAATCTTTATAAAACCCTTACTCTGTTTTTTAATCAATACAAACTCAAAGTAGCTGAACAATGTGATCTAGATGAGCATTAAATCTCCAAAGTATCATCCTTTGCAATTTCAAACACCAATCCCATATTGCCACTTGTATTTTGCAATGGTTGATTTCAAAGTCATCCTATATAATATTCTAAATGCCTAATTACAAGCAGATTGTCTGGAATATAATCACAAAGAAATGACTTCTCCAGAGGTAAAGTGATACTACTGCACCTTGCTTCCACTTGGAATTGTGCTTATCCATAAGAACCAAGCTCATCAGCTGTCCTGGAAAATGCCATTCAAGCAGTTGTTTGCTATCACAGATAGATGTGGAATAATGCAAAAAATGGATAGTCTTGTAAACTCATTTGGCAAATATAAAAGAGTATGAATATCAGTTCTTCACTGCTTTAGTGGTGAATGTGAATCAAAAGGGATCGTTTATTCTACAACAAGACTTGTCACTTTGAGCACTCAGTCCCACTAGAATGATACCAATACCCTCACTGACCAGCAATATGGACTGAAGAATATATTTTGTATAAGCAAGGAGGAAAAAATAAGCAAATTCCCAACTACACAGACCAGAAACCGCTCAAAGCAAACAGCAGCACGATGTTACATTTCCATCCAATCCCCCTTTCACCAAGGGAAATACAGACTGTGCTCAGATTCCAGCGAAATAGGGGATTTAACTGTGACTCCCGTGGCTCTTTCCTGACCCCTCGTGTCTGTCCACCTCACACAGCTCAGAAGTGTCTCCAGCAGAGGGGAGTGTTGGAACGTGCTGATGGAACTGCAACTCTGCACCCAAACTCTGTGTTTTCTCCAAAGAAAACAAAGGCATGACCTTGGTGCAGAAAAGAAATGGTTTGGTTTTACATAATCTTCTGCATTGGGGCTTTGGAAAACATCACTGTGGTGAGTTTTCCAGCTCCTAAATGTGCAAGTCAAAGCCCCTTCCATGCACCCAGGAAGACCAGGCTGCCCTCTGGCTCCCATGGCACTGCACAACAAACACACCCCGAGGAGCCTTTCCAAAGCAACACAAAGGAGCAAAGCACTCAGATCCCACTGAATTCCACACAGGTGAGTTTTCTCTTTTCATGGAGCTGAATCTTTCTTCCTCCCCTTCCTAAGGCTGCACTTGGTGAAGCTGAAGGATTATTCTGAGTAACCTCTCAATCAACAACAAAGTTGGAGAACAACAGCTGTATTTGCCTGAGTACAGCATGTGAACAGTTCAGTTATCCCAGCACTACTTCCAACAGCACTTCTGTCCCACATTTCCTACCTGGCCAACACCCCCTTTAGATATTTGCACTATAAGCTGATGGCACATAACTTTTAGGAGTTGGATAAATGCCCATTCTGTCAATAACCCAAATTTCCTAAGATGAACCATGCTAAGAATGGGAAAGAAAAAGGGACATTAGCCTTTGGATACTCTCCATGAAGCTTAAAGACTAGAACTGAAGAATAATCTGAGCCCATTTCCAAAAGCCCAGTTAGGAAGCTTGTTTATAAAATCCTTATAGGTTTAGGTGTTCTCTTTTTCTTTGCTGGAAGGAAATAAGCCACTGAGTTCTTTTTTATATTTTTGTGTGTTCTCTGCTAAAGAGCTGCAAACAGCAGAGTGAGCCATGACAGGACAGGGCAGTGCAGCACCTCACTGCAGAGCGTGCTGGCAGGGACAGGGCAGGGGAGGTGTGACCTTGGGACAGTCCATGGGACAACATCCTTCAGTCTCCACTCTCCAGATCCTTTACCTCCCTCAGAAAATGTTGATATTTAATTTATTGTACATCTTTTGGAACATCCAGACCTCTGTTTTGTATTCAGAGCAACAGCTGGATGTAGGATGCTATTTCACAACATAGATTTTCTCTGAGGGCTAAAGTCCCTCTGAAACTGAGGAGAACAGCACCCAACAACATCAAGCAGGAATTCACCCCAACAGTTTGTGTGTTAGAGACAAATCAAACCACCCAAAATGTCAGCTGTGATCCTTCACAGAAACACTTCTCTGTGTGTTGCTGACAAAAAGAATATTAAACCAATCATTTCCCAGGCTGGGACACAGTTCTATTTGTCTGCACAAGCTGAGAAAACAACAAAAACCATAATGCTCTAGAGCCATCTGGAGTTCAGGATGAGAACTCCTCATTCAAAAAGCAAACTGAACAAGCTGCAAGGCTGAACCTTCGTGTTGGAAGTTTTGGCAGTGGGATGGGATCCCAGGGAGGGGCAGCCTTGCCAGTTCAACCCCCCAGAAAATGCTTCCCTGGCTGGCAGCACATCCTTCTACCACAGCCCTTTGCAAAAAGAAAAGCACAGCTGCAGCTCCGACCCCAAACCAGGGTCACATACCATCCCAAAATCTGCTCTTCTCTCCTTGTAGAAACTGTGGTGGCTCCTCTGTGCAGACACTGAGGAAAAGTCTGCTCCTTCTGTTTTGTCTGAGCTCTGCTTGTTCCACTCTTTCCTGGAAGCCTGTAAAATACAGTTATGAATGTAATTAAATATACATGCATATGCACATACATATATACACATTATATATATATATATAAAATGTCTTTAAAAAAAAAAACACAGAGGAAACTCAAAGCTGAAAATGCAAAATGGAAAAACATGATTGCTATGAACATCCTACACTTTCATCACAGAACTACAGGACCATTAAGGTCTTTTCCAGCCTCTGGATTTCATTCACATGTCATGGTGTGAAAGGAATCTCTTGCCTCTCACCTCTCAGTGTCAGGAAAGCAGTGGAATTTCACAGACAAATGAAGGCCACTCAGCCAGTAAAAACAAAAATAAATTTTGCTTCCTTCAGATAAAGACAAAAAACAAAGAGAGGTCCAAAAAGACCACTGCAGACAACTTGTAAAATAAGCCCAAATTACTTCTTTTCAAGTAAATATAAAATTGCAGAGTTAACAATTTAACCTCCCAGGTTCACAGCATTACAAAAATAATAAGCACACTTTTTAAAGCTTTTTCAAGCTCTCCACAGAAATCAATAAGTTTCTAGACTTGAAGCAAAAAATGAGGTCATCTAGTGCAATAATAGCCATTGCTCAAGAAAAGAGAACCCAAGAAGAAATGAACTCCAGTGAAAAGTATGGATCTGCTGCCTTGCTGCAGAATGCTGAAAAGTGCTACAAAGACACAATAAAACCCTTAATAAAGAAAAGTTCAGTTACAGTTACATGAAACACTTGGCTACCACTTGAAAATACCTTTTTATCCTCATGGAAGAATGGTTCTGACTGAGCTGACACATTGTGCTTCCAGGAGTTATCCACACTTTCCAAGGGGAAGCTGGGCCTGGATCGATGCAGGTCCTTCCTTGCCCTCATCTCCTGCATGAGGGGCAGGCTGTCCCTCCCCTGGCGGCATTTTTCCGAGTAGGATCGTTTGAGATCCGCGGGGACAGTCCCAAACCCAGACAGGTAGCTCTTCCAATCGGGCTTACTTTTGAAAGAGTCGCCCTCACACATTCTACTTGTGCTGTCTTTGCTCCTCAGTGTAGAGCTCCTCACTATGTTTTTGCTCCAGCTGCACTCTGGAGACACCTCCAAGAACTGTTCTTTTGTCACCAACTTCTTCTGCAAGAGCCCATCATCAGCCTTTAGGGACGACTTGGAGGCCAGATTGACCTCCGGCCTCTGCTCTGTACTCATTACATTTATGGGCTGCACCTTTTCAATTACAAATTTTGCACCCTGGTTTCTGGAGGTCAAGTTCACTTCCTCATCCTCATCAACGATGAAAGTTTTCTTCCTAGCAAATTCCACAGGTGAATTTACAAACTTCTCTGGAAAAATGCTGCTGGGGTTTCCCCAGTAAGGAGGGCTGACCTTTCTGTCTTTGGACTTCTGCTTATCGAATTCAGGGCTCCGTAATTCCAGTTTCTCTTTGTTCTTTTCATTTAGGATTAGTTTCTCTGGCCTGTGCTGCTCTTCTGCACGTTCACCTGGTTTGTTATTAACTGAATAGTGCTCTGATCCACTCTTCCACTCATTCCAGCTGTAGGTCAGAGTCATTCTATCCGACACATTTCTTTTGTTCTTTGATTTCTCCCTACTCAGTGAGCCAAGATCTTCCGAGAGCTTCTCTTGAACTTTACTGACCTTTGCTGATTCTTCTTTATACTCTGCCATAAGCGCATCAATATCGAGAATTTGGGATCTGTACCCATCCTCAGCCTTCCTTCCAGGGAAATCAGAATTACTGTCACTCCTTTTCTGGGGGCCCAGCTCACTGTCCTTACGCACCTGCGCGGAACGCGGTGGGGACCAGGGTTCGTGGTAAGAGGAGACTTTCCTTCTGCCACTCTTGAGATCAGCTTGAGCTGTATTCTCCAGATCATGTTTTAACAGGAAAGCATCAACATCTATAATTTTCTCTTTAGAATGATCCAGACCTTTCTCGTGATGCTGTTGGTTATCTTTCCTAGACATATGAAAACTACCAAATCCAACATTTTTGGAGAAAACAGCATCTTTTTCATCTTCTTTGACCCAATCCTTGCTAATGTGCGCTTCCCAGGAGTCTTCTCTACCAGCTGAACTTGTCACATTTTTATTTGGTTGCTGCAATAAAGGTTTGGACCTTCCAGGAAAAACAGGGTCCAGATTAATTGCTGCTCCCTCGCTTGAACCAGAAACCGTATTAATTTCACTTGCACTGGGAGCACCAACAAAGCTTTTCTCTTTTTTCATACCAGGAATCTGATAAGTCACTGCAAAATAAGTTGCCTTTGGCTCAAAGACAGAACTCTGATGTTTCATGTAATCATCAGGACTGCCAAGAACAGCTTGGTTTGCCTCACCCCCTTCCACCACCCCATCTTTGATTTTTTTGCTTCTCTTTTTAAGTGAACTTTCATTCAACTGCAATGAATCTGTCCGGCTCAGCTTCTTGATATTTTCGGGAGAGAGCCACACAACTTCTTCCACCTTGAGTGACTCCTGAGGCAAGGTCCTCCTCCTCCACCTTTCAGAAATCTTCAAGTCAGAAACGCTACTTCTGCTTCTCCTGACTTTCTCATCTGGATCTGCTCCTCGGAGTTTCTCGCTGTTTTCAGGAGCTGTAGAAGCCAAGCTAAAGTCTTGCTCTTTGCAATTTAAGTCCAGAGTTTTCCTCAACCCAAAGGCCCCAGATTCCTCTTTAGAAACCATCAGTCCCTTTGTATCAGGCAGGTGGCTACTGGAAGATTTAAAATATTGCCCACTTGCAAGCACTGAAGCCTGAGCCCCGTGTTTATTGACACTTGTGGAAATCACTTCACGATCCAAGTTGGTTCGGAATTCCTGGATGTCTGTCCCACCTGCCCTGAAACTCCTTTTCTCAGAAGAACATTTCACAACGTTAATCCTCTCTGATTTATCTACAGAAGAGACTTCACTTTTTTCACCTTTAATTTCAGCGTGTAGCTTGTTGACTTTTTCACTCATTCCCAAACCTTTACTTTTGCTTGTGGAATAAGGTATTTTCTCAGTTATGAACAGTGGCTCAGGATCAGTTTTATCAGAGTCTCTTTTCTGTTCAGGTAAAGTGCATTCACTGGAGAGAAAACCAGCAGGTTCTCTCAACACAGCCTTGCTTGTGAGAACCTTTGTCTCTCTGGCTTCTGAAGTAACATTTTCTTCTTTCAAGTAAAAAGTGTGACTACTTGCCTTAACCGACTGCCCTGTGGGTACAACGTCCTCATCAGTTTTATTCTCTTTCACAGATGATTTTCTAGTTCTGAGTGTCATGGCCTTTTTCTCAGGAGCCATTGTGATGGCTTCACTAAGAGCCCTTTCACCACATGTCTGAAAGATTTCATACCTAGGCTCTATTCTTTGGTAAATTTGAGAATCTTCTGCATTTTTGGGAGCGGGTTTTTCACTTTTCTCAACCAGAGATTTTTCTAAGACAATTCCCGGACTCATTTTCTTGTCTTCACTTGAACAAGCTGGTTTGGGACTTTTCTCTACATGTGCTGGATGTTTTGATGGATCAGACTGCTTGTGATGCTCCTTTGCAGTACTGGTTTCCTCCCCTTCTCCCATCCACGAGCGTCTGATGTGCCCTGAAACCACCAGGTCCTGCTTTGCCTCAGGTTCCTGGTTCTTTTTTGGTGCAGGATCAGCCCCAGAATGCTCAGCAACAACGCTGTGCTTCTGGACATTGTGCTCAAACAGGGTGGCACGGACAGTTTTAATGAAGGGCTTTTCCAGAATTGCTGGGTTTAATTTCTTTTCAAAGTTGCTCGTGAATGAGACTGAACTCTCACTCTGCTGTGAGAAATGCTGACCATCTCCCAGGAAGCTTCCTTTCCTCTCCAGATGATCAGGTTTATTGGTTATCTTTAAAACCTGCCGGGATTTCCAAGGCTTCCCAGGAGCAAACGCCTCGGTGAAATCTGTGCCATGGGTGAGCTTCAGCTCCTTGCTCTGGAACAACAAAATCCAACAGTTACCTGAGTTTATTAAAAAAAAAAAAAAAAAGTGTAATAAAGTCTATTTTAAAACTTACTTGTACCTACTTTGTGCAACAGAGCCCGTACAAGTCAAACACATCCACATTCCCTGAACACAAACTCCACTGAGACCAAGGTAACCTAAGGGAATGTGTAGCTCCAGCTCCTGAATCTTGATTTTAACAGAATTATCTCACTAATAACCAGTTACATGGTCAAACTGCAAGGAAGATGAAGATCTGAGTAAATATCATGGCTGGAGCTGCTCGGCTATGAGAAATGTTAAGCTGAGCAGAAGTAAAAAAGGAAAGATGGATATTAATATTTATTACCAATGCCTCACTATTATCTACTCACAGGAACTACAAACAGCATCCTAAAAGATGGTATTTTTAATAGCACTTGCTGAAAAAGCACAGCATGCAAATAATAAAGAGAATCAAAGAATACTATAGGTCTTACAGGAGTTCAATCTTTTATTCAACTTTTAAAATTTAAAACTCAAGAGTTGACTTAAGGTTGTCTTTAACAAAGCTAAAGAGCATCAGAAAATTATCACTAAAGGTGTTTATAAATAAAGATTTTTAAGTCTGAGCTATATTCTTCAAGGAATTTCTTTAATCCTACTTTCTTGACAGATTTTGAAAACAGCACTTCCCTTAATGAAAGATTTTCTTTTCAAAACAAATTGCTCTCCTCGAGAATAACACTCAACTACAGAACCTTGCACCTGTAGCTTTTCCTCACCACATATTCCTATCTTGGACAGGAAAAAAAGCCATGAGAATTCACTACAAACACCCTTAAACTACATTAAATCTCCTCTACTAAGAACGTCACCAGAGAAGTTCTGTTTTGCAACACTGAAGTGTTGCTTAGAAACAGAGAGAGCCTAAAGCTTCCACAGCAAATCCCCATTTTCCCTGGAACACTTTGTTGTCTAAACTGCTCAGGTAAATGTTGCTGAGGAGTCTGACAAAGGTCCAGGCTGGGATTTATCAGAAGCTGGGACATGGATGCAGGAAAGCACAACCCTAATGCTCTGCTTGGAGAAAATAAAGAATAATCACTGCACAAACCCACCACAGCCAGAAGCAATTCACTGGGGTCTCATGCATTAGAAACTAATCCAAAACAGTACACAAAATATTCTTCCCTCTCTCTACCACTCCTACACTGAACAGTGTGTACACCAAGCTTGACAAACTCAGCAATCCTCCTGAACTTTACACAATACTCCTGAATTTTACACAATACTCCTGAACTTTTCTCTGCACTTCCTAAAAACCTCACACCAGCAAATCCACTGGGATTCTATCAGCCCTAATACTCTCCATACTTATTTAAAAGTCACTGATTGATAAAGCCACACAAAACAGCCTCTTCCCCTTGGAGCCCACCAGCTGCTGCCAGTTCCTTACTTTTGGATTTTCCTGCAGGTCGTGGATCGAGTCAGCTCCAGCCTCCCCAGGTTTCTCAGGCTTTGCTTCACCACCTGATGTTGGACTTGAAAACCTAAAACAAAGGACTGGTGTTACTTCTTTAGTCCAGCTGGTCAGTGAGCAGGATAGTAGAAATTATCCAGCCAATTTCCTAAAGGAGAAACATCACTATTTCATAGTAAATGACTGTATTTGGTGGTTAAATTGTATCTAGACCAAAGGAATTTCAAAAAAATTTGTTAATTATGCATCTTACTTGATAATAGAGGATTTAGAGATGCATAACAAGCTATAAATTCTCATTGTCAGTTACATGCAAAGGTCACAATATTGACAACTTTATTTTTTTTTCAGCTGTTGTCAGAATATATTTAATTTTCTCTTTCTTGGATTAAAAAAAAGGCAGGAAAGGAGCTTAAGAATAACAGTAAAAAAATCACATTAAGTGGAAGCAAAATGATCAAGCTTTTTTTACTGGACTGAGAGAGCAAGTTTTACTGAACAACATGAAGCCAAGAGGATTAACCAGAATTTCTCTGTAACCTACATCTTGGTTAAGTCTGCAGAGAGTGGCCGTGACCGGCGCAGATTTCCTCCCTTAACGTCAGGATTTTCTGTTGTCAGCTCCTTGATCCTCTGCTGGATGGTCACACACCTGTTTTCCTTCTCAGCAGCTGCTGGGAGAAGTTCTGGATCCACTGTGGCACTGGGATTTTCCGAAGTAAACAAACTAATGTGTTTTTTAACACTACCTCGTAAGATATTACTCTCTTTTTCTGAGGAAGTTGCAGGACTTTCACAGCTCAGGAACGTGTAAGTTTCCTTCTGATCCGGCCTTTTCCCCCCCTTACTAGTTCTGCTTTCACTGGTTGTTTCAGGGCTTCTTTCTGGACCATGCAAGTTAATAATTATTTCTGGTTTTGTCTCAATTTGTTCACTTTTAGATTTAAGTTTTGCTTCCCAGGTGTATTTCCCATTATTTAGGACGCCAATGTCCTGACTACTGCATTTCAGATTTGTTTTAGAACTGCTTTTACTAAATTCAGTTTCTTCATGTTTTGGCCCCGTTTCAGACTGATCACGGCTACCCACATCACTAAAAGCAATTACGGATACATTCTCCTTGCTTTCGTGGGATGAACCAGCCTTCTTGCAAGAAGAAAGATCTTTATGTTCAAACTTAGCTGTCAGGTCCATGGACAAAGGCCTTGGTTTTCTAACCCCGGATTTCTCCGTAGGAGATTTTTCCTCAGAAGCCTCCACAGCATGATGCTTTTGATCCCGTAATGATTCCAGAAAAATAGCAGACACCGGTCTGTGTTTTGCCCTTTGCTGGACATCAACAGAGAAATCAACTTTATTGTTGAGATTATTTGCATCATCGTTGTTTTTCTCCCCTGGATGAACTTCACGAGCATCTTTCTTTTCCCCGGTTCTGAGGGAGCTCCAGGAGTCCGGTCTGAGACTGGAGGAAAACGACATCTGCCTATGGAGAGACCCGTCAGGATTCCTGGGTGTCTCTGCTGCTTTCACAGAGCCCTGGAGGTCCTTGGTTTGCAGAGCAGTAAATCCCCTGCGCTCCTGAGCCCTTTTCTCCTGGGCCAGGCTGACCTTGGCCTGCTCGGGGCCCGCTGGGTCGAACAGAATGACCGTGTTGGCACTGGGCCCCGTGTAGAAAGTCACATTTGTCACCATGTCGCTGTCAGCCTGATTTTCGGTGTCAATGGCTTTCTGATCCACTAAGGGAGGAACATTCCCACTCAACACCTTCCCAGAGGAGGTCTCCTTAGTGGCCTTTCTCACCATGCTGCTGGATCTGAACGCTGGGACGGGCGGTTTGACGTTTGCAAAAGTATCCGAGGATTTCTCTTTACAAAAGGGCTTTGGGAAAAGGGTGGGCCTTGATCCCAGCGAGGGCATCGTTGCAGATCTCAAGGAATTCCCAAATTTCTTGTTCTCTTCGAGAGTCAGTGATGCTGAGGCCTCCTTTGCCTTGTTGCTGGCATCTGAAAGCACACTGACATAGACACGCTGTGCCTTCTCCTCAGCCCTGAGCTCAGCTAGGTCAGGGACTGCCGTCAAAGACGCCAAAGTAGAATTTATTTCTACTCTTGTTGCCATAGTTGGAATTACACATTCAACAGAACTGAAAAACTCCAGCAAGGAAAAAGAATCTGCAGGAAAAAAAAAATAGAAAAATGCAAGTATTGATGTAGAGTCAGCATGAACATCAAATAACATCATTCTCACATAAATTCACAAGGAAGCAAACTCAGATTAAGGTGCCTTTCAGATATGCTGATCCCAGAGTTTATCACACTGAAAGACATAGTGTTCCTTCTCTAAAACACAGCACTATTTACTGACTTGGCCCAACAACCAAATACAATAGAAATAAACATAACCTACAAATTTCCACACTCCTACTTACCATAATTTGCTGCTGCAACCAATCCATAGGGCCTGAATCCTTTCTCATAGCGACAAGAGCTTGGTCACCAAGGGCACATTAAGGACAAGGGAATGTGATCACTACAGAGACACTGCCCAGACCTCACCTGCAAATAAACAAAATATTCTGACTCAGGTGTGGCACATACCCAGACCTACACAGGTAATGCCATGTGAGACAAAAATCCAGAGCATTCTAAGGAGAAAAAGCTGATTCCCAAGCAAAAGTGACCTCATGTAACTGTAAAAAGCAGAAGAATGTTTATTTTTCAAACAGCCATTAAAGAATCAACAAGAAAATACCACTTAAAGGTGCAACTGAAAGGTGAAGGGGAAGGACTGTAAGACATACCAAATCTGAACAGTTAAAACCACATTTAGGTAAGACTGCATATTCAAGTGCTGTCAATCACTGGTTAAACACAGAGCTCTGCATTACTGTAATCTCAATTACTGTAATTTACTTTCTATTGTAAAGCTCTTTTCTGGGGCAGCAGTCTGTGAAGTGCTACCTGAGCAGCTGACCTGCAAACGGCTGATTTTCCATCAAAATGGGACTTTCACCATGACAAAGCAGTTTTGTATCTCGCTAGCAAAGACAGGAGAAGAGAATTTGGCTTTAATTATATTCTTACTGCAGAGAAGTGGGAAAACCAGCAGTAATTAGAATTTCAGCTACAAGAAGTAACCTGAATTTTTTCCTAACAGAAGTATATTTAAACTCGTAGCAGATGCAGGCAGCTATGTAAGGTTAGATTATTTTTTTCCTTCAAAAGCTGTCATATTCTTCATTTTTAGAAAACTCACACTGTACTTTGTAACCAGGGGCTCAAATTGTGTTGCCACCCTCTTGTCTCTTTTGGGCAGCCTTTGAAGGGACAGTTTTGGACTCCTCTCACTGGACCCTATATTGGTGTGAATTTACCACACAAATAAACTTATTTGTAGATTCAATGGAATATGGAACTTCCTGCTTGTGATTATTAAAAACCCAACCAGGATCTTGCCTTCCTGAGTCTGCAATCTGGAGAAGTGGTTATTTCACCTTCAGCTTCCCTTGACCAGACTTAGCCCACACTGGCACCGAAATTGCAGGGATTTATTTTCGTCCCTGCTTGAGCTCCCTCTCTCAGGCAGGAGAATGAACTCCACTCACCTTGTCCGTTCCCTTTCATCTTCCAATCCACTTGGAGTTCTGTCTCAACCACTTATCCCTGATGCCGTTCCCCCCTCTCCCAAGTCCATGACCTCGTCTTTCCAAAATAGCCACTAACCCAATCAGCTTATCCACATCAATCTGCCCCTTCCACCATCTCACAGATCTCCATGAAATCTTCCTGCCTCTCCCACTCCTTGTTCTAAGAAACGCCATCACAATCCGATTAAAATGCTCTCACATTCCAAGGATGCAAAGGTTTGGGAGGTGCTCTAAAAGGAAACTTGCTGGAATGAGGCTGATGCTCACAGGCAACATGGCAAAGGGAAAAATTCAGCTGTGAAAACAGCATCAGCCTTACAGTAGCTGAGAATAAATTCTCTCCTATCATTCTGCAGTCCCTGTTTCTCTGGAAAAGAAGAAAGGGGCACAAGAGCTTCTTAAATGGACTAAAACTTGATCCTCAGTGGAACGCAGGGCAGTGAATTTACAATGTGGGACCTAATCCCTGGTAACAGAGTACAACTGGCTTCTCCAGCCAATATTCCTAACACAAAATTCACGCCCTCTTTAGTTTGATTACATTCCTGCTTTACAGGACCCTGTTTTCCCCTACATAAACTACCAAAGTCAGTTTTTGTGTTCTAAATCCAGCTGCCCTACAACAGATATGTGGCCCCAAACAGACAACTATTTGAAAAAGAACAAAATATTTAGGAGAAAAAATAATCACCCAACTTTGAAAATGATAAAGCTCCTTGATACAAGTACACTTGATAAAGAGGAATCATGTAATCAATGCCAAGTGTAACATAAACTAGACACTGTGTCTCAGTTTGGAAACACATATGTTGGTTTAGATAAACCTGTTTCTCTAGTCCACTTGGCAACATACAAAATTTGGGGCAATTTATAATGATCAACTAAATTAAACTGCAGGAGGATTTCAGATGCTATTAATATTTAATAATACTACTGTAATCGTACTACTACAGTTGTAAATCCCTCACCATCAGCAACATCATGTTATTCCCTCCCTGACCTCTGCCCAGGGACAGGCAGCCGAGCTTCCCGTGCTGTCCCTGCATGTACCTGTACCCAGCCCATGTGGCAGAGCCTCAGAGCCACCTTGTCCCCAGTTCTGGGCATCTTTGTCCCCAGTTCTGGGCACTGTTTCTCTCTGTGCCTCCCAAGCAGTGCCCACACTCCCCTCGACTGTGGCGGGTGCATTCTGCACACAAATGAAATTATAAACGGCACTGAAGTGCCTCTTGAAATCCCTCCTGCTTTTATCAGAAAGGCTGGCACATGAAGGACTGGCTCTCCCCTGCTGCTCCTCTTCCTCAGCTTCCAAACACCTGCGACTGGGATTTTTTTTTTCCAGGGCCAAGCTGAGCCACCGCAGGGTGTCACAGAGATGCGCACGCAAACAACCGCTCCAGGCTCCTTAAAATCTTAATGCCCTCAGGTGCTGCTGCATTTTTCATTAAAGATCTATAATTACAAAGATTGTCAACGTTGCTGGTAAGAAATCAAAATGGATTATTCACTTCACAGGGTTATTTTTGCAGAAAATCATTTGGGAAGGGCTTCACCCCAAACACGCCCTCGCTTTGGCACTTGCCCACCCACCACACACACAACTATTATTTACATCACTGCTAATTCCTTTAAGCCTATTAAGGCAACAGCAACAGCAACAGCCTGCAGATAATTTTTCTACCATGAATCACGTGACTGTTGCCAACTTCCTTGCTCAGAAACAAGAATATTTTAAATGACACAAAGTAAAATCATCTATAATCTGGCCCTGAACCTCGCAGCAGATAAACAAGTCCATCTGTCTTCTCTAAGGGTGGAAAGCATAAAAATTCCACCAAGAAAATCTCTCTGCTATTAAAACAAACAAAAACCAAAACCAAGCATGTTTATGACATGGAGATCAAGCAGAATGCCTGGCTCCAGCAGCACAAATATCCACTAAAAATACTCCACAGATAATTACCTAATAAACATAAAGTTTTTCTTCTTTATATACAACCTTATCAGCAAATCTGCTTCCAGTATAAAAATATTACTTCCTTAATGTGTAGATACAAGAAGAAGTTTGTATAACAACATATATTAGCAGCTCCTGAAAACACGGCTTTGTTCATGGCTGTGGTTGGGAGGTCAGGACTGGATCATCTCTAAGGACTCTTCCAACCCAAACCAGTCTGGGATTCCATGATTCTGTACATTCCTCTGGCCTGCAGCTTTTCCCTGGCCCAACATGCAACAGGAGCTACTGGGAGCAGATGATTATAAACCAAGATTTATTTCATCCCTCCTACAAAAAGTTGCCCCGCTGTCTGAAATTATTTGGTCTTTACAAACATTTTTCTTCTCTCCTTTCTTCTTCCTGTCCTCACTGACGGAACCCTGGGGTCAGTCTGCAGCAATCCCTGTCCCTTCTCCCCAGAAATCCTGCTTCTGCTGCTTCCTGCACTTGGAGAGGTGCTGATTAGATTAAATAAGAATTAACAGAGCAGATCCTATCACTTACTGTGCACGTACGAGTGTGAGTGCTGACAAGAACAAGACTTACTACAGCGCAACAAAAATAACACAAAGAAGGAAAAAACCCTATTCTGAAACTTTCATAACCAAATAGATCATGAAACTAATTCAGTAAAAAGCAGGATTTTTCTATTTTTGGGTTTAAGCCTGATTCATATTACTATTCACTGCAGCGGTTGTATTTAACAGGACACTCAGGGTCTCTTAAAGGGAAAGATTATAAAAATATTTTCATAACGGCTCTAATTTTTAATTTGCCAGGACAAGTTTATTCACAAAGTAAAAACAGCTAATAAAATGCATTTAAATTATCTTTTCCCAGATTCACAGTTAATGAAAACTAGAAGGCTGAGAATTAAAACTAGATATTCCAAATTTCACAAGCCAGATTATTAACATTAAAATTCCCAAGTATTGCAAAATTCAAAATATCCTTCCTCCATTTCCCATATCCAAGTCTCTTGGAAACCTCTACTTCTTTTCTTTCACAAAAAGAACTAAATGCTGTTCTTTTGGACATTACAGTCCAGTCCCAACCCAAGGATGAAACACTCCACTCTGACATTTCCTCCCACTGCAGAAAAGATTAGCATTTCGTTAAATGAAGTGTCCATCCTATAAATAGCAGCATTTACAAGCACTTGTAAATCTCTAACTACTCCTGCCAGTACAATTGCATAACGATCATCACCTGCCAGAGCTTCACCACCATGCAGCTGCACTAAAGAACTGCAATATTTCCAACCACCCTTTCCATTAAGTGCTGCCATCTCAGTACCACAGAGAGAACTTTACACCTTGTATTTTGATCTCCATGCTTCAAAGATTGGGCAGTTCAAATGGTACCAAGTTATGGAGCAGCAGTTTCAGTAATTCAAGCTGGCCTCACAGAGGCCGCAATGTTTATTTATTAAAGCAAAAATTCGATGATAAATGCACTGGCATGTTCAGCATGAATTTAAGATCACACTCCTGATGTAGCAGGACAATCAGCTGAGACAGGGATTCAGGAAAACACCAAGAGGGTGGTGAGGCCCTGGCACAAGGTGCCCAGAGAAGCTGTGACTGCCTCATCCCCGGCAGTGTCCAAGGCCAGGTTGGATGGGGCTTGGAGCAACCTGGGATAGTGGAAGGTTTTGCCCATGGCAAAGGTGGCACTGGATGAGCTTTAAGGTCCTTCCCAACACAAACCAGTCTGGAATTCTGTGGTTAATTTATGGTAGAATAGGATTCAACAGAAAAATTTTACTCTGTGTGACCACGGAAGAATGCACCGTGATGGCTGTGGGGCACAGGGACTCATCCTCCAAATTTCCTTGAATTTATGAGACAGAGATATGCCCGGAGAGAATGATTTGGGTAAAAAATTACATGCAATAATCTGCTCCCACAGCTGTCAGTCCACTGCTATTTTCATAACAACATCTGTGTGTCACATATAAAACGTAAGCCAATAGGATTAAGGTACAAAAGGGGCAGATTGCTCCAGTTATTTCTAAAAAACAGCTTCAGTACATCACCCTTTAGAAAGGTCCAGTTTGTGACCATAGATTTATTATCAAGTATCCATTTTTTAGGTATTAAGCTCCAAAACTTCTGCACTGGGTTTTGGGGCAATGACTGCTGTTCTACAAACAATTCAGGCCAACTCCTTCCCTGTCAAGATCAACTTTGTCCAAGGCAGGTCTCGGTTGGAGATTTTCCTTTGTACATCATGTTCTACTCAAGAGATCCCTCAAGAGCTCAGGGACTGACAGAGCACGCTTGGCATTTCCTCTGACCTGCACAACTGCCTCATTACACCCCAATCTTCCACAATTTCCTTCTCCCCAGCCCTCTCATTGACAGTTTCAAAGGAAACTCTCTTCCCTTCCCAGTTTCACAGAAGGTCTGATTTGTTTTGGAACTCTCTTGAGTCTCAGGTAGAAAAAAAAAAAACCAACCACAGGAAAATTACATTAAATGTTGGTGAATCACCATTTTTTGGTACCAGAAGCTGCATATCCTCACCCTCCTGTGTGAATCATTTTACTTCCAGCATTCCACAGGAGAGATTCCACCCAGCTCATCAGTGGGTGGGTATTTTCAAAAAGTCCAATTCTTCTGGCAGTTGAAATAGGGAATAAGAGCAAAATCCTGATTTCTGCCAGCTGAGGATGACATTCTGCAGAACAACATGTATTATGGGACAAGGCTAAAGTGAGGCTGAAAGTGTGTTTGTGCAGAAGGTGGGTATTCCCAGCAGGCCTCAGAGTGCTGTTCTGTTTGCTTCTCTCATCAAACCTTTGCTTTTGTGGTCAGCTTCAACTTCTGCTAATGTTCTTTTAGGTTTCATCCTTTGTAAATGCTTTAAACCATAAACAAGACCCACAAATAACCTCCCCATGCAGTTTAGCAGGAAAAAAAAAGACATTCCAGAAACAACTGCATTGCGTGCCAGATGAAATATTAATGATCAGGTTTGGCTACAAGCAAGAAAAATGGACTGTGGAAATGAAAAAAGAAAAAAGTCAAATTAAGGCTCTTTCAGGAAGATGTTTGGTTGTTACAGGGAGGACTTCATTCTATCTGCAGCTCTCAAAGGTCAACAGGGTCACACCCCGGACACAGCAGAGGGTGGGTACTTGAATTTGCAACTTGTCAAATTTCTCCTCAAACCTTTTCAGAATCATCATGAAACTTCCTGCTGGTTAATTTTAACACAGTCTTCTTGCTGAAGGAAGCTTAACTTCACTTTTAACTGTATTTAAAATAAATTTTGGCTAGAGCTAAGTTTTTTTCGGCACATATTCTGAAGGAATGAGTTAAATCCCTGACTCTCTTTTTCATATCTTATGCTACACATCCTGAATATGATGGAATTAATCAAAAGCTAATTTATTTATGTGTCCTTTGAGCCCATGATCTCCACGACCTTGCTTTAAAAAGGTGAAATTTGGCTCATTATAGTTTCAGAAATACATCAAGCAGCTACTGATCCCTCTGACCTCGAGCAGGCAGCGCTTTCCAAAGCCCCCAGCACTGAGGCAGGGCTGTGTTTCTCCAGAGGCTCCAGCTTTGGGTGGGAATGTTCTCATTTGGCAGGCAAACCATGGACACAGCTGAAGGAGTGTAAGGAGATGGATGAGCCAGCTGCAGCACAGACAGAAATATGGGATTGAAAAACAACTTTGGCATTCTTCCATTTGATACTCCCCTACACAACACCACGCTCGGTACCATGTTTCAGCAGTAAAAGCAGCTCAGAGACCACCCACACCTGGAAATATTTACTGTAACTGTGCATATTTCTTGTCCTCTTGGCAGCAAGGGAAGACAAAAAAGAACTGATCTCAGAGCTGACAGGACCTGGATATCACCACTGGATTTTGTTTTATTTGCTGCCTTCAGAGCCACCAGCTGCTCCAAACGCTTTAAAAGCGGCAATGATATAATTGGGACAGCTTCCTCCCAAAACCGTGGTGGAAGCTACTTGGACACTGACATTGGAACTCCTTGATGAGCAAAGGTGCAGCTAAAATAGCCCTGCAGTACAGCACCTTGCTAAGCCTGGCAACCAGTGTGGGGACACCAAAGCTCATGTGAAGCTCAGGAGGTGCAGCACTCCCGTGGGAGACAGGGCTTGGCTGACCTGCTGAGGAATTCAAGTCAAAGGATTGAGTGAAGCAGATCCGTGGGCTTTGGTTTATTGAAAAAATCCACCTACTTGTTACAAAAATAGGCAAGTGCCTCCACAGCACTTTGAAGCCTTCAGAAATAAAGCTGACCCATGGCCCTGTGCCCCCAAGGCAGCAATCAGGGGACGGATCTTTTCACACAAACCCAGCCTCTGAAGGTCACTGTAACACAGAAATAGCATGAGGTGAGAAGACATTTCCTGCTTGCCTTCATGCACAGCAGGTGCTTTTGTGTCAGAAGGACAAAGCCCCTAATCCTCTGATCTGCCTCCTCAAATTCTAACAGGATTTCCAGCGCTGGAAAACGCATTTGTGGCCTGGCACAGTAAACCACCTTCAGAAAGTACAACCAGCTTGAGCTGTCCTGTGATTGACGTGGGGTCACCAGGACGAGTTTATAAATACTGAGCCTTTATACATTCATCTGAGTGCTGAAAAATTAATTAAGGTATTGCCATATGCAGAGAAGAAAAAGTGGTTTCATCCACACTTTCAGAAAACTTGAGGCTACTGGCCTTGGAGCATGACCTTGGACACACTGAGAGATCACTTCAATAGAAAACCTGAACCCATAAAACTGAAGGACAAAGGAAACAGAGCGATGGGATAGAAGACCAAAATCACGACATTAAAAATTATATATGTGCATACATAGCTCTGGTGACTAATGTGTACCCGAGGGCTAAAAATTAACATTCCTTTGCTTCTGCAAAAACAAGAAAGCAGGTTTACAGTGCATTATTTTTATACCTGTACTTTTCCTGACAGACACATTTGGAAGCTGCAAAGACTCATTCACAAAGAGCACGTGGCAGCTACTGATAAAACACCCAGAGCAGAGATGCTGCAACAGATTAGGCTGCTCCTAAGCTTTCACCTGGACAAAAAGAAATCACATGATCACAGACTGGCTCAGGCTGGAAGGGACCACAGAGGGTCATCTGGTCCCATCTTCCTGCTCAAGCAAGGTCATCCCAGAGCACATGGCACAGTTCTGGAATAACTCCACTGAGGGAGACTCCACAACCTCTCTGGGCGATCTGGCAATGTCACTGCACATTCTTGATACGAGTATTTATGTACTGCTTCAGCTCTCACAGCTCTGCCATCTGAAGTCTTCTCTGATGGCTGGTTTGCCACTTGTGATCTTTAAAAATCATATGCAAAAAGCTCTGTGTTCAACAGCTTTTGATTTGGCTGCTAACGACACATTTTCTGTCAAAACAGAGCCAATATTGTGTCGCAGCAATTTCTCCATTCAGTCCATCACTCCACCTTACAGCTATTTGATTAGTCAGAGCATAAGCATGTAATCCAGTTCAGTCAACAAGCAAATACACTCCAGCCCAAAATACTCGTACCAGGCACTGCTCTAGAAATGAATTGCAGCTTCATGGGAGAAAGACACTGATAAACAGGGGGTTGGACCAGGTGGTTCCAGGGAACAGATGATTCTGTTCCATGTACAAATGAACAATTTCAAAGCCTGCTCCTCTGAGTCGTAGCGACCTCTGCCCTGATGATCAAGCCTGCAAAGCTGCAGCATGGTGGTGCTGAGGTGGAGATAAGGAGATCTCCCTGGTACTGCTGCAAGAGACAAGCACTGTGACAAAAGACTGGCAAAGCTGGCATTAATAAACAACACAACTCCATCTCCCAGGCAGCTCCTCCACCCCCAGTTCTACAGCAGCAATTCAAGCACTTCACAGAAAAGATGACCCAACTTCGAACAGAAAATTATTAACATAATAAACTGGATTAATTTTACTCCAGTTATGCCTTTCAGGATACTGATGGAGTCATTAGAACTCATTCAGATCATGACCCTCATTTCCAATCCTATCTCATAAATAATGAAAAAAGCATTGGACTAAGGGGAGATGAGTGGATCTACTCCGACACAAATAAAATATTGTTATAAAAGTCAAATATTTGGTGACATTTATCACTCCCTGCGCCAAAATCCCTTATGTCACCCTCTGCTCTACAACACACACACAGAAACATGAATCTTTTTGCCCTTCAGGTTGTCCCCAGTGTTCCAACAGCTCTTTGATCTCTTCCTTGTGTACTGAACCTGGCATTAGGTCAGGTAGGATACGGTGCTGCAGCAGGGTGCTGTCTCCTGCCAGCCATCAATAAACTGCCCTGAGCTGCACACCCAGAACAAACCTGCTCTGTCAACAATGTCTGACGCTGTGCCAGAGGAGCTACTGCTGCTGCCTTGATGATAAGGCTCCTCTTTTTCCTTCAGTGGGCACATCTGGCTTCTCACATATGCAGGAAATAGGTTTTCTCCCCACATTCATACAAATGCCCACCTCAGAACCACTGGCTGGGTACTGCCAGCTTGTACAAGTGTTCCTTTGGTTGCCTGTGAGCAGAGCATTGTTACCAGCAATCCACAAAGGAGCTTCCTCTTCCCCCAAAGCCCCACGAATGGAACAGAGCACAGACGGGTCGTGTGGGGCTGTGAGGAGCCTGTGAGGGCAGTGATGCTGCATTTCTCCCTGTTTCTGAACAAAAGGATGTTTAAGCCAAGAACTCTGACAGCAACAAGCCTGCACATGCATTGTACACTGCCTTGTTCTTCAGAAACACAACATTATTCAGCAAAATCAAGGCCTGCAATGAATTATTGATAACACGTACACTATCTAGAAGCTTTGTGAGTACTAAACAATCCCCTCCACCTCACTACACGCTTGAGAAAGCACAGAAAGGGAAAAAAATGCCTATTAATTGAAAGACAACAGTTCAGCCACTAAAAACATTAACATATTTATGGAGGGAGGTGAAAGAAAAAGAAATAGCTGAAGTGGGAAAAACCAGCTCTGAAATCCAAACGGTGGCACGGGGAACCTGCGAGTGCCTGGATGTGCACAAGCACTTGTGTGGAACATCCCCAGATCCAGCATATGAACAGGAAGGCACAGGGAACCCCAGGGGCTGCTCAAACCACACTCACAGCTTTGGCACAGAAGGGCATTTTTAACCACAAGTGAACCCTGGGGGCTTTTTAACTTTCTGGGAAGTTTTAAGCACAGAGAGCAGAGAGGCATTTTAACACATCAAAATGAAGATAGAAGAGTAACATGAAAGCACTTGAACCTCACGGTCCAATGTAGAGATCAACTACATTTTAAGGTAGGGTAATACTAAATAGCTGACACAGGCATATTTTGCGGCTCACAAACATTAGGAGGAGTGAAAGATCACAGGTTTGTCCTCACCAGTTCATCCAGACCTGAGTGCCTCAGCACGAGCACTCACTTGCCCATATGCAGCCAGACCATGAAACTTCCCTCAAATCACCCCCACCCAGCCACACTCACACCACAATTACAGCAGCCCTGGCACCTGATCCCAGTTTCTCAGGGCATATCCAAGGAAGGGATTTAGTAACCTGAGAATGATCTCACAGTGAATTTAGAAACACCTTTCCAAAGTTATTACAAAGAAGGATCCTTGGACTGAACTCTGACTCAAAAGAAAAGCAAGATATGCAGAGTTCTCCCAGCTCCCCACCTCTGTTCATGCCTGTCCCCACACAGCCCCACAGTGAAGCATGATCCCCCTGTGATCACTGTTAACACCACTGGAGGCCTCTGGAAGGCATGAGACATTCATCAGCCTCAAGAGGCACAGCAAGTCCTGCAGCTACTGAGAAATCTGCTGAGCCAACTCCCTTACTGGCCTTTTTGTTACAGATCTGCAAGTTCAAAGGGTGGCATGAAGGTGTCATAAAAACAGGTAACTGGCACTGCATCCAGAACTTCTGCAGGAGGAACCCCACCTGAGCCATATCAGTTACAGAACAGGAGCCATGCCAATCCAAGTAACTGAATGTGAAGAGCCAAAGTTGGAAAGGAAATTAAAGATCCACACATCCCAACATCTTTCATGAGACAGTAGCTGGTGCAGGATGCTTCAGAAGTGACTTAGGCACAAAATCTAATTTCTTTTCATTTTCTAGTAATCTGCAGCTTTGAGACTTGATGAGCCAAGAAGAGACACCTGCTCAGTGAAGAAGATTGGGCAACTTTTTCATTTTGTTTCACCACATATGAATCAACCAGCAAACCACAGACAAAAGGTCCATGTGAACTACCGGTCACAAACTCTGCCCAGGAACTGCCCCGGTCAGCCTGATGAGTTCTCCTCCCCAAAGTCATCAGGTTCAAGAGCCAAACTGTTCAAAAATCAGGATTACCAAAAAGCAGACAGGCAGGATGGAAGAGCTCTGCCTGACCAAACCTGCCCAGTGCTCAGGCAGCGTGTGGCCTGTTTGCTCTGCAGCAAAGTGATAAACGCCACAGATTCTGAAGTCTAATAAAAGCCAGTCCAACCTACTACAAACACTGTCTTGCACATTGGTTAAACAGTTATAAACAACCTTCTGTTAATTATATATTTTAAAATATACACTCATGCCTTAACAAGTTTTTCACTCCAGCCTTCTGTCCAGATGTGAGTGGGAGCAGAACCATCGGATCAGCCAGGGGCACCGTCTGCAGATGAGCTGTGGTGCTGACTCTCTCTGTGTGCAGCTCCAACCCCAGGCTCGGGGAGCTCAGTTCAAGTCCAGATTTCCAGGATTATTAGACAAGACATGACAGAGAAGAGAGCAGAACCACATCTAGAGTCAAGGTGAACAAAGATGAAAAAAGCTTTAACCTTAAAGCAACCATTTTCAGCATTTTTGAAGTGTGCAAATCTGGCAGAAATGCTGTTAAATTAAAAAGAAAATAAACTCAATGGAACTGAAACAAGAATTTTGGGGACAATTTGAAAAATATATGAACCTGCTCCCTACAGAGCCAAGCGTGTGAAAACACCATCTTAGCCAGCCATAAATCTGCAATACTAAAAACCTGGATTCCAGATTAATTGGTTTCTACATTGTATGCAACAGTCCACTATCAACAAAGACAATGCTCTGTTTGATCATTACTTTATACATACATCACACACAGCACAAATAATCTCTAAAGATTCTACACGTGCTGGTGTGCAAGCAATACTAAAATACATACCCAGATTTTAGGAACAAATAAGAGAGAAAAGGCTCAATATTGTTCCTCAGAGGTGTCAGTACTGGGGCCTAAGTTACACAGGTGCTTCAGTAACGTGCCTTTGGGAGAGGAAAATATGTATTTCATCTTATGGCTTCAGCCTCTCCATCATCTCCTTCAATCTCCTCCTCATGCATGAGCACCAACGTGACAGTGACACTGTTGAGGCAAATATTTCACAGGAAGAACAGATTCACACTGAGCTCTACAGACACATTTCCTGTGTGGGACTACAACACGGGCTACAAGAAAACCTCTCCCTGCCCAAAACTAACCCTCTGTGCTCCGAGCACAGGGAAAAGGCTCCCATGGAATCTGCAAGCACTGCAGAAACAAAAGGAAGCACAATTCCAATACGTTTAACGACTGAATTAGCATAATGCTCACGAGGCAGAAAGCAGCCTCCCTGACCTTCTTGAAATGCTGACCTGTAACTATTGATGAGCTTTTCCGATGGGCGCTGTGATTCACCCACTTGAGGAAGGAGGCAAGGAAACATCACAGCCCTGTCAAGTGAGAGCAGGTCAGACACGTGGAAACCTCCCCAGCAGCCTCGCACATCCACACAGGAACAGTGACTAAAACTGTACTTAGGAGAGTAACAAAGACCTGAAGTTGTATTGGAAACTCTGCTGTAATCAGAGTCATTCATTTAATCTCTCCTTTGCAGACAGCAGCCACAGAGCTGCAGTGATTTAATTATTTTTTAAAATATTCATTTTGTGAAGAACATTAACTGAACATTATAATGACGTGTAAGAATTATGATTTTAGAAATACTTAATACTACTTGGATAAATGAATATATCTATTATAGAAGAACAGAAGTGTTAGAAGGGACCTTAAAGCTCATCTCATTCCACCCCCTGCCATGGGCAGGGACATCTTCCACTGTCCCAGGTTGCTCCAAGCCCTGTCCAACCTGGCCTTGAACACTTCCAAGGATGGGGCAGCCACAGCTTCTCTTGGAAATCACTGTTACTGCTGCTCAAATAGGCAAAAACCCCACAGTGCATCATGTTTACAGCAGGAACAGGATGGTATTTAGATAACTCTGCAGCCATCACATTGCTGAAAACATTCTAATGACAGATTACACTAATATTTGACATTCAATAGTGCCAATACAGTAAGACACTGTTTGACAACAATAACAACAGTGACATTTCTGTAAGGTCCCTCAGTTAGGGAGCGAGCCAGCCGTGCTGCTCAGCTTCAGCAGAAAGGCCTGTTGTGCTCGTTTGGGTCAATGAAGAATTCCCAGTGTTCTCATGAAATATCAAACAGTTACAGTGGCCAGAAATTCCAACTCTGTTTAAAACACATCCTGGCTTTGCTGGGCTCGTTATGGATGAGGCAGCTTTGTCCATCGAAAGCCTTGTATGGTTGAACATACTCCCAGCAGATAAACATCCCTCCTAAATGTTGGCACAACTCCTTCCCTGCGAGGAGCCGCCGGTGCTACGGCTGCACTGAGACAGCCAAGCCTAGCATGGGCTGAAGGCTGAGCTCATTAAAAGAGCAAAATAAAGACAAACTTAAAATTCTGCCCCTGTCCGTGCCTTTCAGAGTCTCACCAACGCTGTAAAATAATGATGGTCCTCATTTTACGACAGCAGGAATAACCAGTTTTAGAACTTGGCGTTTATTAACACCACTTGTTGAAAGGCACTGAAAGCACATATTTAACCAATACTGTGATTACAAAAACAGTCACTATGAAAATATAAATAGAAGAGGCTGCTGTGTATGGCAACAACATTGCAGCACTAAAAGCTCTCACAAATCCTCTTATTTTCATGCATTTCACTAAACCACTGGCAGCTTCCTACCCCTGGAAACTACGAAGGGTAAAACATAACTACCAGAACCAAAGAAAAACAAAGTACAGGTCAAACATCATCACTTCACCTCCTCCCCAATGTATCCCCACGTAGTTTAGATTCAAACAACAGAATGCAGCTAACTTCTTTTTCTTCTGTCTTTGCCATCCATCTCCTCGGCATCCAAGTGCTGCCCCTGCAGCAGAGCTGGAATTGCCCGTTTGGAGCACAGGCGCTTCAGGAACTGGGTCAAGCCCGGAGCTGGAGTTAACAGCCCACTCGGCTCCTGGCAATTCCCAGCCCCCAACCAAATGAAAGGGGTGTTTTGACCTGGAAACAAGGCTCAGATCTATCTCCTCCCTCCCCACATTAAAGCCCATCTAACTGAGTACAGTAAGACAAGCCTTACTCCAGAGCTGCCTGATGCTGCGGCATCACTCTTTGCTGGAGCTGCTGGAGCGAACACAGCTTCTTCCCTCCAAGTGAAAACTGGGGAGATACCAAACCTCCAGCAGCTGAATTGTTATCTTTTCCTGCTCGTTACACCAGCCTAATGACCATCCTGGCTCGTAATTACTACAATAGTAAGAAGCTTTCAGTTCTCACACTGCTGCAAGACCAACACTATCTCCTTTCAGGCAAGCAGAGGCTTTACACTAGCCCAAAACTGGAAGGTTTGGCACTTAATTCTGATAAGAACTTTAAATGAACAGCTCTGTAAATGGCTTTAGAGAAGCCCAGATCCCCCCACCCCCAGCGTTTAAGTATGTGCTCATTGGACATGACTCAACCACAAACAAGCAGTGTTTTGGATAATAACCCTCTGTGCCCTGGACTGCTCAAACTGCATCACCACAATCACACAACCCCCAGAAAACATTCATTTCCTCTCCTCAAGCGTGCTTTGTAGAGATGAAGAGCATAAAAAGAAAACTCAAGTCCCATTGTCTCAGTGTAAGGCATTCAGGAACTGCAAAAATATGTATTAATGCTCTCCTATTTATACAGATGCACTGAAAAATATCCCCAAGCTGTTTGAAAGCTTCTTTGTTTGCAGAAGTTCCAGCATTACATATTCCCAGAACAAACCAAAGACAGCAGAAATCAAGAAAATAAATCTCCTTGATTTGAAAAAAGCATCTAAAGATAAAGCATGCTCCCATAAACAGCTTAATTTTAAGAGTCTGAATTCTTTAAGCCTAGGCCTGAGGAAAATCATCACCCAGTAGACTTAAATATTCTTTCATGATCAGGTGTTCAGGTCATACCAATCACAAGGATAAAAGGGAAACATTAGGGAGTTTTTTTAAGCAATAGCTGCAAATAGATAAAACAGTCACCACACTAAATTTAGTGTGTTTTGACAACACTCAATATCCAAGTTTTCATAAGATTTTGTTTTTCCTGCCAGTTAACAGAAGCCAAGATATGGAAAGTCTTCTTCACCTATAAAAGCCCTCGCAAGGCAAAGAGCAATTGACTTGCTCTGGCTTTGTTACTTGTTAATTTTTTAATTATTCCCAGAACCCAGCTTGAAAAGAATGGCCTGAGAGTTCAGAAGTTCACGTGTGTCCTTCAATCTCACTGAGAGTCAAGGAAGGACAAGAGAACAGAGAACCAACTTCACTTCTAACCCAGCAAGAAGAGCACCTCCTTGGAATCAGCAGTCACATCCCACTGGAAGCACATATCCAGGCAACCCAACAGCCAATTCCTGGACATTTTTAGGAAAAGTCTGCACAACCAGCTGCCTAGGGCAGGTGCATCCTGAGTCTGTCAAGCATGAAGTCCTCCAGTTAAGCTGTTAAACCTACCAAGCCTGTGGTCACTCCGAGGGCCGTGATTAGGATTCAAGACTGGTTGCTGTGGAGAGAATTCCACAGCTCTCCCCATGCTATTATTCCAGTCTCTCTGGCTGCGAGCTCAAGACAACCACGCAGTGGTTTACACTGCAAAACCTACGACCACAACCAAGGACTCTTCATTTAAAGAGATTTCTGAAGCAAAAGCAAAAAATCTGTGGCTTTTGCCCTACAATGCCTTTGGGCGATTCCTACACACATCACTAAAAACACACCTAAAAACATTACAACATTCCCAGGTTCCAGTCACCCCTGTGCACCAAACACAAAGCAGTGATACAGACTGGGCTCACAGCATCACCACAAGCCTCATGCCTGGGCTTGCAGGATTGAGCATTTATTTCAGTCTCGCTTTTCCAAGCGGCCGACGGCACACAGCAGGATCTCCTGCTCCATAAACGATTCACTGGAACGGTCCCTTCCTCTCCAAATGCTGCCTGCTACTTGAGAATTGAACAAGCTGCTCCTAGTCTAGGAAATAAATTGATAAAATCAGTGAGCAGAAGAGGCTGCAGCACTGCACACCTCCCTGTGATCAACAGCATCATGGACGTTCACCCAGCTCAGGAAGTGAAAGATTTCAAATCTCATGCAAGAAAACATCCCATTAAAAGAAAGAGCTTGAAAATAAGGAAAGAACAGTGACATTACACATGAATGCATGCAGAACACTCCAATCTGCATTCAGACACACCCTTTTACTTGTCAAATTTTTCACTAACTACCCCAGCACACAAGTCAGCAGGACCTATGCACTGCCAAAGGACACTTCCCCTGGATAGGGAACAGTGCCAAGTTATCAACTTCTGTGGAGTATCAATTTGAGAAAACACACCATGGCTTAGAGAAATACCTTGATCTGTAAAACTCCCCGATAAGAAACCAGCACAAATTTTAAACACACGAGCAGGCAGGAGAGGAAGTCACAACTGTAAGGTGTCCCTAACTGACACACTCAGGAAATCCTCTTTGACATGATCCCGAGTCCTGTCCCTGATCTGCACAGCACTCCCCCACAAGCAACATTACACTGGCAATTTCAAGACTATGGGAAGTTTTCTTATCTCTGTTTACAAACTCAAGGACACACAAATCATACCAATTTGATTCTCATGTTACTTGGAAAACCTGCCAGAAGGGAGGAAGCTCCATGAGCATGAGCTCCCAGGAACAACAATCAAACAAGGAGTAACTCCAGGGCAAGGACCAGGGAGTAAAGAACAACACATTCCTCACCACAGAGACTAAGCTCCTTTTTCACTCTGCAGTAACCAAACATGTGCCAAAGAGAGGGCAGGTGACAGGACTGGTTTCAAAATTATCTAATAGCCAGAGAAACATGAGTGCTGAGTGGAGCAGAGTCCAGGGCAACACCCAAGTAAAATCACAGAGCTGTGCAAAGAATCCCAGGAGTGGGAATAGCTGAGCTCTCCATCCACCTGGGACCTGCTGGTCAGGACTTGCTTCTTTCATATGTGATCTGAATGTCACCTTGAGCACATGGGGCAGGAAGGGCTGGTAAACTTATGAAACACAAAGTCTGAAGTTCCTGCTTTCAGTAAAGCCAGTTTTCAAGTTGTAACGGGGTTTTTTCCCTTTGGTAAAAACCAGGCATTTGGGAAGCCCATTGCCACTGTGAGAGGAGTCTGCACATGCAAGGGGCTCAATTAACACCCAAGGTGATGGTGCTGCACGTGGCTGAAAATTGAATTAATTTAAAAAAAAAAAAAAAAAACAACACCAAAAAAAAAAATTCCTGCAGCTACACAAAGCCTCAGTATGGCAGAGGGAAAAACTGCTTCATCATCAGCCATGGAAATTTTCTGAATCCCTGGTTATCTCATCAGGCCGGAGCTGCATGAGGAGGAGCACAGATGGGTACTGTGCCCTTTCTCCTGTCATAAGAGCAGCAGCTCCAGAACTGCAGCGTGAGCACAACCCTGGGGCTGGGGCCACGCACGTCCTTTACTGCCACATATAAAATGAGACAGCAGAAAATGACAAACCAAAGTATTCGAGTTGGAAACGGTCCTAGACTTTGTCTCCTTTTAGGGACTTTCCATACCGTGACGCTCCAGAGTGACTTGGTTCTGTGTCTTCTATACCTTGGGAAGGAAACATTTAGCTTAGAAATAGCTCAAGGCATTGTCTGAAACAGAGGAAAAGTTTACACACCCATTTTCAATAAACTCTACACCTATCAAAAGGGAATTACAGGCTACAAGGTCTATTTAAATAGGATTCCAACCTCCTTAGCTGCTCTGAAGCACAAAGGCTTTATAGCTTTACTTACTAACAAAAATCCTTGATAATTTTTACAGGAAAAAGGCAGAGCACACTGTGAAGAAAATCCTAACTGAAAAAAAAAACAAAACAAAAGAGGTGAAAAAGTTTATAAATTCTTGAAAGATTTTTTTTTTTTGAGAAAGTCTTTACCTGAATTAAGCTGCCAGGCAACTTTATTAGCATTTCTGCCACACAACTGTCTGCTTCCCTACCACACCCTGCAAACGTCACAGGAAAACAAAGAAAACTCCCATTTTCATGTGGTCGTTAGAAAGATGCAAATCCGTCTGGTTTGTGGAGGAGAGACAAGGAAAAGAAAATGCCAACAACCTTCAGCTCTGGCAAAAAAGTACCTCAGAAGCAGCTGAACAACTTCCCAGTTACCCTGGAAACAGAGTTTACCCCTCAGCAGACAGGGAAAATTGCCTGCAATTACCACCCTGGAGCAAAGCACCAGTTTGGACAAAACATCAATTTCTGTTTGCTGCAGCTCCTTTAATGTGATCCCGGTAATTTATCACGAGCAATATTTGATCTGGAACGGAATTCTTTCACCAAACCCCAGAGAGGCTGAGCTCTATTACCAGACCTGCAGGTATAATCAAAGGTTACACTATCTCCTAATGGCACAGGAGAGCTCCGCCATCTGCCAAGTGTGATTTTCCCCTAATCCCATTCCCCACACACAAATCAGAATCGCCCGGATTACGCCACAGGAATAGAAGTCAAGTCAATACCTGAATCCACAGGATTAATCTCCCACCTCCAGACGGGAGAAAGGCAAGAGCAGCAACAATGCTGCAGGCAGGCTCAGGAAGGCGAAGCTTTCCAGCCGGCTCCGCGCAGGAAATTCTGGGATTTCACTGATTAGCTTCACCCGTCCAGAATCCCAGTGCTGCTCCCTCCCAAATCCGAGCGCAGAACTCCGTGCAAATTCAGGGAACTGACCTCCACGTGATCTTTTTGGGACCAGCTATTTCCACCCAGAAGCAGCGCTCCGCGTCTCTCCGTGCACATTTAAACCGCTTGGATTTGGAGTTAGGAGGAAAAATTAACAGATGAGCTGCTTATCGCCAGGACGACACAAATCTGTCCGCCCAAGTGCTTCCAAAACAAAAATAAAATGCCCCTAGCAGGGGGGCTGGAATGAGACGAGCTTTAAGATCCCTTCCAACCCAAACTATCCTGAGGTTCTACGTACACATGATGCCAACAAACAATGTGCATCTTCAATTAAAAAGAAGCAGCACGATGACTTTAAACTGGCATTTCAAAGTAATTGTAACGAGCAGATAATATATTTCCTGAAATCCAAGGCATTAAGGAGTCACATACTCTCGGGAATGCCTGAATCCCTCCCTGCTCAGCCCAAGGAGCCGTCGCCCGGCTGTAAACCAGGGGGAGAAAGGGGGAGCATCTTTATTTGTCCATTTAAGACCTCCAAGCACATTACCATCCCTAATCCAGCGAGGAACAGATAATTGCAGCCCTCGTGGATTACAAAATTACGCTCTAATCCTCAGAACCACCAGCAACAACACCATCCACCAAAAACCACCCACGACCCCTCCCCACCGCCAGCAGCTGAACGAGAACCACAGAACGGGGTTTTTTGGAGGGGGGCTTTTCCCCTCTTCTCAACACACCAGGACAGGAGCCCTTGGCTCTGACGCAGCGAGAAAGAAGCAGCCAGGAGGTCCGGCAGCAGAGCGAGGGGGCCATGCGGGAGCGGCGAGCGCACCCCGGGGCACGGGACCCCCGTCCCCGTTCCCCCGGAGCCGGCGGGGAGGGCGAAGCACCCCCGGGGAAGCGGGGAAGGGGTTCCCGTGCCGGCCCTAAGGGCCAGCGAGCACTGACCGCCTTTGTCCCACCGCCGCCTCGCCCCGGCCTCGCCAGCAGCACTTACCCAGCCGAAACCACCGGCTGCTCCCTCCGCAAAACCGGGCGCCGGCTCCGCCCGCACCGGGGAAGTTGCTTGAAGTGAAGTTGGGCGCGCAGCGGCCTTTCCCCCGCGGCGGCGGCGGCGAGCGGCGGCCGGGCACGGCCGGAGGCGGGGCGGGCAGGGGGGCCGTCCCTGGGCGCTTCCCCGGAGCGAGGGGCTGCGGGAAGGCGGCGGGAAGGCGGCGGGAGGCGGGAATGTCCCGCCCCGGTGCCGGTCCGGCCCCCTTCGCCCCGGCGGCCGCGGGGCCCCGCGGGAAGCGCCGCTGTTGCCATGGTGACCGCGCGGTGCCGGGCCGTGGGCGGGGCTTCCCCCGCGCAGCGCGGCCGCCATTGGCTCCGCCCCGCTCCACCTGCTCCGCGGGGTCCGCGGGTTCGAGTCCCAGCCCCGCCCGTCCCGCGGGACAGGGTCTGCGGGTAGTATTGGAAAATGTGGGATGTGTCAAGATTAGCTTATTGTGTCCAGTTCTGGACAAGGAGAAATCAAAAAGGGAGCTACTGGAGAGGGTCCAGCAGAGGCCACAAGGATAATGAGGGATCTGGAGCATCTTTGTGATGAGGAGATGGGCCTGGTCAGTCTGGAGACTGCGGGAGCTGGGCCTGGTCAGTCTGGAGAAGGGAAGGCTAGAGGGAACCTCGTCAATCCATACAAACATCTCAAATCGTGTGCCAAGGGGATGGTGCCGGGCTCTGTTCAGTGGTGCCCAGTGACAAGGAGCAGTAAACACAAGTTCCACCTCAGTATGAGGAAGCAGCTCTTTCCATGGAGGGTGGCCGAGCACTGGGACAGCTGCCCAGGGAGGGCGTGGAATCTCCCTTCTGGACACATTCCAAACCCACCTGGATGCAATCCTGTGTCACCTGCTCCAGGTGACCCTGCCTTGGCGGAGGGGTTGGGCTGGATCATCTCCAGAGGGCCCTTCCCACCACAACCGCGCTGGGATTTTATGATCCGATCAGTGGAACAGGCAGCAGCTGCATCCCTTAGTCAAGGACACCCTGAAACTAACAAGCTTTAAGGACCTGAATTAAGATGTTGATGTATGTTTGTGTAAATATTGGTGACTTTCAAAGCCGGTACATTCTACAGCTTAACTATGTTTGTTATAATAATAAAAATCACACACAACTTAGAAAAAACCCTGCCCAGGTAAAGACCCTTCCCCTGGGCATGTGGAGAAGCAACGTGTATGGAAGTTACTGACAAATCCTAATAAAGGATTGTGCTTGGAAAGTTACTTACTCTGAGTTTCTGTGTATAAAAAATAGCAGGAAAGTCCAGTGGGGTGGGCTGGATTTGTGGAATACACTGAGCACCCAGGTTGCACAACCCTGAAATAAATAATCAATATCTCTCTCAAGCGTGTCGTTATTGGCTTGTTGCACACCAGGTAAAAAATCCAATTTTGTGGCCACCAGTGGCAGCCCCTTGGCCACCACTGTCCTTCTGCCACCCTCAGGGCAGCCCAATCCAGGGAACATTGCCTCAGAGCAGAGAGAATCAGAAAGGGAACATTTCTCCTCAAACCAAGGAGTGTTCCTCCTCAGGCCCCTCCTCAGGAATGGCACCCCAGTCACGGGATCTGCCCACTGGCATCCTCTCCATGCCACAGCTGCCACAGTTCAAAAGCTCCAAATGCTGCTTTTTGTCATTACCAAAGGTGTGGTTCCCTGCCCAGGAGGCCAAAGTCGGCTGGAGACAAGGCCATGACTCATGGCAGAAGGAAGGAGAGTGTGGATGATGGGCTGGCCACAGGCCAGGGTGATGCCATGGCACCAGGAAAATGCATCTCCACGTCCTTGTCTCAGCTCTTGGCAGGACAAGGGAAGAGCAGGCAGCACCAGGAAAGTCCTGTGTCCCTGCCCTCCATGGGGAACTCGCTCATCTGCCTTTAGCCAGCCCAAATCTCCTTCTGTTGCAGGCACAGGGGTCCTGAGCCAGTGGAGCCACTGGATCTCTCCATGGTCCATTCCAAGGGAGCCATACAGAGTCACTGAACTGCCTCCTAGCCGCTGAATGGATGGGAGCAAGAGGAAAAGTTTCAGCAGCAGAAACATCCAGGCCTGTAACAGCAGCAGGAATATGGAGCTTGCCTCGCCTCCTCTGTTCCCACCCACATCCCATTTAAATTAAGATCGCTTTCCCACAGCTTCCCCCCTTGCTCCCAAATCAGGATAATATAGGTGTTTTCCCCACCTTAGCAACCCTTTTATCTTCACCACACAAAGGGATCCCAATTCCATGACTCATTTGCCTTTTCCCTTTTCCAGAAGCCAAGCCATAACCCATCCCCTCATCCACCTTCCCCCTCCCTGCAGCTCCAGCAGGATGAGGGCCATCCATGGCTTGGATCAGTGCCTCTGCAAGGAGGGTGTTCCTGCCTCTGACACCTCTTTGAAGCGGTTCCTGTCCCACCCATGGCTGGGAACCCCTGCTCCAGCACACGGGGCTCTCAGCAAGGCACAGGGAACGAGGAAAGCGCCTGATCAGTTATTCAGGAGCCGCTTAATGGCAGCTCCCTCCACAAAAACACCCTCACAGGGACAGAGCTGGAGAACTGGGCAGGCCAGGCTCCTGAGGCTCCACAGCCCTGGGAGCTGCATTCAAATGGACACTTCAAGAGAGCAGCCGTGTTCTCAAGGAGCTGCTGTCTTGTTTCCCACTGTGTGAGGAGGAGCCTCAGGGTGCCTTTGGGAATGCCTGGGGAGATGAGACCTGGGAGCTTCAAAGTGGCCACAGAAACTCGGGCTGGTTCAAGCTGCAGCAGGCCTGGGGCAGGAGCTGCTCTGGTGGGGTGGCAGTGCTGCAGGGCAGTGCTGGGCAAGGAGCAGGCCTGGGACTGACCTGTGCAGGGTCACAGGGGCCAGATCCTCACCCTCTCCCAGCCCTTCTTGCCCTGGGGACACCCCAAACCTGTGGGAAAGAGAATGGCTGTAGTGCTGCACTGGGGACATGGGAACCCCCTGGCCATCACAGCCAGCCCTTGCACCCCAGCTCTGGCACCAGGCAGCATTGCCACCTCACTGCCACCCCAGTGACACCACCACTGCTGCTGCTCCCTTAGAATCAGAATCATTTGGGTTGGAAAAGCCCCCTAAAACCATCGAGTCCAACCCCAGCCCTGCCCAGGCCACCCATGTCCCCAGGCTCCACATTGACATATCCATTAAATCCCTTCAGGGGTGGAACTCCACCACCTCCCTGGGCAGTCTGTTCCAATGCCTGACAATCCTTTCTATGAAGAAATTTCCACAATATCCAATCTAAACCTCCTCTGGCACAGCCTGAAACCATTTCCTCTGCTTTTGTCCCTTGTTCTCTGGGAGCAAAGCCCAACTCCCCCACAGCTGCACTCTCCTGTTAGGGAGTTGTGCAGAGCCACAAGGTCCCCCCTGAGCTTCCTTTTCTCCAGGCTGAGCCCCTTTCCCAGCTCCCTCAGCCACTCCTGGTGCTCCAGCCCCTTTCCCATCTCTGTTCCTTTCCCTGGACATGCTCCAACACCACAGTGTGTGTGTCCTGCAGCAGGCGAGGACAGGACCTGGCATGTGGCACAGCCCTGGCTCCTGGAAAGGTTCTTCCCCTGTGCTCTGTCCCCACCTGAGACCCTGCAGGAATCTTTCTCCCACTGCCTTTATCAGCACTCAGCAGAGCAGAGGTGACCCCAATAGGGGCAGAGTTAAATGCAGAGCCCTGGCCTCTCACCCCATGTATATGAATTAGGGCTGTAATTCCACCCTGCGGTGTGGATGGCAATAGTGAACAGACACTGCCAGACCCACCTCGCAGACATCTGAGCTTTGACCCTCTGTTTTATGACTACATCAGAGGGATGACAAGCAGCAATACACACTGAAGGAGTGCCTGCACTCAGGAAAGAATGACAGGTCCCTTATCTGTGAAGTTTCCATTCTTCAGACACAGTTTTCAAACAAAAGGTTCCACTCCTCAGATGAGTAATGCCACTGTTTCTCCTCTCCACCAGACAATTAACTTCTAGGCTGCCATCTCTTCAGGGCTGAGCTAAGAATGGCATAAACCAGGGAACAGGAGTGAGTGTTCCCTGCACCAGTGGGGCTGCTCTGGTGATTTAGCTCCTCTCAGGCAGTCTGTCAGTGCCCTGCAGTGGAGAAACGGGTTAATTGCAAATGGCACATGGACACTGCCCGTGACACACCTGAGGGCAGGGACAAACACCTGAGGGAGATGGGGGCCCAGGCAGACCCCTCAGCTCCTGCTCCTGCTCTGTCTCACTCCTGCTTGGCTTTGGCAGGTGCGACAAAATCCCCTCCTTTGTTCCAGCCAGGAACAGTCGTCTCCATCTCTTCCTGCTGAGCCAGTTGCTCCTGTTATATGAAGAGGTGGAGGTGTATGCAAAAACAGCCCGTCTGGGTCAGGGGAACCCTGATCTTCCAAAATTCCTCTGCTACCTTTCCCAGGCCCACGTGGCATTGAAATGCTCTGGCCCTCAGCAGGGAAGCACCTCAGGGTCCTGCCTTGCAACCTTCCACCAGGTCACTGCTTCCACAAAAAGCCAGAACTGTTGGTGACAGCTCAGGATGAGCCCCAGGAGAAAACAGGCAGGAGCTCCCCACACACCTCAGGCACGGAGCACTGCAGGAAGGTGCTCCACTGCCCACTACACACAATCTGCGTAAAGGAAAGCAGGAAATCCTCCCACTCCCCATCACCGCCACGGCAGCTGTCCTTAAAAGCTCCTTTCCCACCTCTTCTTGCTCATCCACCATGGAAATCAGTGCACAGCTACACAGAGAGCAAGTGCCTGGCTCAGAGCACAGGGAGGGCACAGCCCTGGCACTGCCTTCCCAATGAAACCCCACTGGCCATGGAGCCCCGTGGCTGCCTCTCCCATCTTCAGGTTTGACTCAGGAACAGGGCTGGGAGAAGGAAGGCAGGAGGCAGAGTCCTGTTTTAAAGGGAATAGTCTGTTAAACACACAGTCCAATGTCCTTGTGAAGGCTGAGCTCTGCCAGGCCCTGGAAAGGGCATCACCCCTCCAAGGGGGCGTGGGATTACACTGTGGTGTCCACACAATGTTTCTTCCTCCAGAAAGGAGAGGTTTGGGAAGGCAGAGACTGTCGAACCTCAGCTGCTGAAAGCAGCCATAGGCAAGAAATCCTCGACTAAAATACAAGGATAATTGAGCGTTGAATTTGTGTGTATAATGCTCTCCAGTAGGAAGGAGTTGTTAGATTGCACCGTCACGGAGGTTTCAGTGCAAGAGAGGGAAGAACCAGTGGGTGTGGGATTGTTGCCAGTTACATAATCCCTGGTGGTTTTGCCTGCACTGGTTTGGGTGAGGACGTGGCCCCATCCTGATCCCTGTGCTATCAGCCAGCAGCACATGGCCAGACTTGAGGGGCTGTGGGGAGAACAAAGGGATGCAGATTTCCTGGGAGCCTGCTTTTGTTTTCCCGAGAAGAAGAGTGACTCAGATTTCAGCGCACTCCCTGTAACTCAGCCAACAACAACACGTCCTTAGTCACGGCGATAAAGCCGAGGATCTGTGTTCCATTTGCTGAACTAAAAAAAGCTCAAACTCATCCACCCAAGGGCCAGGTCAGTCCCTAAACCAGAGACTGAACCCCGAGCTGTGTGCAGTGACGGCAGCATCTTCCTCCCCAACAACCTCCCTGAACTCCTGGAAACTACTCAGAAAATCCACTGAACCAGCACAGACTGTCTTGGTGCTGCACTATCACAGAGCTCTCTGATAACTCCTCAGCACTCACATGTCATTCACACACGGCTGCCAAAGCCCTGCAGAAACGCTTTCACTTCCTGAGAAATGCTCCAGGAAAAGGCACCAGACTTCCTTGTGCTTAAGGACTGGCTTAACACATCCCTGTGCTGTTGTCTCCTGGATCTGAGCTCGTTTTTCATGGCTGTGAGGTACATCCAAGGCTCATTGGAAATGCCAGGGCATGGATTGCTCCACCTCAGCCATTGCACTACCTCAGCCATTGCACTCAAAGTGGCAAAAGGAGAATTTAAACTGACAAAGGGGAGGTTTAGATTGGAGTTTAGAAAGAAATCTTTCCCTGTGAGGCTGCTGAGGCCCTGGCACAGGTTGCCCGGAGAAGCTGTGACTGCCCCATCCCTGGAACTGTCCAGGTTAGATGGGGCTTGGAGCAACACGGGACAGTGGAAGGTGAATGAGATGAACTTTAAGGTCCCTTCCATCCCAAACCACTCTGTGTTGCCCCGAGACTCCCAACCCCAGGCTAGCAAAATCTCTGTATTCCAGTCCTCCAGCCCCCAGTGCTGCTGGGCTGGGTAGGGACCCAAGGCTGCCAGCCCCTTACCCTGCATCAGTCAGGTGGTGGTGGTGCCTGTACAAAGTGTGCCTTTCTCCAGGATCTGCCCAGGGATTGCTGGGCACAGCTGTGGGTCAGCCTTTGAATTTTCAGCTTCGTTTTCCTGTGGAAAAGGCCTCTCTGAAACAGGTGCTGGAGCACCTCAAGGCAGGGTGTTGCCAGGACAGGGCCCACCTGGGCAGATGTTTGTGCCAGGACTCAGCGTGTCCATTCATGCATGTTAACGAGGGCTATAAATACTCCAGGCTTCTTCCCTGCTCCAGTGCCACGTGCCTGAGCCTGGCAGGAGGGTGTGTGAGGACAAGCACTCCCAGCTGGGCTCACCAGCACAGCCCCCAGTGCCCCTCCATCACACCCAGCCCTGTGCCACAGCCAAACTGGTTCATCTGCCAAAGGATTGGGCTCGTGGGGCAGGGAATGACAACAGGGCAGGGAAAGTCCTGGGGCTGCCACCACCCCTCGGAGGAGCTCCCATAATCCAACCCCAGGTGATGGTGAGCATCACCTGAGGAGCCTTTGTTGGCAAGGGGTTGGAATGGTTTCCCTTCCTGCACAGGACAGAATGGTTTCTCTTCCTGCCGCCTCTCCGGAGCTGCTCCAGCAGCTGCTGTCTCCTGCACTGCATGGAGGTGGCAACTGATGGAAATTTCCATGCACTTCAAAGCACAACCTCAGGATAGCTGCTTTTGTGAGAAACTATCCCAAGTTAAAAATTAATGAAATTCACTTTTAGGATCATTTACTTTCCTCCATCCGAACGGCAGGATTTTTGCCAGCCTCTCCACACCAGAACTCAGAGCATTCCTGCTTTGGCACCTTGGGAATGTGGCCTCTGGTGGTTAGGTTGCCAATTAATATCAGGTAATTAACACATTTGCAAGGGCTGGCTGAATCCCACCCTGACATTTTGCAAACTCTGCGTGTTTGGGGAGTGTCTTCATCAGCTTTTGAAGTTCTGAGCTGTGAGCTCCCTGCAAACCTCAGCCTGCACTGGAAACTGGGGCTGGGCCATTAGAGCAAACATGCCTCAAGAAGCAAACATATTAAGGATTAATTAAATACCAGGATTTATTTAATTAAGCCTCTTCTCATAAGTAGGTAGAGGCAGGAATCTGGAATGAGCATCCAGCCTTCCTTGCATTCCCATTTTTAGAAATGCAGTTAAATTCTCTGCTGCTTAAAACACGACTTTGGGGTGATGTGGACCCCAACTGCAGTGCAGGAACTGACAGCACAGAAAGGAGGTTGGGGGCAATCTTTCCCTATTCCTACACATGGAACAGCTGGAAGACCCACAAGCACCCAAGGATCCTGTGGAGTCCAGGAGGGTGACAAGTGCCAGCCCTGAGCAGGGGCAGGGACCACAGGCAGCTTGTCCTCCTCACGTTTTTGACAAAAAGCTTGTCCCTCCTGCTCCCTGCAGATAGGCACTGCAGCCCATCCCATCACTCCAGTTTAAAGGTCTGGAGACTGAGCCAGGAAATACCGAGGCAAGCAAACGAGATCAAGTCCAAGGTCATTTGCAGAATGCCCTCCCTCACCTCCTGCACAGCTCACCTGGCAGCACAGGATGACACACAGGTACAAACCATCACCACATGTCCCAGCTCTGGGCTGCCACCATGCCAGGGCTCTCTGTCACCTCCCCATCTGCTCTGTCTGGGGCAGGTCACTCCACACAGCACCAAGGACCTGGCCCAGCCCTTCCCCAGTGCTTTTCCTCCTCTTCAGCTGCTCTGTTTCACCATCAGTTTAAATTCTCCACGTTACAGGGAGTACAGCAAGAGAAAGGACAGAGGTGACAGTGCCAGCAGAGCCAAAGAGGTGTCACTGCCACACATCTGCCCAGAGGGACAGGGTCAGCAAGGCTGGACCAAGGGATGGGGATGAGGGAAAGCAAGGACCACGAGGGCAAGGGGGGTGCAAAAAGGAGCCCAGGTGACAGCAGAGCCCCCAGCACAGGGGACACTCACCACGAGCAACAGGGGGGGCTCTGGAATCTGGCAGCTGTGTGGAAATAAAGAGCATTTTGGGCACTCCCTGCTCAGGGTATCCCCATTTGATGCCTCCCCAGGGATGGCGCAGCCAGAAAGAACCACCAGGATCTGATTGATTTGAAAATACATTAACCATAGAGAATAGAGCTTTAATTTTTTTTTTTTCTTTCTCAACAACAATAAGGAACGGTTTACATTAAAAAAAAAAAAAAAGGCATGAATAAAACAATATAAAACAGATTGTTATACCACAGTGTGGAATTCAGATAATCTAAGAACATTAGCAGCACTTCTACAAATAGATTAAAAGCTTTAAGTGCTCGTTAAGCTCAGATCGAGCAACTCCCAGAGACCAAAATGGCATCCAACAGAGAAAAGCAGCAATTCTGTGTAGGGCAACAGAAAAGTCTAATGCCAGGACACCAGACACATTCAAATCCCTGTGCTGAGGGGTAATTCCCTGTTCCACAGAGCCCCCACGATGGCTGTCACACCCTGTCACCCTGGCCAGCTCTCCAGGACACTCCTTGAACAAGGGAAGTGACAATCGTGAGTCTGAGGTTACATCCACGCTGCATTTTCAAAGCTTTTCATTCATTCTGTTTGGGAAAACAATTTCTTCCCTGGCTTCTGGGAATTACTCTCCAGAGAGAATGAATTTCTGAGAATTTAAGTCAATCTTACAGAGTCACAACAATGACATTTTTTCATCTCTCGGTGTCCAGGAGCAGGATTTTCAGTTCTTTATCGTCCTTAGCAGCAAAGCCAGACTCATTCCTAAAACCTCCACGTGTTTAAGATCTTGTGCATAGTTTAATCTTTAGCATTAATTCATTAAAAAAAAAAAAAAAGTTTAAAAAAAGGATAAATGGTGCTTTTTCCCCCTCATCAAAGCACTGATGCAAAGTGCCCTCGCTCCTGGTCATGGAGAAGGGACCATCCCTGGGCTCTGCTCAGCCTCCATGTGCAAAACCCATCTAGAAAAGGAAGCTATTAAACTACTGACCAGGAATTTAAAGTGGAATATGCTTATCACCAATCTAAAAATTAAATTAGAAATTAGATTAGATCAGACACATCAAAAGGCTCCCACGGCTATTCCAGCCACGTACATTCTGTGGGAAGTTTGGGGTTTGGGCAAAGTTGGGAAGGAATCCACACACTGAGCTGTGTGGCTATGGCACCAAATGGCCTCAGCCATGGCTCATGTGGCCACCAGAGGACAGAAATGTGGTCTCCCTGAGGACCACAATTGCTTAGGTGCCTTAATCAAGTGAAATATTGCTTATTCAGGGCAATGGGGATGCTGAGCTTGAGTGGAAAAGCAGGACACAATCAGTGGCACTTGATCTACTTCAGGGTGTCTGAAAAAGTTTTTACAGGAATTTCTGACGCAGGTTCTGGTGAGTTCCAACCCTTCCACAGTGCTAGGCAGGGTTGGAACTCCATCTCTACATTGTGCTCTATCAATTTGTGCTCTCACATGCTGAAGTCCAGAACTGCTCAGTACTTGGGGAAATTCCCAAATGGAATGAGAAATAAGACAGGTTTTGATGACATGACCATCATTTTGGTCCCACTGATCAAAGGGTGAGAGGCTCCCACCGTGCCTCTAGAGAAAAGTGATTTAGATATTTTAAGATACTTCAAAAGCAAACTTAGGAGATGAGAATCCCAAAACTTGTCCCATCCCTGGTCTGAGGCCCATTGGCTACAGTGGCTCCCAGTGCAGGGGACCAACCTCAGGATAATCCAGGAAAGAGATGGGAAAATAGTCAGGCAAAGTAAGTAATAAATAAATAAAGAACAAAGAATAAGAAGAACTTCATCCCATAAACTGCTCTTGGCCACAAGGCTTGTGTCTCCAGGGATTTAGGAACCCCAACCCACCTCTCCAATAGTTCCTCAGCCTTTTTTTTCCACCTGTCAGTGACAGGGGTTGACACCTGCTGGCTCACATTGCACTACCAGGTGCATTTGGATGAGTTCAGGGATGTTCCCCATGCCAGGGGCTGGATGAGAGCAGGACAGGGAGGCAGCAGGAAGTTCCCACACAAAGAAAATCCCCTCTCAGTCTCCATGAAAAACATTCACAGCAAAGTGATTCAGGGACTCAACATAGCAAGAGGAAAAACTCCTAGAAAAATCACACATTTAGGAACAAACACAACTTCTAAAGGGTCTGCACAGGTGACACCAAAAGAGATGGGTGCCAGGAGCTCGTTGGAAGGTTGCAGGAGCAGAAAGCTTAAATGCAGGAAGAGAATCCATTTGTCACTCCCTCAGGGGAACACAGGGCCAGGACACAAACACTCAGTGGATTTACACACACCCAGATGATCTGAGCTCAGCAGCTGGAGCTGAGCAAACCCCAGAGCAATGTGGGTGCTCAGGGAGGGCGTGATGGGAGCTGAACTCAGCCCGTGGAGCCCATCCTTCCTCAGGCTCAGCTCTGGAGTGACAGGAGCAGAGAACACGGGCTGGCAGCTCATGCAACCCTTGCTGCACCCAGGGGAGAATGCAGCAGTCCCCTCAGAAACTGTGAAGTCATGGAATGATTGGGGTTGGAAGGAAACTTAGAGATCACCTTGTGATCAGGGACAGGGACACCTTCCACCATCCCAGGTTGCTCCAAGCCCCATCCAACCTGGCCTTGGACACTTCCAGGGATGGGGCAGCCACAGCTTCTCTGGGCACCCTGTGCCAGGGCCTTACAGTGAAGAATTTCTTCCTAAAATCCCATCTAACCCTGCCCTCTGTCAGTTTAAGGCACAGAGCTCCAGTCCCTGTTCCCACAGAGCCAACAACAGGCTAAAATAGTCCTGGGCTGGCAGTGCCATTGTGGGGGGGGATTTCAGCTGCACAGAGCTGCTGGGATGAGACATTCCTCCTCCCCAAGGGGCCAGACAAGATTACTGTATATGGACAAGGCCTCTCCTGCGTGGCAAACAGGCCATCCTGGGCTGCACAGCTGGGAGAGATCCCTGCTGGCTTCCAGGGCCACAGTTTCCCCCTGTCAGAATTCCAGAACAAGGCTTTATCTCATGGGGATCCAGCAGGAGGGACAGAGCCAGGCAGGAGAGGCTGAGGCCAGAGAAGACCCACGAACAGCTGCACAGCAAAACCTTTGCTTTTCAGCTTCTCAGCAGATTTTCAGCATCAAAGAGAGCCCCAGGCTCCTGGTGGGGTCTCACTGTGGGTCCCCACGAGCACAAGAACTTGCCCAGCAACACAGCTGAAGAAAAGCTTTTTTTATATTATTTTTTCCCTCCTTTATTTTTTTTTTCCTCTTGTCCAGTCTTAAAGTCAGAACCAAGATGAAGCCAAACTGAGGCTGTGGTGGTGGCTCTGCTCAAGAGCTTCCTGTTGCCCCACCAGAACAACCCTCCCAGCACAGGGACAGTGACAGATTGGCACATCATGGAATAGGTGCTATAGAAACCACACAGTTTTCTTAGAAGCAAAAAAGATTTCTCACCCCTCCCCTCCAAAAAAAAAAAACCAAAACAAAAACCCACTTAGCTCACATATTTTCTCTCTCTACTGTTTATATATTAGATATAGACACGGTTCTCTGGTAAACATTTACAAGATACCATTATAAATAACATTGAAAATTTCTACCTCCATTTGCACAACAGCACGCACTCACACGCCAGCACACGAGGACACACAGTCAGGTACAATCAATAAATAAATACTCTTCCCCCCTCCCTCCCTCCCTCCCCAGAAATTATTCAAAAAAAACACTGCTATTGAGCGGCCCAAAGACACTCTCAGTTAATACAGACAGCAAATATTGTGCAGAATTTCTTGGCTGTTCTTTTTTTTTTGTTTAAAAACCAAGGAAAGAAGCTTTGAAAGGTTTAGTGTCAGCAACGTTGCTTGGTCAGGTGGGTCCCTGTCCCTCAGGAAGGGACAGAGCACTTTCTAGACAGGTGACAGATGTGTCCTAGAACCTTGAGGGAACAGGAGCAGCCTGGGAAGGAGGGAGGACACGAGCTTTTCCCTCTGCTTGGTGGAAAGATGAAAGGTTCTCACAGGAACTGGCAGATCTCAAGCTCTTTGTTTCCTGTGCCACTGCAGCCCAGCACCCCTTGGGGTTTTACTGCTCCAGGGAATTTCCCAGAGTGTTGTACACACCTGGTGGGATTGTGAGGAGTGAAGGGATGGCCACTGCTCTCCCCTTTCCCCAAAGGGCTCAGGATGTGCCACTGCCTTTTCCAGCTGCAACCTCCACGTCCCAGAACACAGAAATTGCTGATGTGCTCAGAAACAGCAAACCACTCTCTCAGGCTCCTCAGTCCTTCCCTGAAGCAGCAGTTTTCCCTGGTGCAGACTGACAACCACCTCTTTTTCTGCCAGCAACATCTGACACATGCCACGAGCCAACACAAACCAGCACAGACAGATGTTCCACGGGAGGAGGGAGGAAGGGCCCCTCTCCCTCCCGGGGGAGTATTCAAGGCAGGAGCAGGGCCAGAGGAAAGCACACACACAGCACACGTTGCACCAGGGGGGGAACACAAATGTTTGCAGCAAAACTTGAGAGAAAGGACCCTCAGAGAGAGCTCCAGCCCAGCACTTCCAGCACTGCCCTCCCTGGCTGGGCTGGACCCTCCATCCACCCACCCCTCTCCTTTTCCTGTATTTTTTTTTTTTTTTTACCTGAGTTGAAAAATGACTCCGAAGCCTCTGCAGGGCAGCCTGTGTGGGACACAGCAGCTGGAGAGGCACTTCATGCAGTGGGCTCCAGGCTGTGCAGGAAAAGTGGCCACACAAGTGCATCTTCCCAAAGCAAAGACCACTCAGGGACCTTGGGCTATTTTCCTCTCACAGGCCTGTGGGAGAAGCCCACCAAGACCTAACTGGAGATGCTCAGTGGGTTTAGGGGAGTCAACAGCCAGCCCTGAAGCTGTCAGAGGGAAAGTCAGGATAATCAGGAGCTCTGACTTGCCTTCTGAGGAGCCCTTCCCTCACAAGAGCTCAGAGGAACAACAAGGAGACCAGACTCCTACCACAAGCAGCTAAAGTAAGGCAGGTAAGAAAACCTCAGCCTGGAGTTCCCAGAGGAGGCCAGGACCAGATTTCCCAGTGTTCAGAGAACATTACAGAGGCTGGATTTTGAAAAATAACCCCAATGCTGAACTTGGAGCTGTTCTGAAAAAATCCATCCAGACACGAACCTCTTGTGTGCTCAGATATTGTAGGAACAACATAAAATCCCAGGGAGAAAACAGAGCCCTGAAAAAAGAAAATACTGAAGGGGCAGCAATGCATTGAGGGACGAGATCAAAAGAGGAATTCCTGTGATCAAAGTCCCCCCCCACCCCATTACTGGCAGAACCTCGTTGTGTTGGTGAGGAGCTGAGAACTGGCAGCATCCCTGTGCTGCCCGGGCTTGCAGGGCTGGCTGCCTTCCCACACCACAGGGAAGGGCTGCCCAAGGAAGCAGCTTTCCAAGGAGTCAGCTTTCCCTCTGTGCCACCAAACCTCTGCTCCCGCAGCCCCCCAGCTCCACCCTGGGATGTGGCAATGCCTGGGCAGTTTTGGTGGCCGTGCTGCCCCCTCCAAGGCCAGGAAGCCACTGCCTGGTCCTGCTCCCGGCACACACCTGGAGGGATCTTTGGTTGAGTCACTGCAGGAGGTCTGAGCTGGGGCCTGTGCCGAGCCCAGGGGACTCCCAGCTCACGCAGCAGCATGTGTCCCACCACCTGAGTCCCACAGGCGTGGCGCTTGGAGAAACAGGAGAAGGGAGGAAGCCTGGGAGGGGAGTCCCGGCTCCTTGGGTGCCTCGTCTGCCCCGGCTCCTTCATTTGTTCTCAATCAGAGTCTGCACTTTATAGACCAGGTCCCGAGCCAGCTTCAGGATCTGCTTGGTGTTGTGGCGCTCGGCCATCTCTGCAACACAGACAGAGGGGCCAGACAGGTCAGAGCTGAGCAGCCCCCACCCACGGCTCTGCTGCCCACATCCCCAACCTCCCCTCACAGGGACACCTGGCTCTGCCCTGGTTTTTCTCTGTTCTCTCTGTTATTTTAAAGTTTTTCTAAAGTTCTATTTCAGCCTTCTGTATTTACCTTTTGTAATGGGGTCTCTCACAGATTTTCACATAAACAAGGATTTTCACATACACAAGGATTTTCACATAAACAACCTATTGTTGTAACTGTTCTTTCATGTTCTTTCATTCTTACATTCTTCTCATAAGGAGGAGAATTGATGGACTGTTGGGTTGACCAGTGTGGTTGGAGAGGAAGATTTCCTTCCTCCAATCCATGGTCGTTGTTGGAATTCTATAAATGTCAAGGTCTGTAAATGAATTGCCCCTTTTGTGCCTTGGACATCTCAGTGTGTGAGTGTCATTCATGTTGTGTTGTGACAGCCATCCTCAACCAGCCCCTCGGGATGGGGAAAGCAGCAGGAAGAAGCACAGCCCAAACCTCAGCTCCCTTCAACACATCCAGGTTGGGCACTGCTGAGGAGGGCAGGTGGGTTCCAGCCCCACCAGACCCCTCAGAGTCCCAAGTGTGTTAAACATTTCCAGCATTGCCCAGATGTGGCTGTCCACAGCCAGCCACGTGCTGCCCACGCCTGAGCAGCTGCCCCAAACTCAGCCCAACAGAGCACGAGCTGTACCATTGAAAAACTTGATGATGTCTGTGAAATCCATGTTGTTCTCCAGGATGATGTCCCTGTACATCTCCACCAGGGCCAGGGCTATGAAGAGCACGTAGTGAGCAGAGGAGACGTGAGCAGCGGCCCAGATGGTCTCCCAGACGGCGAAGACGTCGTCGTACACCAGCTCTGTGAGCAGAGAACAACAGTTCCCACTGCACTCAGCCCAGCCCTGGCTCACAGAGCTCACAGCAGTGCTGCTGGGGGCTTCCTTCCCACAGCAACCTGCTCCAGCTGCAAGCAGTCACTCTGTCATCTGTGGGGAGAAATATTCTGCCTGGCAGCAGGTGACACAGGCCCCAGGACACACTCAGAGAGAGGCTGAGCAGCAGCTCTGGAACAACAGGTTCTGTATCTAGACAGAACAGTCAGCCAGACATAAACCAGGGGAAAGTGAAAAGGAATTAAAAGTAAATTTAAACCTGCTGAGAAGCCTGGAAGCAGACCCTGCCCCACCCTGCTGAGAAGCCTGGAAGCAGACCCTGCCCCACCTTTGGGTGGTCTCGTACACACCTCTCTTGAAGTCCAGGAGAAACCATCGGTAGCAGAAGTAGAAGTGAGTGTAATCCCCATTCTGGTGCATCAGCTCGAAGAGCTCAGAGTCCAGAATCTGTCAAGAGAAGCGAAAGGAAACTCAGGAATGCACACACAAGGCACCAGCCATCCCTCTGCCTACTTCCCTCCACCCCACTGCTCTCCTACTGCACCAGCTGCTCCCTCTCTTTCCTGGCACACACTGCTCCAGGCTGTCCTTAGAGCCCCTGCTGTCCCTCCTGCTCCCTCAGCCCCTCCAGGACCAGCTTTCCCCCTTGGGCCCCTGCCATCCCTGTGCCAGGAACTCTCACCTGGATCAGTGACCTCATGTTGGCAAAGTGGGTGTCCATGGCTCCTCCGTGGGGGAAGTTCTGGTTCATCCTCTTCATCAGCTCGGTGAAGCAGCTGAAAGCCAGAGCCTCTGTGCAGTGAGGAGAGACATCTCTGCTGCTGCATGGGCACTGCTGCTCCTGCAGCAGCAACCTCCCTCCAGAAAGTTCACCCTGGCCCCAGGGTGGGCTCCTGGGAGCCAGGCAGCATCATGGACAAATGGGATCCTGCTCCCCTGCAAAGGGCCACCACCCACCTGCACTTCACCCACAGATGCCCACACAGGGACAGGGAAAGCAGAGCACAGCCACCCACTCACCATCATCCAGGATGACCAGGAGAGGGGCCAACAGGTCACACATCCCCTGCACGTAGCCAATCTCAATGTGCTGCCAGATGTAGCTGTGTGAGAGAGCAGGAGAGGTGACCTGGGACCTGAGTGCCACCACCTGCCACCTCCTTTGTCCCTGCCCTGTGTCTCTTCCCAGGATGCTGGGGTCAATCACACCTGCTCATTCTGTTATCCCTGTGCTGCAAATGATTAAATTCTTGTGGTGCCTCCCAGGTAAGGCACGGTCCTGGATCAGCACCCTGCCATGGCCACATCCAGGGTCAATCCAGGGCTGTGCCGTGGCCATTGCAGGGAAAACCAGCACAGGGAAAAGCAAAAGGGGAAAGCACAACACAGTGGGGTCATTGGTTAAAGGGCAGAGACTGATAGAATTTGCTAGACTCTCATTCTCATCCTCCTCCCTCCATTCATCCCCTTGGTTCTCTCTGCAGACACTGCCTGCCTCGTCCTCCCATTCCCAGTGTCCCAGGAAGCACCCAGCCCTGCAGGGATATCTTCCCTTTTTTGGTAGCGAGGCAAAATGTGCTCAGAGAGGACTCAGATCTGCTGCTGGCACAAGGGAAGGATCTTTTCCATCCTGCCCACTGGTTTTCCAAAATGTGCTGTGCTGAAGGTCTAATCTCAGCAGAGATCTCCAGCTCTGGCTGTCGGGTGAAGTGACAGCGCTGATGGAACTGCAGCTTCTCCTCATGTCTGCAAGATGAGTAATAATATTTTATCCTTCACTGCCTGTGAAGCAGCAGCTGAGCTGGAGCTGGTCTGAGTCTGTGAGTGTCACTAGGCAAGCTCTGAGTCACAGGGACTCAGAAATGCACCCAGCTCTGGCTCTCTCCTGGGATTTTGGGCAGGCACAAACCATTCCGGTGCTTCAGGCACTTCCTCATTAGCGCTACAGCTCTGCTGGCTGATCCTCATTAAAACATTCTCCAGGCATGCTCCAGGAAGCAGGTGGGCTGCACTGAGTTCCTGGGCAGCCCAGGGAGCCTCTGCCTTGGCCAAAACCCCAGGACACAGCAGTGATGGGGAAGGACAACCGGACACCTCGGTCTGGGAACCGCCGCACACTTGTGGCCCCAGTGATGAGGGGAGGAAGGCAAGGAGTAAAACTCCATAACCACAGCAGAGTTTGAGGCTCCAGCCTGCAGGTGAGCCCCAGGGAGCCCCCCCAGAGCCCCCACCTGCACATGACGTTGCGGAGCTTCTCCAGGTTGGCGGGGGTGAAGTACCAGTAGTTGCGGTCGCAGCGCTGCACGTCCTTCTCGATGCGGTGCAGGTTCACCGTGTACATGTCCAGCAGCTCTGGCTGCCCAAGACAAGAGCAGAGTTGGTTTGTTTTTTCCCAGTAAAAAGCAGGGAGAGAGTCACAAGGGCAGTGGAGCGACAGGGCAGAGTTTGGGTGGGAGGTGGGAGGCCCCTCTCAGCCCAGCTGCGGGCAAATGCAGGTAAATCCTGCCCCTCCACTCGGCCCCAGCGAGGCACATCTGGAGAGTTTGCTTCAATTCTGGGCTCCACAGCTCAAGGAAAAAAAAACAACGAGCTGCCAGAGAGGGTCCAGCAGAGGCCAGAGAGATTATCTAGGGTCTGAAGTATCTCTCTGATGAGGAGAGACTGCGGGAGCTGGGCCAGGTCAGTCTGGAGAAGACTGAGAGGAAATCTCATCAATCCATATAAACATCTCAGATCATGTGCCAGAAGGAGAGTGCCAGACTCTTTTCAGTGGTGCTGAGTGACAGGACAAGGAGCAATGACCATCAACTGAAACACAAGTTCCACCTCAACGTGAGGAAAAACTTCTTCCCAGGCAGAGCCCTGGAACAGCTGCCCAGGGAGAGCATGGAATCTCCCTCTCTGGAGACATCCCAAACCCACCTGGACATGCTCCTGTGTCACCCACCCCAGGTGACCCTCCCTTGGCAGTGGGGTTGGACTGGATGATCTCCTGATCTCCACAGGGCCCTTCCCACCCCAGCTATTCTGGGGTTCTGTGGTCCTGTGGGGCAGCCAGGAAGGAACCCCACCTGGCCAGGTCTGTACTTACAGAGTAGGTGACACCCGTGGAGGAGAGAGCAGCTGGTTCACTGCTGGTCAGATCAGTCACAGTCAGGGAGTCCAGCTGTGGGTACAGACTCTCCATCTCTGGCTCCTCAGAGAGGTTGTCCTCGCTCTCCACCAGGCTCTGCTTCTCAGCCTCGCTGTCTGCCCAGCTCTCCACCACAGTCAGGGCCACGGTGTCACCATCACGCAGGAGCCCCGCCGAGCCCTCACCCATGGGGACAAAGTCCACGCTTCCACCAGTGGGAAATTCACCTTCCAGGCTGTCCTGGCCTTGCAGCTTCTCCTGCTGGGCACCATCCGTGTCCGGTGGGGCTGGCCCCTCGGAGCCAGCAGCCTTTCCCTGGGAGCTGGAGGAGGATTTGGTGGTTTCCAAGGCGCTGTCCTCATTGCTGAAGCTGCGCTCCGAGAAGCCCGAGGTGATGGAGAAGTTTTGGGAAGAGGGGTGGCCAGAATCAGGGGAACACGTGCCATTGGGGACTGTCCCATTGGGGATCTTGCTTTGCTTGCCGTCTTCCAGCTGAGAATCCACTTCTGTCTGTTCCACCTCATCCACAGATTCAAACACCTGCAAAGTGGGAAGGCATCCCAGGCATTTAGCAAGTGTTGGGAGCACAGACACTACATCCCTAAGAGCCCTTGTTCCCAGCAGTGGAGAGGGAGGAAAATCCCCCTTTAGCTTCTTCTCCCTGGATTTGAGTCAACACTCGGTCGTTTGCACAGCTCCAAGCCCACAAATCCCTGCTCCAAAGGACTATGCTTTGCTTGGCATTATATACTGGGCAGAAATTTCAACAGGTGTTAAACACCTGGGCATGAACAGAGGGAACAGCCCACGGGCCTTCAGGTGTGAGGGCACGGGGCAGAGCTGGCAGGTGAACATTGAACACCACAAGCAGAGCACAGTTCTGACATCAGGAGCTCCACAGCAGGTTGGGGACTCATTTACCCCTTCCAACCTTGGTTCTGTTTGCCAGAAATCATTGTGGTTGTGGTGAGGGGTCAGCCCAAGCCAAGGCAGAGCCCTGGGGACAAGGGATGGAGGGACAAGGTGCTCACCTGGGTGCTGGAGCTGGAGTCGCTCTGCAGCCGGGCGTGGTTCTGCCGGCCGGAGCTGCAGCTCTGCGAGGACTGTAGGGGACAGGGAAAAGGGCAGTGAGAAAGGAAAAAGGTCAGGGTGAGGGAACTCAAGCACTTGTGCAGGTGAAGAACAAGCAGGAAGTGCATCCAGTAAATATCTGACCCACGGAGGGCGTTCCTGTCACATCAATGCTGCCGTGTCACCAGTGCTCTGCCTCAGCCCCTGACACTGCTGGGAAGGTGACAAAGCCAAAGCCCTGGGTCAGTGCACTTGTTCAAGTGCTGTGTGTTGGGTCTGAAGGAGCTGCTTTCCTCTGGCCTGCAGGGAGGTCACGCTGCCTCCCTGGAGTGCAAATTTCTACAAATCTCTGTCCTAATTTGGCAGCAATGCAGCTCAGCCCAGCTCAGTTTACATAAACGATGAAGTCAGGCAATAAAACAGTCCCTCCAAGCATATTCACGCTTTTTTTCCTTTTCTTCAAGGACAAATATTGATGTTTTAAGCCAGACTCGGTGGAAGCAGCTCCTCTCAAAGTCACGAGCACCCTGTTCTGGCTTCCAGCTGGAGCACAGAGGGAAGGGCTGGGCTTTGCAGGCACCAGCTCCGTGCTCAGCTCTGTGGGGTCCCTCTGAGCAACAAAGCCCTCAATGAGAGCAAGTCCTCCCCATGAGCTGAGCAGAGGTGCACACACAAACACTGGGATTTCAAGAAAATACAGCACATTCAGACCAGCAGTCATCCCCACCCTTGTATTGTGGGTGTTTGCTGGGCAGGGCTCTGGTGGGGAGAGGAAGGGCGACAGTTTTCCTCCGTTACCATGGGAGCACTTAAAACAGGAAGTTTCAGGTTGAGATGGGAAAAGGGGGAAACTTTGCGTGTGTTCACTCTGCCAGCTCCCTTCCCAGTGCCTGTTCCCAGAACAGGAACAGGTGGGTGCAAAGGAAGAGCGAAGGTGGAGATGCTGAGGGGATGGGAATTATTCCCAGGGCTTCAGCCAATGGAGCAGCGCCTCTGCTCACCCTGAGAGCTGCATCATCCAGTCCCACCCTGCCCCTGGCTCAGACCTGCCTTCCCTGCATGTCTCCTTCTCTGGGCACACACACAGTCTGCAGGATTGGGGCTGAGCTCATCTCCTTCCCAAAGCACTCACACCAACTTCCCAGAGGGAAGCAGATCAAGTCTCCAGCGCTCACCTCCCCTCACCTCTGGGCCAGCAGCCTGAGGTCAGGGAATGCTCTGCCATGCTGGGTTCTTCTCCTCCAAGAACAAAACTCCTACAGAAACACTCCCTGGACTCTGTTCCCAGGACTGCCTTTCCTTTCACAGGCTTTTCCCTCCACACCCTTTGGTTTGGGCTGCGGATCTCATTCCTCACTGCATTGCTAAAAGCCAGAACCAAGGTGCTGGGCGCCCCCATGGATGACACAGTGCTCTGAGGGCGTGCTGAGGCTTCTCCCATGCTGGAAAAGGGAGCCAGGAAGCCCAATGCCCTGCTTCACAGCCCCTCAGTGCCACGAACATGCTCCTCCTCCTCAAACCATCTTCCATGGAGCTAATCCTGATGTGCCCCAGAAGTGCATCAGGCAATGAGTGCTTCACTTCCACTGAATGCAGTGAGGAGCAAGACACACAGGTGGGCACAGGTCAGGGGAGGAGAGTGGGCAGGACCTGTGTCCCCAGCCTGTAGCCCTGGTTCGTGCCTGTGATGTTTTGGTTTTCTGAAACTCTTTTCCCAGAGAGCTTTCTGTCAACCAGAGACATCTTTTCCTAACTGTAACCTTTGTTTACATTCCTTTCCCTAGGAGGGACTTCTTGATGTCCCTCTGACTTGACCAATGCGATTAAAGAAGTTTATCTTTCACCCATTAGGCTATTCTCTGTAAAATAGTAGAAAAAGGAAGAAATAACCAGAAATAAACAGAGTCATTGTCAGCCTTCTGAGCCGGAGTCTGTGTCCTTGTGACCTTTAACAGCATCACTGCCCCACAGGGACTCTGGGTGGGCACAAAGCCCCACACACACGCCCTCACCTCGTTGCTGATGGTGGAGTCCCTGTGCATCATCCTCTGGATGTGGGAGTCCAGGCTGGCCCCCGAGGAGCACTTGGCCAGGGCTGCGGCGTGGGACTCCTTCTCGCGCTGCCGGACGATGGCCTCGCAGCCCAGCCACTCTGCCATCGTGTGCTCGTAGCACGCCCGGGTCTGCTCGTCAGCCTGGGACACAGGGGGGGACAGGGGCTGCTGTGGGGCTCTCCAGGGACAGCCCTTCCCAGCCCCTCCTGGGCCCCACACAGGGGGCTGCTGTCGCTCTGTTTTGCTAAGGTTCTGTTTCAGCCTTCTGATGTTTTTACATTTTTGTAATGGAGTTTCTCACGTGCTTTTTTGTGTAAATAATGATTGTTTTGCACTCCTTTCTGGAGGAACAGAGAATTGATGGACTGTTGCGTTGACCAGTGTGGTTGGAGAGGACAATTTTCATCCTCCAATCCATGGTTCACTGCTGGAATTCTATAAATGTCGAGGTCTGTAAATGAACTGCCCCTTTTTTGCCTTGGACATCTCAGCGTGTGAGTGTCGCTTATTTGTGTCGAATTGCACATTTGTGGCTCGTGGGACACAGCCACCCCTTACCCTGCACAGTGCCTGATCCCCAAAACGTGGCCAAAATTTGGGTGGAAAAATGCCCATCCATCTCCTCCCTGCCCTCCCAAGGTGCACAAGGCACTGAACACGAGAAGCTGCACAGGCCAGTGACAAGCTTGGCCCTAACAACCCCTGCTGATCCAAGTGTTTGTCCCACTCCTACCTAGAGCCCAGCCCAGAGGGGACATGAGGCTCTGCTAACAGACCCTCCCACTGGGCAGGACTGGAGCACACCAGCACAGCCTCACCAACCTCCTTCCTCTCTGCCTCTGTCATCCCAAACTGGTAATGTCCCAGCAGGAAGGGCCACACGGCCTTCCTGATCTCGTGCTGGATGCCGCCGTAGTAGATCAGCCGCAGCAGCTCCTGGTCCTCGTAACTCTGTGGGAAGAGCCTGGGTCAGGGCACAGACACAGCCAGGACATCGGGTGTGCAGGTGTCCCCAGCCTGGCTGTGCCACCCCTTCAGCACCCAGAGCACGCCCAGACCCCGACCAAACCCCAGCCCCGCTGCCCATCTGTTGCAGATGATCCCCTCAGAACCCTGCCTGGGGTTAACTACAACCAGAGGCTGCTGTGGGTGGACATTTTGGCTCTCCACGCCAAAGAGTGGCCTGCCAAAATCACCGAGGGCCCCTGCTGTGTCTCTGACCTGGCAGCACATCAGGACCCCACCCAGGACAGCAGTGACAGACACTGCTGCAGGCAGGCTCTGAGGAGAAGCACTTTAAGAAGAGCAGTGTTCACTCCCCAGCTCCAACACGCCGAGGATTAGGAGCCTGGGGCTCTGTCCAGCCTGGGGCTCTGTCCAGCCTGGGGCTCTGTCCAGCCTGGGGCTCTGTCCAGCCTGGCTGACTTCCCTCCCTGAGGAACTTCTCTGTGTTTCACCACCTCCCCCACGCTACACCCACTTCAGTGACCCTGCCCCGAGCCCAGCTGAGCTGCTGTGCCCCCAGGGCAGGGCCCCACCGAGCTGTCCTGCAGGTATCTGTGCCAGATGTCCACGGTCAGGCCGGCGCTGGCGCTGCAGGGGACGTCGGGGGACACGATGTTGTGGTTCACCAGCGCAGACAGGTGTGTCCTCACCGTGGACAGGTGTCTGCAGTAGGCCAGCCCTGCAGCAGGAACGTGGGGAATGGGATTTGTAGAGAACCCTCAGGGGTTTCAAATGATGGCCTTGCAAACAGAGCAGATGCTTCAGAGGAATAGAACTGTGGAAAATGTGGTGCAGCAGGAGCCACGAGGAGTGTTTTTGGATGATTGGCTTGAAGGTGTTAGCAGCATTGTGTGGCAAGAGCTGACAGGCTAAAAAATGCTTACAATGGATTGTCATTAAGAAATAGTTTGGCTTCTGATTTTGGTGGCGTGAACTGTAACATCTGTACCATCTCACAGTAAAATAAAAATCTTTAAAATGCCTCTCAAGAGCCCCATCTCTAGGACAAAAAAAAAGGATAATCCAACACAGGAACACCACACCTTCAGCTGTGGAACTCCAGGAAACACGAGGATAAAGAGCAGGAGAAAGCTCTGGTGAGGCTGGGCCCTGGGGGAGCAGGGAGTCTGCCAGGACAGTTCCCTCCTCTTGTACCCTCAGTGCTGCTGCTCACGGGGCTCAAGGCTGAGAGTCAGAGGGCAGTTTTGTTTGCTCCCCACCCTGGGCACGTGCAGCAGGCTGGCCCCAGCTCCCCCAGCCCCTGCCAGCTGCCCCAGCACCGCTCCCAGCCCAGAGCCCAGGACCTCACCCCTGGCACATCCCAAGGCAGCAGGGGAGTGACGAGTACTCACATCCATAGAAAGCCCGGGACAGGATCTGGTACTTCATGTTGTCACACAGCAGCTTCAGCGGGGCTCTGCCAACACAAACACACGGGATGTGAGGGGAGAAAACGCTCCTGTGCATCCCCCCAGCCTGGCTTTGACCCCACTGATCCAGCTTTGCCCACAGAGATTCACCAGGGATGCTGCCCGGGTTCTGAGCAGCAATTCCTGCTGCCAGGCTGTGGAGCAGCTGAGACGTACCAGGTGCAGGGACAAGCCTCACCTCAGCCACGTCCCACTGACCCTGCCATGGTTCCTGGACACTGAGCAGTTCCAGGGGCTCTGCTGTGCCCCTGTGCCCTCCTACCTCTCGTGGCTGCAGCCGTTGGCCGGGCCCCCGTCGGAGGAGCCGCTCTGGGAGCAGGAGGAGCAGGAGGATTTGCGGGTGCTGGGCTGCCACATGGGGGGCAGGACAGCTCCTGGAGCGTCCATCAGGTCCTGGGGCACTGCAGGAGGGCAGAGAGGAGCATCAGCCACAGCCTGGCACTGCCCTGGAGTCAGGGAGCTACAGGGGCCCAACAGAGAGAGAGCTTTCATTGGCAAGTGCAGCATCCCGCTCTTCCCAAGGAGGCTCCAGCAACCAAGCAGGGCCCACCACAGGGAATCACAGCACTGGTGAGCCCAGGAGAAAGGAAAGGGAACAAAGAGCACCGATGAGAGAGAACCATTGCTAATTAACCAGCTAATTCAGAAAGCTGATCTTAAACTGCTTCGTGCTGACCAAGGCAGAAACCCAACACCCAAGGCAGAGGCTCCAGAGAAGGGGCTGCAGAGAGAAAACAGGATTGAAATCAGCTGCTGTCCCAGGAAGAGTGGATTACTGGGAGGGAAAAGCCCCATCCCTCAAAGGATGCCATCCAAAGTTCAGGGAAAGAAGGGAGCATCCAAATCACAGGACAGGAGATGAAGACTTGGACGAAGAGGTTGAGAGGGACAGCAGGAGCTCTGCATGTTGTCACTTGTCAATCCCTGCTTAAGCTCAAAGTGCTACTGCAAAGGCCTCAGGTCCTGCTCAGGTACCACCCACACACAGCCCAGGCTATGAGGAATAATCCTTTTTACTCCTCCTTGGAAATTGAATTGTGGTAGAAATTTCATCTTCTGGCTGGGCAGAGGCATCCTCGCTCTCCCTTGGTCTCACTGCCTCTCCCTGCTTGTGATAAGGAATAAATGACACTGGCAGGAAAAATATTGAATTATTCCTACAAAAGCCCCTTTTCCCCTGCCACTGAGCTGATGGGTCAGTGACAGTCAGTGGTGACAGGGACAGCTCTGCAGGACCTCTCAAGTGACAACACAGGCAAGCTGAGCACCAGAGCCAACCAACAGCTCATTACTCTGATGCCAAGAGGTGCCCAGAGCAGCACGGAGAGCTCGGGATGTGCCAGGGAGACTCAGACACCATTTAGGGATCACCACCATCCTGCTTCCAGCTGGAATCTTCACCATCTTCCCTCTCCCAGCAGTCACAGGTGCAAGGAATGGGTGCAAAGCACCATTAATGGCAACTAGAGACACAGAGAGAGGACAAAGGCACCAGTGAAAGGGGAGAAAGGATGAATCTGTGGTGAAGAGAGAATGATGCAGTTCCAACCCCGGCTAGGGAGGTGCAGAGGAACAGCACAGGCTGTGATGAAGCCAGCTGAGGAGATGGCAGCAATTAATTTCCCAGAAAATGTGGCCCCCAGCATGGAATTTTAAGGGGTAGATCAAAAGGCAGCCACAGAAAGGCACATCTCTGTCTGCTGTTTTAGCTCCAATCAGGGTTTTTATCTGACTCACTGAATCATGTTAGTCAGCTGAAGGCAGGGGGAAGCAGGTATAATCTCAACTGACGTTATGGAGGAGTCACAGCGGATGCAATTTCTCCCTCATAGCCTCCAAAATGCAGGAAAAAAAAAAGTTTCCATCAGATTTCAGAGCTTTTTGAAAAAAACACCCCACAAGTCTTCTATCTAGAACTCATGCTTTCTCCCTAATAAAGTCACCAGAGGTCAGAAAACAGCTCTTGGCACCTCACAGAAGAGTGAGGACAAATGCACAGACATTTCAGCCAGGTTCAGGTCATTCACCACCAGACATTAAGAGGCATTTCTGGTTTGGAGAATCCAGCAGCATCCCCTCCCTCGAGTTAGGGACTGCAGACAGGTGGGTGCAGCCTGGCAGCACCCAGAGCAGGGTGCTGTGACCTCCCCTTTGTGCTGCAGGAGCCACACTGAAGGAACCTCACTGGATTTAGTGCAGCCTGGGGGCAGCAAGAGAACAATCAGCCCTGGGGGCTTGTGATGGCAGAAGGTGGCCCACAAGAGACCAAAGTAAACCTTTTTACTGAAATTAGGTGTAAGAGGGGTTTTTCTTCTGACTGTTAATGTTGTTGTGCAGCTGCAGAAACAAAGGACTCAGTAGCAAGTGGAAGGTTAAAACAAAAAAACCCCACAGAATCATGGAATGGTTTGGGTTGGAAGGGAACTTAGAGATCATTTAGTTCCACCTCCTGCCATGGGCAGGGACACCTTCCATGATCCCAGGTTGCTCCAAGCCCCACCCAGCCTGGCCTTGGACCCTTCCAGGGATGGGACAGCCACAACTCCTCTGTTCCAGCACCTCCCACCCTCCCAGGGAGGAACGATGACATTTAACATCAGGCAGCACTGGCACATCCACAGCCCCTGCCCTGGGCCCACCTCCCAGTTTGCCCAGCGCCCACCAGCTCCCACAGCCCCCCCAAATCCTGCCCTGCACTCACCAAACTCTGCCTGTGTGCCGGGGTAGATGATCCTGAAGACATAATCCGTGGCCTCCTCATCCTCCTTGTCGGACGCGGACTCGGAGGAGCCCTGGGGGCTTCGCTTCCTCAGTTTGGGAAACACCTTTCCCTGGGGGAGCAGAAGGTGCCCTTCACCAGCCACCCACGCCCTTCCCGAGCTCCTGCCCCACGTGCTTTGCCATGTCTGCACATTCCCTGGGCTGGAGCAGCCCCTGGAACGAGTTTCCAGCAGTGGCTGAATCCATAATCTGGGCACAGGGTAAGTACAGCTCAGAGAACCAAACCCTCCCACACCACCCCCCCCAGCTTTCCAGAAGAGTCCGTCCAGCTGGGCAAGGCCACGAGCTAAACCCACCCACCACATTTTAAGCCCCACCTTCCTTATTAATTTTTGGGAATCATTGAAAGCACAGCAGCCACTACTGCCAGGCAGGGCGGGGTCCAGCAGGAGCAGGCACCCACCTTTCCCCGCTGTGACCAGAGGGGTGGATCCAGCTGCCCGTGGGGCAGGAGGCCGTTCTCCAGGCAGGACAGGAACTGCAGCAAGTGCCCTCCACGGGGGAAGCGCAGGGGTGGCCTCTGGATGCCATCCTGGCTCACCAGGACAACCTGTGCCACCGCTGTCCACTGTTGGTGACAGCCAGAGCAGACACAGCCATCAGTGAGGGAAAGAGCACAGGCCGAAAGGCAGAGGGCAGGAAAGCTCAGGGAATGGAAAATAAGGACTTTCTTCCTCATGTGGGTTCTTCTCCAAGTCCCTGATAAGGCAGGCCCTGGAAAAGGCTTGCTGGGATCTCCCCCTTGGAAATCAGAGCCCAGCTCTGCAGGGAGCACTCCCAGGGAAGCACCACAGCCAGGAGCTGGGGGAAAGGCTTTCCAAAAGCACTTAAAGCACAGTGAGCACCCAGAGCTCCGGGCATCTGCCCTGGAGGCAAAGCAGAACCACGTCCCAGAGGTAAGGGATGGAGTGCCAGGGTGACACAGCCCCAGCTCTGGCCTTACCTTGCTGGTGACAGTGCAGATACACGATCTCCTCCAGGCGAATGGTCATGGCATAGTCCCAGTACACACTGGAACAGAGGGAAAGGGAAGCCGTGAGCCTCAAGGGTGTGGGAGGCTCCAAATCCTGCTCCAGATCCCCTGGCACCAGGCAAAGCCACAGGAAGGATGAGATCCCAGAGCAGTGATGCCAGCCTGATGAGTGGTGACATCCTTCCAGAACCAGACCCTGCCATCTCAGCTCAGCCAGGGCCAGTCCTGTCCCTCCTGCCCTGGGTGGTTTCTCTGCCTTCAGGCAGTTCCCAGACACAGGAAATGTGTCCATGGATCCTGGCAACTGCAGGGAGGGACTGGAGCCCTGCAGAGCTGAGCACTCCCTTCTGAGCACCCCAAGAATCCCTTAGGAGCAGCCCTGGAACCCCAAGGAAATGTGCAGTGAGGTCCAAGCCTGGGCTGCTGCTCTGCCCCGGGGAGGGGAAATAAACCCTCACAATTTGTGGGGTTTTCTCAGAGCTCACAACAGATTTGGTCTCAGCTGCTTCTGTTCAAGAACAGCCTCAGCACAGGCACCTCGAGGTGTCTGAGCAAATCTAGAACATGCTGGAGAGCTGGTGGCCTACAGACAGAGAAGAGAGGCAGGGTTTCATTCCAGTGGAGAGCCCAGCACTGCTGTCCGAGGGTGTCAGCACTCAATCACATCCCACCTCCTTGCAACAAAGCAAATTTCCAGATTCTGAGCAGCAGCAGCATCTGCCACTTCATAAAAATAGTGCTTAAATAACATTAAAAACAGCTCGTGAAGGACAGGGAGGTGTGCAAGAGTCACTCCTTGTACAGTCAGACTTACTGTGCCATCTGCCTCCTCTCCTCCTTGGTCACGTCTTGACACTGGGAATTTTTAGAGATTAGGCTGATGCCCAAGGCAAGAACTCAGGAAAGGGGTGTAGAGATGAAAACAAATTTTAGGGGAGGGTAGCAGGCACAACTGAATGGGCCAAGAAGAAAGGGGAGATGAGAACACAAGTAAACAAAACCCAAAAAACTACAACTGACAATGAATGAAACTGAGACCAAGCTTGCTGAAGAAGATCTCTGCTCTAGGTCAATGCATCAGTGTCCTAAAAACACTCCCACTTCCCTGGAGCCAGGAGAAACCCGGGAGCACAGTGCTCTGGGAGGGAGAGGAGGGCATTCCCCTCAGAAAATCCCCCAGGGCAACACATGAAACCACTCTGTGTGTTTTGGAACAAGCCCCACTCCCTCGATGAGCACTTCCCAGCAGAGACACACCTCACACCACCTCCTGCCACCCTCTCCCTGCCTCCTGCCCCTCAAGGATGATGGTTTTGCTCTGGGAAAACAGTGATGCCTTTGCATCCCGGATCCAAACTCTGACCCAGGGGAACATTTCCCCCCCTGCTTTGGCACACTCAGAGCCAGTCACCTCTTCTCGTAGTCCAGGTCCCCCACAGAGCCATTCATCAGCTGGTTGGGGGTCCACTTCAGGGCCATGATGTCAGCAGTCTGGTGAAGGGACAGGTATCCTGGGATTGCCTCCATGTCATCTCTCTTGGGAAGGGAAACACAGAGACAGGGTGAGCTGGAGGATGCCAGAAGCACCAAGCCCTGGAGCCCAGTTGTGGCCCCTCACACAGCCCAGCCAGTCACAAGCAGGGAGAAACCCACGTGTGTCCCTGGAAAACCTCCTAGCAGAGACTCCAGGACACCTCAAGGCCTTGGAAGGGGCTGAGAGCAACTGCCCAGCAAGGAAAACTTAACAGCTCCGCTTAAAAGCAGCCTGCACTTCATTTATTTGACTACAAGAAGCAGGAGAAGGAGTTTTGTGGTAAAGAATGGGCAGGGAGAGGAGCCTGTGTTTCTGCCCAGACTGGAGCAGAGCTCTTGCATCCCACTGGGAGATCCGTACCTCCAAGACCTCCACAAACACAGTCCACTCACTGTCTCCCCAGATTAAAAATGTGCTTTTCTGCATCCGAGAGCACTCTGGGCAGGTGCTGAGGAGCAGAGCAAGGTTTCAGAGCCCAGGTTTGGCAGCAGGAGCTCACCGGCTGCACCAGGACGTTGTTCTTGCCGTACAGGAGCGTGGCCCGGGAGTTCTGGTGCAGGGACTCCACGTAGTCCCTGGCAGACAGGGATGGCCTGTCATCCATGCTGCCACTGGAATGTCTTTTCTGGATCTGCAAGAGACACGCCCACAAACTGTTGTGTTCCTCTGGGGAAGTGGTTTTTCCCCAGAACCCCCTAAAGCCTGTAACCATTTAGTTTGACCCTACCTTACCTTATCTCTAGCCTATTGGCTTAGTGCCAGCTATCTATCCTGAGACAGAAACTAGACAAACCCATGCTCTTCCTTGTTCGTTCTCTTTCCCCTGGAACCCTTCAAGAATAAAGCCTTGGAATAATCCTGAGGTAAGAGCCTCTTTTGAATCTTTTATCCTGTCCCCTGAGATATTTCCCCCAAAGCCCCTCAAGGAGACTGAGCTAGCACAGGAGCTCAGGGGGGCAGGCAGGGGGGAGTATTTCAACAAACGTCAGGTGAGCACAGACACCCTCTGGCTTCCCAAAAGCTTTTCTTGAACATCTGTCCTTCCTCATTTATACACTTATGAGAGTCACTACTAGAAATCTTTCCCTCAAGGTCCTCTAAGGGGATTCCTGGCTCTGTCCAAGCTCAGAGAAGCCCCAGGAGTGAGCTTTGTTTGCAGTGCACAGAGCAGATTCAGCTTTCTGCTCGTCCATGATGCTCCCAAGGGGCACAGACCCTGGGATGCAGTGCCAGGAGGGGCTGGCCACCTTCCCAGCACCTCTGCCTCAAAGACTTCCCTCATCAGAGGGCCTGTGCAAGCAAACAGAGCCCTGATCCTGTGGATCTGGGAGGAGCAGAGAGAGGTTTGTCCCCCACTCACGCAGAGCGCCGGGCGCTTGGTGGGCGAGTCCTGGCGGCAGTGGGAGCTGTGGATCCGGTGCCTCTGGACCAGCTCATCCGCTGAGGGGTCTGTCCAGAAGTGGTCAGCAGTCTTCATCTTCGTGTATTCCAGTGCACAGGGCCCCACTGTGGAGAGGAACACCCCAAAGGTGAGGGAGGCATCCTCGATCCCGGCGCCGCCGTCTGCGGATCACGGCTTTGGGAGCAGTGGGTTTGGAAAGTGAGGAGAGGGAGCAAGCCAAGAAAGTGTTACCCAATAAAGATGCAAGAATTGGCCCATCCACAGGATCCATCAGGAGAGCTTCCTTCTCGTAGTACTTACTAGGAGAAATAAAGGACAGCAGAATGGAGCACTGCAAAGTTACAGACAGTGGTTTAAATCTCTGTCATGCCCTTCTCTTTCTGTGTCTCCCCTTGGTGGGGAAAAGGCAAGAAGCCCTAAACAGGCTGTTTCTGCCAGCTGAGAACTTCCTGGGGAACAGCAACCCTCCTGCAGCATGTTGCAAGCATCACCATTTCCTAACTAACCTGTCCCAGGACAGGACACCTCAGCATGCAGATCCCAAAAGACAAGGACAATGCAGCCCCAACAACCCAGCCATCACCAGGGCCAGTGTGGCCTGTCTGTATCTTGGGGAGTGCACAGTGGTCACCAGCAGCAGGGCATCCAGCAGAGTCCCCACGATGGGCACTGAGTGACACACCTGGCCTGTGCCATCCCTGGCCCAGGTGGATACTGGAGTGGCTCAGGCAGCAATACCCCCAGTGCCAGGGACAGGGACACGGGGGGCCTGTGCCAGCCCTCACCTGCTGTTCTCCACCAGGTAGTGCACAATTTTATCCAGGACCTTTTCGAAGAGGGCTGTGCGGATCCAGAGGTGCTTGATGGCCTGAGGGCTCAGGTTGGGCAGCTTTGGCACCTTGCGCACGTTCTCCGGGACCCCCTGGGCCTGGTTTCGCCTTTAGAGGTAACGAGACAAGAGACAACAACACCACAGGTGTTATATTCCTCTGGGGAAAATGGTTTCTCCTCAGAAGACCCCCTGATGTCTGTACCTATCAGTTTGACCCTGTTCTTCCCTTATCTCTGACCTATTGGCTCTGTGCCAGCTATCTATTAGGACAGAGACCAGATAAAAACCCATGCTCTTCCTCTTTCTGCCTCTTTGGCCTCGGGACTCCTTCAAGAATAAAGCCTTGGAACATTGCCCTGAGGTAGGAGCCTCTTTTGAATCTTTTACCCCATCCCTGTTGTACTCTCCCCAAAAGCTCCCCAGAAACTGAGCCAGCACAGGAACCCAGGGGGGCAGGGGGGAGTACTTCACACAGGCTCATCCCTGAACTCTGAGGGAGCCCAGGGCACTCCTGCCACCAGGGGTTTGGGGGTGTTGACTGTGGTGGCTGGGGGATCCCAGGGAATTGCCTGGGACAGAGCGCTGGAGGTGCTTCCTGTCCCCATCCCATGCCCTGCTCCAGAGGGGCCACACCTGCATTTGAGACCAGAGGCCACTAAATCAGTTCCCCACTGTAAAGACACCCCAGAACTCTGCTCTCCCTCAGCAGACTCCTCCAGCCCACTCATCTTTCCATGGCTGAGCTCACAGGCAGAGCAGCTCATCTTAGGACAGCTCCAATTCCTGCCCTCAGGTAGCTGCTCCATCCATCTCCCTGCTAATTGTCCAAGGATGAGTAATCCTCTCCCAAACAGCAGCTGAATTACTGCAGGTTCAAGCCCTGCACACTGAGACAGGCCAAACGTGGTTCCAGCTGGCTTGGTGAACTGGTCCATAAACTGTGACAGCTCAGGAGCAGCGTGCTCAGCTGTCCCTGAAGCACCAGAGCAGGGGCAGAGAGAGTTAGAACTTGTCCACCCTTGCTTAAACCACAACTCAGTCTCCTAGAACACCAACCAGTTTGGTCAAGATATAAAAAACCCCAGAGGAGACTGCAGGAGCAATTCCTCCTGTCAAGGCTCGGGCTGGACCCCAACCACGCTTCCCACCCCAAAACCCGAGTGAGCAGAGAGGACTGGCAGCCAGGCTGGTGCCTTACGCGTTCTCAATGAGCTGCTCCAGGTCCTGCACCTTCCTGCAGAGCTCCTCTGCCAGGGGGAAGCTCTTGCCCACCTTCATGAAGAGCGCGGCGATCTTGTTGCTGCGCAGGAAGCCGGCCGCCCTCCGCTTCAGCCCAAACAGCACACAGCATTCCACGGCGGCTGCAGAGAGCACAGCCCTCAGGATCACAGAATTCCCAGCTGGAAGGACCCACATGGGATCGTAGAGCCCAGCTCTTGGAGTGGTTGGCCCGTCAGGGGTGCAGTTATTAGCACCACGCAGCCTTGGCTTTGTCAGCTCCACCCAACGGAGCCGACGCCGGGGTGACTGGAGCACCTTCCCCAAGGAGTCAGGCTGAGAGAGTTGGGGCTGTTCAGCCCCTGGGGAAGAGGAGGTTGTGTGGAGACCTCACAGCACCTCCCAGGATCTGAGGGGCACTACAAGGAATCCAGAAAGTTCATCAGGACCCCCCCTTGCTAGACCAGGTTGCTCGAAGCCCCATCCAACCTATCCTTGATGTGCAGGTGTAAATAAAATAAAAACCCAAACTGCTCCACGGCTTTGCCAGAAAAGCCAACATCTCCTCATTTGTGCTATGCTCCATGGCTGAAATACAAGTGACAAACAGCCCCACCTGCCTGGGACTGCACCCAGGGGTGCCCATTTGAAGTGCCCAGCTCGGGCCAGTGCTGAAAGCTCAGGTACCCACGGGGGCTGGGCAGCCAGGGCTGCTCCTGCCCAGCTGCACTCCCAAGAGAGTGAGCTTCCAGTGCCACCAGCCGTGTTCCAAATTCCCAGCCCAGAAACGAGAGCACTGGTGCTCTTGCTGTGCTCAGGTAGCACATCCCAGCTCCTGCCAGGCAGAGAGAGAAATCTCAACTCCTGAAAGGCCTCTGGCACAGAGCAGCAAGACAGAGCTGTCAGCAGCATCTGTTCCCAGTGCCAGATCTCAACCCATGCAGAACACAACTCCTGCTGGCAAAACTACAGGGAAATGTGCAGCTTCCATAGGAAAAACTCTCCCCATGCTCTACTAAATCCAGGGGCAATGGTAGGATTTTTAAATCAGATGAGTTTTGGAGCTCAGTTGTGTCACCGGTGCAAAGAGATTCTCCTCATCCCTCAGGATATAACTTGCAGCAGAGCCAGGATATATAGGATACTATCTTCAGCATGGTGCAGGGGTCCTGCTCATCTACACCCAGGTAAGGGGGGAGCTTTGACTCCTGGCAGAAAACTGAAGATACTCCTGAGCTGCCCAGAGCTCTGACACGATCCAAACCACCCGGGCAGAGCAGCCTGGGCTGACCTGGACACCAAACTCTGGGCTCCCAGGGCCCTACCAGCGGCTCCCCATCAGCCTCCCAGGGCAGCCTGGACGTGACAGATGCCAGCTCGTGTTTGTCTGCTCCAAACCCCCCCTCTCACAGCACCGGGGGGCTGCTGCCCTTCCCTGCCAGACCCCTACCTCCATCCCGAGGGGTTTGCGCTACGCTGGCTGCTCCGTCAGGAGGGCTCTGCTGGGAAGGCAGCTCCCTCTCTCTCTCTCTCTCTCTCTCTCTCTCTCTCTCTCTCTCTCCAGGGAAAAGGGCAGCTCTGGCAGCCAGAGCCAGGCTTGCAGCACGCTCTGCTTGGCAGGGGAAGTGGTTATTTATAAGCTCACCCAGCTCCTGGAGAGCCACAACAACGGGGAAGGTGCAGGGAGAGCAGACGGAGCAGGAGGGAGGCACCAGGAACCAGGGAGAGGGCAGCAGAATCTGAAGAGGCCAGAAGGAACCAAGGAGCCCTTCGTGCCTGGATGCCTCAGCTCCCTGTCACAGGAGCCTATAAATAATCCCAGGCTGAGGAGCCTGGTGCTGCACAGAGAAGCAGGGAATGAGTCACACCTGGAAGTCTGCTCTGCTCTTTCGATGCCACACACAGGGGCCACGGGCTGGGAACAGGCTCATGAGTGTCTTTGATGTGAGGGGCCAGCAGGAAAGGAGAAAGCCCAGCCTCCCTTCCATAAACTATTCCCTGACAGCAAAGAAAAAGGTTTGGACTTGACAGATTTTTCAGCTGAATCAACTCTCAAGGGAATTGGAAAATAAAATATTATTCCTAGCCCTTCCTCAATGGCTGCACACGCTGCCAGCACCCCTCCCTCTTTTGACACATCCCTGGATATTTTAAGCACAAAGACCTCTCAGGGACTCTGACCTCTGCCAGAATAATCCATCCTCTGGCACTCCCCACTTCCCCAGCCCGAGGTCCTGGAGCTGGAGCGTGTTCCCAGGAATGGCACAGCCCGGGCTGGGAAGGCACAGCACCAAAAACCCCACTCCAGGCCAACATGAGGGACTCACCACAAAAGGAGATGATGTGGCTGCTGTCCTCGTGCACAAACTTCCTGGTCACAGCCTCCTCCATGATCTGCTTCACCTGCAGGACAGAGGCAGTCAGGGAAAACATGGAATTTCAGCTGTGGACCAGAGCGAGGAGACCTGCGGTGGGGTGGGTGCACAGGACCCTCCTCTGCTCCCAGGTTTTCCCAGTGGCACAGAAGATCTCACAGAGGATTGGTGCAGCTCTGCCTGCTGAGCATCACCAGCTATTTCAAACAGTCAGGTATAAAAAAAAGGGGTTGTTTTATTTTTGAGAAACTTCACAGTGGGAAAACGATGAGCCGAGAATTAACTGAGGGAACTGAGCATCACTTAGACAAAAGTCATCTAATAAAGGTACCCAAATCTCATATTTAAGGTTTTTACAGCACTGCTCTGTTCTCTCATTTTGTTTGACAAATTTCCTGTGACACAGCTGTCCCAAATGACTGCAACCATCCATCAATGCCTAATCCAGTGACCACCTGGCACCAGCTGTGCCCAGGAATTCCATCTGCAGAGCAGCGCCAGCATCTCTGCCCTCTCTGACTCACAACTGGCACTCAGCTGATCCAGAGGGAGCTGTCCCTTAGTGCTCATCAGGGGACAAAAACAAACAGGACCCCAGACAAATTAGGAGGGTAATCTTTGCAGGGAGCAGACGGGAGGTCAGGCCCACCAGCTGAGGTCTGGCAGCAGAGTGGTGACTTCCATCCCCAGCTGTCACTCTCCCTAATCCTGCTGCAACCAGCCAAAGCCCAGCTGAATGTTTGCTCCTCAAACATTCGTTTCCCAACCACTTTTCCTTTCAAACACAGCTGCCAGCATGCCTGGATCTCGTCTTCCAGTGCCTCTGTAACATCTTGGTTTTGGAAAACACAGGGGGAAGTGTTCCCAGCACAGAGCTGAGGGTGTGAAGGAAGCTCTGCTTAGCAAGGTGTTCTCCCTGAGGGCACAGGGAGGAGGGAAATACAGCAGGCCAGGACTTGGCCAAGCAACCCTTGCATGAATGAGAGACCTTTAATAGCATCATTTGGGGAATTAAACTCCTTTGCAAGGTGTAATCAAGGTCAGTTATGCATGGCTGACAGCTGCATAAAGGAAATCCTGAGTAGGGATTAAGAGCAGAGGCCTCTCTGAGCCAAGAGCTGCGCTGTGTGTCAGAGCCATCAGGTGAGATCCCAGCACTGCTCCCTGCTAAGAGAGCCCTGAGACTTCCCTGGATGCTTGGAGCAGCTGGTACTGAGTCAGGAATGTCATTGAGATGTGGAACTCGGGACTGGAGGTGGCTCAGAGCGCTGGGAAGTTCCTCCTGGCACAGCATGGTCCAGCCCCTGCACCCCCCACATCCCCCACATCCCAGAGCAGAGCGCTCAGAGCAGTGACTCCACCTGCAGGAACACCCCAGGGACCAGGAGAAAGCTCCACCTTCCCCCTCAGTGCTTGACTGTGTCCTAAAGCTGCAGCTGTCCCTGCTCAGGGCAGCTCCTGGTGCTCCTTCATTCCTCACCCACAGCTCTCCCCTTGTCCCAGTGCCCCACACTGGGCACCAGGGAAGGGGCAGCTGCAGCCCTCACCGAGGGCTCCTTGCTCCAGCACCGTTTTATTTTACACTTCAGCACCAGGAACGGGGACAGAGCAAGTCCCAGCAGGAGGAGAGGAGCCCCTGTGTCCCACACAGCCCCTGGCCTTGGCTGCAGGGGTGGGAAGCAGCACACAGACCTCATGTCCACCAGGTGCTCCCCAGAGCTGCCCCTTCTCCTCCACCTGGAATCCCACCAGTCCACCAAAGATCTTCTGGCAGCCTGCCCAGCCCAGGAGCCGTCCCTGGGAGCAGCCCTGGTTGGGAGGGTCACACCTTGGGGCCCTCAGGGATTCCCAGAAATTTGGCTCTCCCAGCTGGCTGAGCCACCCTGGTCCAGATGGCTCCTGACCCTCACCCAGGCAGGCTGAGCTTCCTCTGCCAGCAGGACACAGCTCTTCCCTCTCACACACGCAGCTGATCTCCCAGAAAATGGTGACACATGGATATTAAATGTACACTCACAGCAGTGCTGGTGGGATGAGGATTTTACCCCCCCCAAAAATACACCTGAAAATCAACCTGCAGAGCTCTGCCTTTACCAGCTCCTGATTCCATCAGGAGATATTCCAATGCAAGCAGTCTAGTCAAATATTTGTTTGAAATTTCAATAGGTTGACACAATGCCTGCAGTGCCTCAGGGCCTTTCCCAGGGCAGTGACCATCTGTCTGTCCAGGGCCTGGGGACCATCCAGGACAGCAGGACCCGGCTCTGAGTGGGCATTTCAGTGCCAACGCTGCACAAACCACCTGCACGCTCGAGGCACAAACAGAACACCTTCCAAGAGACACAGTTTAGTGGAAAATTACTCATTAAAAGCAAAAAAAAAATATAAATATAAATTGCTTCGCGTTGGCTGAGGTTGTAAGGCTAAAAATAAGTCAAGGAGGTCTAAAGGAAGTGGGAAGGGCACTGCAGCAAGGGCACTCACCTGGAGTGTGACAAACACAAACACCAGAAGGTAGAGGACAGACAGACAGACAGACAGACAGACAGACATGGCCTCGTAACACAAAACAAGGGATAGCTTGGAATTCTGGAGTGGTTTGGGTGGGAAAGGACCTTAAAGCTCATCCAGTTCCACCACCTGCCACGGGCAGGGACACCTTCCACTAGCCCAGGTTGCTCCAAGCCCCATCCAACCCAGCCTTGGACACTTCCAGGGAGCAGAATCAACACTTCCAGGGAATGGAGCCAAGAGATCCCAACTTTCTCCACGTACCAAGACAGTTCTCCAACAAAACCATCTGACATTTGCCCAAACAGACACAGCTGGCATCTGCAGGACAGCTCAGAGCCAGAGAACCCCAAAACTCCTGACAGATCTCCCGTGCTGCTGTCTGCAGACCCCAAAGGAGTCTCCCACAGCCAGCTGGGATCACCACCACCACAGCTGGGATCTGCCACGTGCTCCTGGATCCACCGGGAGTCTGTGACACCCTGGGGACAGGAGGGGACATGGGCTCAGCCACACTTGGCTCCCTCCACAGAGAAGAGCTGAAACAGCCTCTGAATGTGCTGCATTCCAGCATTTTAATGCTAATTCTCAGATTGTAGCCAGAACAATCCCAACAGATGAAGCTGCCCACTCTGGATCTCATGCCAGCCTGGGGAAATGAGATGTTTGCTCTTCTTTTATTAGAAAGGGAATTAAAACAGCAACTAATAATTTAGCTGTAGGTAAACTCGAGAGGAGTATCATCAAGTATTCCACAACAGCACAAACAACCCCCTCAACCCCAGCTGTGAGCACAGGACAAGTCCCCCTGGAAAGGGAAATCAAACCCTCACGTGTCCAACAACCCCAGGCTGGGATGAAGGGCTGAACCTCTCAGCTACAAAATTCCCATGCATCATCCCAAGCCCAGCTTTGCTGTCACCCAGCCCTGCTGTCATTTACACTGCTGGAACAAGCCAAACATTATCACAGCCACAGCCACCACCAAGGTGCAGGGACCAGGAGCAAGCCAACAACTCCAGGTTTGATTAGTCCAAGGCAATACTGACCCAAGGCTGTTCTGCCTGGTCAGATTTTTCCCTACAGAACCTGTACTCTGGATCATCCAGGGGTGCTTGCAGTCTGTTTTTCCTGCCTCTTGCAAAGCCTTTCCCTGGTTATTAAGGCATTTCTGTGGAAGCACAGCACCTCCTGTCTATTTGGCCATGCTCATAACGCTGTGAAATTGTTTACAGCAAGCCAGATGCAAACAGAGTCAGTCCCCAGGGAGAGCCTTTTCCCAGTCCTGTTCCAGGGTCAACTCACATTGCCACAGCCTGAGAGCAGCTGTGGGGATGCTCCTGGTCCCCAGATCCAGGAGTGGGCCTGGTTGCCACATCCAGCACCAAAAAATGCCTGGATGAGCAAAAGATGTGGCACAGCAGCCACACACTGCAGCCAAAACTGTGGGAGAGCATCCCATCCCAAACCCAAAGGATTTACAGCAGAATATGGAGATGGGGGAGATGGGGGAGATGGGGGAGATGGGGGAGATGGGGGAGATGGGGGAGATGGGGGAGGTGGGGGAGGTGGGGGAGGTGGGGGAGGTGGGGATGATGGAGATGGTGGAGATGGTGGAGATGGTGGAGATGATGGGGATGATGGGGATGATGGGGATGATGGGGATGGGGGAGATGATGGAGATGATGGGGATGGGGGAGATGATGGGGATGGGGGAGATGATGGGGATGATGGAGATGGGGAGATGATGGAGATGGGGGAGATGGAGATGATGGGGATGATGGAGATGATGGAGATGGGGGAGATGATGGAGATGATGGAGATGATGGGGATGATGGGGATGATGGAGATGGGGAGATGATGGAGATGGGGAGATGGAGATGATGGGGATGATGGAGATGGGGGAGATGATGGAGATTATGGAGATGGCGGAGATGGAGATGATGGAGATGATGGAGATGATGGGGATGATGGAGATGATGGAGATGGGGGAGATGATGGAGATGATGGAGATGGGGGAGATTATGGAGATGGGGGAGATGGAGATGATGGGGATGATGGAGATGATGGGGATGATGGAGATGATGGGGATGATGGAGATGATGGAGATGGGGGAGATGATGGGGATGATGGGGATGATGGAGATGATGGGGATGATGGGGATGATGGAGATGGGGGAGATGATGGGGATGATGGGGATGATGGAGATGATGGGGATGATGGGGATGATGGGGATGATGGAGATGATGGAGATACCTCCTGTTCCCTCTGAACACCTCTACACAGGGTGTCTGATCGGGTGGATGAGATGCTGCAAGACCAGAGCCAGCAAGCTGCACTGCCTGTACCCCCTCAGAGTCAGAGAATTCACCACAGAATCATGGAATTTTTCAGGTTGGAGCACCTCCAGGATCATTGAGCCCAACCATTTACCCAGCACTTCCAGGTCCATTGTTCCTGTTCAGCCCACCTGGCCCAGGAGAACCATCAAGCCCCCAAAAGCCATCAAACAACAAAATAATAATAATAATAATAATAATAATAATAATAATAATAATAAAAAAATCAAAAAAAACCCAAACCAAACCAAACAAACAAAAAACCAAACCAACGAACAAACAAAAAAAAACAAACCCAAAAAAACCACAAACAAACAAACAAACAAACAACAAGCACCCACCCAATCCATTGATGAAAGAGGCTTTAAACTTGATTTGCTTTTGTACATTTTCTTTTCAAATTCTTTTCCAAGCTGGAGCTCTCTCGTTCTCATCGCTGCTTTGATTGTGTGTTTGAAGTGAACCTTGCACTTAAAAAAATCCCATTTTCAGTGTCAGTTTTGGTGCCACGAGTGCATGTGGGCATTCCTGGCTGCAGCCTGAGCTCTCCTGTGATTGCTTCTCCCAACCAAGGTCTCTTTCCAGGAAAAAGCTCCCCATGCCCCAGAGCTGTGTCCATGGAGCACTGCAGCACTGTCACTGCTCAGGGGTCACACACTGCTTCAGGACAAGCCCAGGCAGGGCTGTGTTTGCAAGGACAAACAGACTCCCAAATATTTCCCACCAGGAATGGTAAGCCTGGTCTTGCTGGATGTAGGAAAGATGCCCAAGGCAGAGCAGGTGCAGAATTTCTGCTCAGCTCCAGGACACACAGACATTATTCCAAACCCCCAGTGCCCACAGGAGTCTCTGTGTGCAGGGAATGCTGAAATATCCTGGGATATTTCATCACATTGCCCATGCTGGGGCTAAAGCCACCTTTTCCAGCTGAAGCTGAAACTTCTCAGACTGAAACCTCTCACCAAGCTGATTTATCTTCTCATCTGACAATGAAATGTCTGCCTGTTGCCTGCCTTGTTGCTACAACACCCTTTTTTAGCAGCCTTGTTGACAAAATTCCCATTTTCAGACTCAGGGGCTGCAGGATTCCCCGTTTCTCCTGCTCTACCACATTCCTCATCTTCCCAGCCACAAACACCCTGATTATCCCAAAAACAGGTGCCAGACAGACTGCCCAGCACTGCCACTCCACTCCACCACCACTCTTCTCCAAGAGTTCACTGGCTGGCTACTAAAAAACCAAAAAAAAATCCCAATTAATTGTGCTCAGATCAGTTAAAACACCCCCAGCTGCAGGGCACAGGCAGCATTTACACCCAGAGACATTTTGGTGGCCCCTGGCACGAGGGGACAGCACAGGGACAGCTCTGATGGCACCAGGCACCTGCCTAGGAAGCCATTTGGCAGCTCCCCTGCTCCTGCTGCCTCAGAAACATCGATCACCCTCCAGCCCACTGGAGACCTCTGGCTTTTCTGAAAGTCTTATTTAATCATTTATGGCCTCTTGCTGAATAAAACATGGCCCCTCCTGCAGCTGAGGGATCCTCCACGTGGCACACAGGAGGGAATTCCAGGCCAGCCCTGCCCCAGGAACCAGGGGTGCTCCCAGCTGGGGACTGGGATGAGGCTCCTCCTCTAAGGGAGGAGAAGAACTCCAAATATTTGAGTTTAAAACCCATTAATGGAAGGATCCACAATGCAACATTGCACCCTGGGGGACACAGGGGTGATGATCCCAGCCACCTGCACCTGCTGATGGTGTTTTGCACCAGACTTTCCTCACAGAGCACCAACTTTTTGGCCATAAATCCCTGCTTACAACGTGAATTGAAGCTGCCTGAGCTCCCTCTGTAGCTGGTTCTATTCCTGTTGTGCTTGTCAAAGGCACATTTCCACGCCATCTGTGGGCACTGCTCGCTGTAAAATGCTCAGCACAGACATTTAAGGAAACATTTAAGGCAAACTTTAGTCATTTCTGTGCTCCCAGCACAGCCAGCCTGGAAGCTGGGTTCTGTTCTCAGCCCATCCCAAAGCTCCCCTGTTTTCCCCTGGAAGCTGGGTTCTGTTCTCACCACATCCCAAAGCTCCTGTTTTCCCCTGGAAGCTGGGTTCTGTTCTCACCCCATCCCAAAGCTCCTGTATTCCCCTGGAAGCTGGGTTCTGTTCTCAGCACATCCCAAAGCTCCTGTTTTCCCCTGGAAGCTGGGTTCTGTTCTCAGCACATCCCAAAGCTCCCCTGTTTTCCCCTGGAAGCTGGGTTCTGTTCTCACCCCATCCCAAAGCTCCTGTTTTCCCCTGGAAGCTGGGTTCTGTTCTCAGCACATCCCAAAGCTCCTGTTTTCCTCTGGAAGCTGGGTTCTGTTCTCAGCACATCCCAAAGCTCCCCTGTATTCCCCTGGAAGCTGGGTTCTGTTCTCAGCACATCCCAAAGCTCCCCTGTTTTCCCCTGGAAGCTGGGTTCTGTTCTCAGCACATCCCAAAGCTCCCCTGTTTTCCCCTGGAAGCTGGGTTCTGTTCTCACCCCATCCCAAAGCTCCTGTATTCCCCTGGAAGCTGGGTTCTGTTCTCAGCACATCCCAAAGCTCCTGTTTTCCCCTGGAAGCTGGGTTCTGTTCTCAGCACATCCCAAAGCTCCTGTTTTCCCCTGGAAGCTGGGTTCTGTTCTCACCACATCCCAAAGCTCCCCTGTTTTCCCCCAGGCAGTGATGCCCCCCCTGACTTGGATCCACTGGAACATGGCAAAGGATGATGCTGGAACCAAGGGCAACTTCCAGCTCCAAACTGAAGTCCTGACCCTGTGCAAAGCCAGGTATTTCCATGGCAACAGCCAGGGAGGAGGGCAGGATGCTCTGGCAGCAGAGGACAAAGGGTCCCCTGGCCCAGGGAAGGTGTGAGGAAGAGGGGGAGCAGCACAAAACCCCTGCTCTGGGGAGGAAGGCTCTCAAGCCAGAGGTTTCTGGAGCAGGAGAGCTCTTGTGCAGAGCCCTGCTTTCATCTCGAGGAGGAGAGGAAATGGTCCCCAGTGATCAGTGCTGCTCTTCAGAGCAGATCGATGCAGGCAATCGAGAAATGCTGCATTAAAGGCCCTCTGTTCTCTCCTGGTACAGAAACATCTGAAAAAGGCTGCCCTGGGTGCTTGAGAGACATCAGAGGGTCCCTCTGCCAACAGCAGCTTTCATTACCAACCTGCAGCTCATCACCCTCATCCTTATCTTGCCTGAACACTTTTGACAGCTACACAAAGGCCTTTCCCCTCTTTTTTTTTTTTTTTTTTTTTTAATAAACTGGCCTGGAGAACACTTAAAGCTCTCAACATTAATTTTTCAAATCCTAGTAACAACATTAAATTAATTTACAATTTTCCACCCATCCAGAATGAAATAGCTGGCGCTGACGCCTGCAATCTGATATTTAGGAACAGCAGGCACACAGAAAGAAAAAACAACAAAACAAAGAAACCCAAGCCTGCAAAAACATTGCTCTTACCAGTCATTTGTGTTATTTTAGCCACAAAGCAACATGGCTGGGGCTTCTCTGAAAGGGTGGGAGGAATAGACTGACTGTTGTTCCCATGACACATGATGGAGGAATTAGTCAACAGCTACACAGTGACAAACCATTCCAGCTACTGAAAAATAAACAACAGAGCTGGTAGGAGACGAGCAGGCTGTGGTCAACCTCAATTTTTTTTTTTTAAAGAATCCTAAGAACAGGCAGCAAAACGTTCAACCCAGGTTCAACAGTCACTGAGGAGTAAAGGCTCAGAGCTGGCAGGTTAAACATAAACTAAGTTTTTGCAGAGGAACAACCAAGATGACTGTTTGCCTTCATCCACCACTCAGCTTGTCACTCAGCTCACATTCCAGGGACACGTGTGCAGGTGGATTGCACAGGTAGGTAACACCTGCTTGCCTTCCTCTGTGCCATGCCAGCTGCCTGGAGGGAGTCAAAAACACTCCTCAGGACTGCCCTCTGCCCAAAAAACTTGGAAAAGAAGGGGAGGAGCAGAGGTTGCAAGGGGAATGCTTCTTAGTTGAAAACCCACACCCCTCCAAAGCTGGGTATTTCAAGCTCTGGGTTTGTAAAAAAGCCTCATTCCACGGGATAAAAACTCTAAAAAATATAAAATAAATCAGAGGATGTTGGTCATGCTGCTTATCCTGCATAACAGGGCACAGGATGCCTCCCCAAGTCAGACTTCACTCCCTCCCTTGCAGCCTGCTGACACAGAGTCAGTTTTGCAGCTCCCAGGGTTTGGTTTGATTTCTGATGACCACATGGGGCTGGGTGGTGGGGGGAAGGAGGAAGACGGTGACAGAATAGCACAGCTCATCTCAACCTGCACATCCACTGCAGCACAGGACCTCTCCAGAGCCCAGTGCCTTAACCATGGCAACAGCCAAATGCTGAGGGCTGCTCAGTGCCCTGGGCGATTCCAGTTTGTTGTTTCTGGCCCTGCTCGGATCAGAGCTTCTCTCCAGTGTTTGCCTCACTCAGTCATGGCCCTGGGGTGACAGATGTGGCACAGCTCCCCAGGGACAGCCCTGCCTGTCCCTGTTCTCAGCTGGGCTCACTGCACTCAGGGCCCTGGCAGCTCACACAGAGCCCTGGCTGGAGCAGAACCAGAACCAGAACCATTCTCGTGAAATGAGAATAATGCAGGTTCAGAGAAAGGTTAAAATTTTGGGAGTGGGGGGAGGGGGGGAAAAACCACCCAAATTTCTGCAGCTGGACCTTTCTACTGCTCCTTGGAGTCTGCACAAGCTCCTGACTTAACCTGAGGTCAGCCTAGAAGAGGAAGAAGAACCAAGAGCCTGAGCAGGGAGCAACAGGCACAAGAACACCCAACCTGCTCCTGGTTTCAGGGATGGTGCTAAATAATTGACTCCATAAGCTACAGGACCGTGTTTCCCCAGGTTTTTAATTCTTACCAGAGCAAAGCCCAGGCGGAGAGCACAGGCCCTCCATGGAATTCTCCCCCCTGTGTGGCCCTGCACAGCCCCCATCACTGCTGGACCCAGCCCCTGTCCAAGCTCAGCACCTCCAGCAGGGGTGGGAGGGCAGGTGGAAGGCAAATCCCAAGGGAATGGCAACCCCCTGGTACCTGCACAGGCAGGGAGCCCACACCCACACCAACATCCTGAACAGGGGGATCACCAGGAAAAAGCCTCAGCTCTGTGCCAGCACGGAGGGGCTGCTGGAGAGAGCCTGGAAGGTGCCAAACACCCAGGAAACAGCACCATGGTGGCACCTCAGAGGGCAGGAGGGCTTTCCCCAGGCACCCCTTCCCTCCCTCAGGCTCTACTCACATTCACCAGACCCACCTTATCTCCCCAAAAGCCAGCAGGAGGGCAGGGGCCAACCCCAGCTCTGCTCCCTGAGCTCCCAGCTGCACTTTCCCCCAGCACAGGGCCCCGGGAGGGGGCAAAGCCGGGCTCTGAGGGCCGGCACAGCAGAGCCTCTGGGGGCAGGCAGCAGCAGCAGCCCTGGCTCCCACCCTGCAGCAGCTGTCTCTGCGCTCGGGAGCTGCCACAGACAGCAATAATGAGATGGCAGCTCCTATCCACAACGCCAAATAAATGTCATACCCTTTTTCCTGGTTTAACAGCTGTTGCTGAGGCAACCAGTAGTTATTCCTTTAGCACCACGCCCGGCACAGGGATGAGGGGTGGGAAGCGGTCAGGATGGGCAGCGCTGTCACCCTCCCCAGACCCACCACCACCCACGGCTCGGCTCCTCCCGGCTCCGAGCAGCGCCCTGCACTCCCGGGGAGCCTAAAAAAACCGGAGAGCGAGGTGCTCGTAACACCAGAAACGAAACACCGCGCACCACCCCATCCCCTCCACTCCGGCATCCCGGGAGGTGACCTGCAGGTGACAACAGCTCCCGGTGACCCCGAGCTCCAGCACCGGGCGGGACTCGGCTCCGCGGCTCGATGGACCGTCGGCTCAGGTGTAACACCCGCGATAAACGCGGGGCTGGAGGCAGCTCAGCGTGAAACAGCGTACAAACTAACAGAGTTAAAGACGCCTGCGAAGATGCGAAACGCCATCACCCCGCACTGGGCACACACATCTGCCCTCCCTCCTCCTTTTCCTGGCCGGGGTCTCCAGCACCCGCTGCCCCCCGCCCTGCCAAAGGAGCTCGTCCCATCCCCGCTCCCCAGGGAAGGATGCAGCACCGGGAGTCGCCCCTTTTTTTTTTTTCCCCTGCGGAAAAATCCCAAGTTGTGGCGTGCGCTGCCCCCAGCCAGAGGCGATTTCCCGAGGATGCGGGGCGCCGGGATGCGGAGCACCGGCGCTGCAGGGATGCTTCTGCAATCCCGCAATCGCTCCCCGGTGGGCTCTCAGCCGGGTGGGCTCTCGGCCCCGCTCCGGGCTGGTTTTTGGGGGGTCTCGTAAACCCGCGGTAGCAGCAGCCGGAGCCAGCGGATGCCGCGGTCCCGGGGCTCCCCCCGGGGCAGGAGCGGCCGCTCCCCGCGGGCACCGGGCCGGGGCTGCCCCCGGGGGTCCCGCACCCACCTCCTTCTTGACGGTGCGCAGCAGCCGCTGCCGGGTCTCCGCCTCTGCGGGGAAAAAAAACCAGGAGAAGAGACCCATTAGTGCGGCGGCCCTGCCCCGCCAGCCACCCCGCCCCGGTGCCGGTGCCGGTGCCGGTTCCCCGCCCGCCGTGCCCGCCGTACCCGCCGGGGCCGCCGCCATGGCCTGGCTGGCTCCGCAGCGCCCGCAGACTGCCGGGCACCGGGCCGGGCCCGCCGGGCCGCACCGCCCCCCGCCCCGCCGGGGAGGGGCCGCGGCCGCCGCCAATCCGCGACCGGCACCGGCACCCCGGGACCCCCGGTACCCCGGTACCCCCGGCACCGGCACCGGTACCCCCGGCACCGGCACCCCGGTATCCCCGGCACCAGCACCCCGGTACCCCTGGCACCGACACCCCCGGCGTGCCCCGCACCCCCGGTACCCCCGGCACCGGCATCCCGGTACCCCCGGTACCCCCGGTACCCCCGACACCGGCACCCCGGGACCCCCGGTACCCCCGGTACCCCCGGCACCGGTACCCCGGTACCCCCGGCAGCCCGGTACCGCCGGCACCCCGGTACCCCCGGCACCGACACCCCCGGTACCCCCGGCACCGGCACCCCGGTACCCCCGGTACCGGCACCCCGGTACCCCCGGCACCGGCACCCCCAGCACCGGCACCCCGGTTCCCCCGGCACCGGCATCCCGGTACCCCCGGAACCGGTACCCCCGGCACCGACACCCCCGGCGTGCCCCATATCCCCGGTACCCCCGGCACCGGCATCCCGGTACCCCCAGCACCGGCACCCCGGTACCCCCGGCACCGGCACCCCGGTACCCCCGGCACCGGCACCTCGGTACCCCCGGCACCGACACCCCATTACCCCCGGCACCGGTACCCCCGGCACCGGCATCCACGGTACTCCCGGCATCCGCAGTCCCGCCACCCCCGGAACGCCCCGTACCCCCGGTACCCCCGGCATAGACACCCCCGGTACCCCCGGCACCCCCGGCAGTGGCGGACCCGGGTCCCCGCCGGTGCTGCCGCGGGAGTCTCAGCCAGGCCCGGTCCCATGGTGCCATCACAGCCGTGCCCCAGCTCCCGAGGTCGCCACCAGGACCGACCCCCGTTACCCCAGCCAGGTCCCCGCACCCCCGACCCAGCCCCGAGGTGCCCGGGGGCGGCGGCGGCGGGGCTGGGTGACACGGGACGGGGAGAGCCCTGGGGCTGTCCCCGCACGTGGGGACCTCTGGGGCGGTGTCTGGCCTCCGACAGGGGTGCAGGGTTCTGGGGGTCCCTCCCAGGGGCGAAACAACCACGTCCTGTCAGGCGTGGGCCATCCAGGCCCGCCGCGGTGAGCTCCAGCACAGCGGGAAGGTGACAACGACCAGAGACCCCCCCAGTGCCTCCTGTCCAAACCACAGCCCCTCGGAGAGCGCCCTGCCTGCAGCTCCATTAACATCTCCTCTGTTTTCCTCTTCCCTCGGTGACTGTTCCAGGACATTTCCATAGAAACAGCATCCTGGCTCCTCCGCAGTCCGGTTTCCAATAACTACACACCGCGTCCGTGCCAGGGCAGCAGCGGCCCCCGGCACGGCCCCGCTGCCACCGCCGCTCCGAGGGACACAAATCCACAAATCCCGGCAGGGACAGCAGGGACACGGCCTCACCCCCGCCAGCCGCCCCAGACTGACCCCAGAGCCGCCTCCGAGCTTCTCCTCCCGTGTAATGACAGCAGGGACCACAGCCCCGATGGGTCCCTCCGCTACCCGGGCTGTCCGGGGAGCAGGAGGGAGCTCTGGCCTCGGGATTAACCCAAATTCGGTGCCTTCCGCACCTCCCAGGGGCCGGGAGGCAGCCCGGGCCGTGCCCGTGTTTCCGTGTTCTCTGTTTGCTTTTCGCTGTTTATTTGCTCGTTAAACACCCGCTGGCAGCGCGGGTGTAACCGAGCAGCGGCTCGGGGGAATGTGCCTGCTGGACCGGACGGGTCCCAGAATCTTCGGGAGAAAATCGTCTGAAAGAAGCACAAAGCTCCCCCCAAGCTTTGCTGGTTCCTTTTCCTTGGAAAATTCTGCTTCTCCCCGGCTTAAAGACAGGTGGGAGACGCTTGGCCCCTGTTTTCTGGAGCTTGGAGAGCTTAAATGAGAGCACGTTGATCTATACTTAATGTGATTAAGTTATATCTCTGAGTATCACGCTAATTAAATTAAACTCCCCACTGCTGCCTCCGCGGCTTAAGCGGGATGGCTGTTTTAAGACCACGATTCACTCCCCTGCATTTCCCTGCGCGGATGAGCAGGTGGGATAAAAGCATCCTGCTGATCGAGCCATCGTGGTGTTTAGAAACAACTTCTAAAGCAATGGATAGTCGAATTTAAATCTGATTTGGGTTGCATTTAAACCCTGCATTTTCAATCTGAAGCGACTTGTGCTTTCAATAAGGAAAATAACAGGGGAGAAGCAGAGGTAAGCGGATGAGGCAGTGCACAGACTGTGTCTGTGATGTCTCAGGTGTAGAAACAGGATGTTGGGAAGGAATCCTTCCCTGTGAGTGCTGAGGCCCTGGCACAGGGTGCCCAGAGAAGCTGTGGCTGCCCCTGGATCCCTGGAAGTGTCCAAGGCCAGGCTGGACAGGGCTTGGAGCACCCTGGGACAGTGTGAGGTGTCCCTGCCCATGGCACAGGGTGGAACTGGATGATCCTTAAGCTCCATTCCAACCCAAACCGTCCCATGATCTCCCCAAAGACACCTCTCCCGCTGCCCTCCTGCCATCTCCAGCATCTCTTTCCACCTCGCGGCTCCTTAAAAACACGGGGAGATTTCAAAGCTCTGCCCTGATCGATCTGACAGCGCTGCCCCGACCCGCAGCCGCATGAGCGGAGGAGCAGCGGCGCGGGGAGAGGGGACGGGAGCACCGGGAGCATTCACGGCTCATTCATTGCCCAGCCCGGAGGGATCTGCCGGGGATGGAGGGGCTGAACCGAGGGCTCGGCTCAGCCCTCGGCTGGAGCGGGGCACCCGCCGTGCCTGGGAAGCGGAGCCGGAGCGCAGGGAGCTCCCAGACAGCGACGTGAGCATCCCTGCGCTGCAAACCCTGCACGGCTGCAGCCACGGACCTTCCTGCAGGCCCAGCTCTGTGCCCCCGGCTGTGCTTTCATTGCTCGGTGTGAGGGAAACAAGAGACTCTTCAGGAGAGGAAAGGAGCTTATGCTTAAACAGGCGCCAGAGTTTGAACAGCTGCTGCTTCGCACTGGGAAAGGGGGCTCTGTCCAGTGCTCGAGGGGTGCTGGGGGCTGTCCCTGCTGCCCGCAGACCCCCGGCAGTGCCTGAGCCCATCTGCTGAGCCCTCCTGAGCAGGGACAGGCCGTGGGCACAGGGGGCTCTCCCACATGTCACACCGAGCCATCCCACAAAAACCACACGGAGAAACGCAGGGTCAGCAGCAGAGAAAGAACTGTTGTCTTTTATTATCTCTTATCTATTATTATCTCTTATCTATTATTTTTCACAGCTGCTAGGGCACCAGCTGCATCAGTTCTGTTATCTGTGCCTCGAGGTGGTCCTCGGTCAGGGGGTTGAACCCCACTCTCCAGGACGCCCCGCAGGCAGCGGGGATTTCTCCCCTTCATCCCAAACCCCGGGACAAGGGCGGCCCCTCTGGCAGCCCCCACAGCCCCGGCTGTCATCTCCACTCCCGCGCTGAAGGATTGGGACCCAGCGCTCTGGAAAGCCCCAGGAGGGACACAAATCCACAAATCCCGCATAAACCACAGCCGATTATCTGTCCCTCACCTGTGTGCTGGGGCTGGGCTCGGGGGGAGCGGGGACTGTGCTGGGACCCCCCTCCAATCTCCATTTCCTCCCCCACCCCAGCCCAGGGACCACCCTGAGCCCCCCCACCCAACCCCTTCACTCAGGGAAAATCCTCTTCACCCCACCAGCGGAAAGCTGCTGTGTGTGACAGGAGAGGTGTTCAGAGAACAAAGATTTTCGTCTTAAAGCAACAACAATCTCAGGTTCTGCAGTGGAGAGGGAGAAGCCCGTGGAGTGCAGCCCTCCCTGTGGTGGGACTGACAGGACTGGACCCCACTTCAAGGCTTCTCCACCCTACACAATTCCATGAATCCGTGATTCCATTCTATGACAGCTCAAGCAGCCAGGGCCAGACACACACACAGACACACACACAGAGACACACAAAAAATTATAAATGTGCTTTTAACTGGAGGTTTCTAACGGGTCTCCGTGTGTCTGCCTGAGGGATTAACAGTGTCCAGAGGCTTCCCGTGCCGGGCAGCTGCGTCACGTCGTCACAGCAACCCGCTCACCACGGCCCCGCAGCCGCAGCTCCCGCTCCATCTCTCCTGGAGTTGCTTTTAATTACAGACGGGAAAGCCTGTGGAAGCCGGGGCTGGCGGCCCCCAGAGCCCCGGGAGAGCCCGGTGACCCCGGCTCTGTGCGAGCCCCGCACAGACACGTCTCACTGCAATGAATTTTGCTGGGAAACTGTCACAGGGCAGAGCGGTGGCTTTGGGGACGCTGCCATCCCCTCCTGGTCACAGCTCAGCTGCGAAAGTTGTTTTCACTTTTCTGTGGCTTTTTTTCCCCAGCAACTCACACCCCAGAGAGACCCGTCGAGCCCAGATGGATGAGGTGACCTTTAAAGGTCCCTTCCAACCCAAACCGCTCCCTGATTCCCAAATCCCCCTGCAAGCATCAGTGTCACCTCCTTAGCAAAACACCCCACGGAGAGAGAAACAGGGATTTCTGTCAGGAGGGAGGAGGAAACGCGGTCCCATTTTACCACCTCAGCCCCAAAACTGAGCTGGAATCCCCTCCCCTGGGTGGGACCCACGGGGTGATGTTTATTCACACCAGGTGAGGCTGGTGCCCGTGAGGTGATGCCAGTCCCTGCAGGGTCAGACTGGTCCCTGAAGGGTCAGGCTGGTCCTTGCAGGGTCAGGCTGGTCCCTGTGGGATGATGCCAGTCCTTGAAGGGTCAGGCTGGTCCCTGAAGGGTCAGGGTGGTCCCTGAAGGGTCAGGGTGGTCCCTGTGGGATGATGCCAGTCCCTGCAGGGTCAGGCTGGTCCTTGAAGGGTCAGACTGGTCCCTGCAGGGTCAGACTGGTCCCTGAAGGGTCAGGCTGGTCCCTGTGGGATGATGCTGGTCCCTGAAGGGTCAGGCTGGTCCCTGCAGGGTCAGGGTGGTCCCTGTGGGGTGATGCCGGTCCCTGTGGGATGATGCTGGTCCCTGCAGGGTCAGGCTGGTCCCTGCAGGGTCAGGCTGGACACTGCAGGGTCAGGCTGGTCCCTGTGGGATGACACCGGTCCCTGCAGGGTCAGGCTGCTCCCCACCCTCGGGGGCTGCTCTCCCCTGCCGCTGCCTTTGATCAGAGCTCTGGTTTCCCTGCCGGCTGCTCTCCGTGCCGTGGGTTTCCAGCGGGAGGTGGGGGAAGCGCAGTCAGCCTGACCCTCCCCTCCTCGGATCTGTCATCAGCCACAGAGAAATCCTTCCCGGCCCCAAGTTACTCAGCCTGAATCCTGCCGGATCTGCCGGGCTGGCAGGATGGCAGAGCAGCCCTGCCTGGGTGCCCCCGCCAGCCCCCCAGCCCCAAACCCCCACGGCCACCCCAGGGACAAGTGGAGCAAGAAGATGGATTTCCTCCTCTCCGTCGTCGGATTCGCCGTCGATCTGGGCAACGTCTGGCGGTTCCCTTACATCTGCTACCAGAACGGAGGGGGTAAGGACACCACCGGGCTTATTTAAGTCTTCTTTGGGAGAAAAGATGCCTTTTTTCCTCATTTTGCATCTTTCCCGCCCTGAATTTTTCACTCTTTCTTTTCCTTCTTTGTTTCCAGCTGCTCCACTTCAGGCAGGGCGGTTTAGAGACCAACCCAACTTCTCCTGACATCTGTCCCTTCTCTGTTTGTGTTATTTCTCCATTCAAAATCCTCCTCCACTCCCTCCATCCTCCTTCCCTGGGGTCCTTTCCTCCTTCCCTGGTCTTCCCCTCCTTTCCCAGCGGGATTAGAGGTGCGTTAGCAGCTCCAGGATCACAAAGGGAAAATTAGCGTGGTCCAAACTGCAAAAAAGGATTAAGATCCGTAAATTTGGGCTGGGAGGTTCACACACTTCATGATCCCGGGGCTCTGGGAAGCTGCCCCTTTGGGGATGGCTCCTGGTTTAAAACCAGCATCCCACCCTGCTGCTGTGGATCCTGGCTGGCAGTGCTGGACCTCACCTGCAGCCCCAGCTTGGAGGGATCAACGGGAAACGAGGACACAGAAACACCACGAAGGGGAAAACCTTCAGTAAACGACGAACTAAACAAATTTCTTGGCACGGAGCAGGATAGAAACCCTCCCCCCCCCCAACATGGAAATGAAAAAAAAAAAAAAAAAAAAAGGAGGGATGAGAATTTTGTGCTGTTTGGGATTTAATTGCCAAAGTTGGCTTTCGGGGAACATCCTCTACTGCTCGGGAAAATTAGAAAGAGATAATTAGTTCCTTACTCAAGGCAAAGCCGTGGATCCCAGGTGCCCACGTCGAAACAGAGTTATTTGCCAGTTGCTCCTGGGGGATTGGGAGCAGAGCTGAGCCCCTCTGCCTGCCTGTGGTTGGGGTGGGTGGTTCCCACCTGCCCCACGCACAGGGGAGGGTGAGGAGTTCAGGGAGCAGCCCTGGGGCAGCACAGCCCCGTGGAGGGGGAACACTGGGATGGGCAGCACTGGACTCACCCACAGCCCGGGCTCTGCCTGGAAGGAGAAGGCTGAAAACACTTGGTCCTGTTGGGCCAGGCAGACAGGGGAGCTGCAGGGGGGTGCTGGGGATATTTGGGATACTGGAGGTGACAGGGATATTGGGGATACTGGGAATGCTAGGGATGCTGGGGGTTTTGGGGATACTGGGAATGCTGGAGGTGCTGGGGGTGCTGGGGGTTTTGGGGATACTGGGAATGCTGGACGTGCTGGGGGTGCTGAGGGTTTTGGGGATACTGGGAATGCTGGAGGTGCTGGGGGTGCTGAGGGTTTTGGGGATACTGGGAATGCTGGAGGTGCTGGGGGTGCTGAGGGTGCTGGGGATACTGGGAATGCTGGGGATGCTGGAGGTGGTAGGGGTGCTGGGGGTTTTGGGGATACTGGGAATGTTGGGGTGCTGGAGGTGCTGGGAGTGCTGGGGGTTTTGGGGATACTGGGAATGCTGGAGGTGCTGGGGGTGCTGGGGGTTTTGGGGATACTGGGAATGCTGGAGGTGCTGGAGGTGCTGGGGGTTTTGGGGATACTGGGAATGCTGGAGGTGCTGGGGGTGCTGAGGGTTTTGGGGATACTGGGAATGTTGGGGTGCTGGAGGTGCTGGGGGTGCTGGGGATACTGGGAATGCTGGGGATGCTGGAGGTGGTAGGGGTGCTGGGGGTTTTGGGGATACTGGGAATGTTGGGGTGCTGGAGGTGCTGGGGGTGCTGGGGGTTTTGGGGATACTGGGAATGCTGGGGTGCTGGAGGTGCTGGGGGTGCTGGGGGTGATGGGGGTGCTGGGGATACTGGGAATGTTGGGGTGCTGGAGGTGCTGGGGGTGCTGGGGATACTGGGAATGTTGGGGTGCTGGAGGTGCTGGAGGTGCTGGGGGTTTTGGGGATACTGGGAATGTTGGGGTGCTGGAGGTGCTGGGAGTGCTGGGGACACTGGGAATGTTGGGGTGCTGGAGGTGCTGGGGGTTTTGGGGATACTGGGAACATTGAGGTGCTGGAAGTGCTGGGGGTGCTGGGGGTTTTGGGGATACTGGGAATGTTGGGGTGCTGGGAGTGCTGGGGGTTTTGGGGATACTGGGAATGCTGGGGATGCTGGAGGTGCTGGGGGTGCTGGGGGTTCTGGGGATACTGGGAATGTTGGGGTGGCTGGGGATGCCACACCACACACACCTCTGTCAGAGGGAGGAGCCGTGGGGGTTAAATTAACTAATCCCAGCAGAACTCGGAGAGCAGTTCCACTTCCAAAAGCTCCATGGGGTACAAGTGTAGCCCCAGTAAAAAGGAGGATGTTATGAATAATGCAGATTACAGCGTTAATTATGTGTCTGGGGTGGGGGCTGTGCGTGTTCAGTCAGATTTTCCTCCAAAACTCTTCCAGACCTGAGGGGTGCTGGGTGTCCCCTCCCCTGCACCCCAGTGGTTTGTGTGGTTCTTTGTTCCATCCTGGCCTATGGTGCCTCCCCAGCCAGGGCTGGGACTCCTGCAGGGCTGCCCTGGGAGCCCAGGAAGCTGGAACACCACGCAGGGTCCCACATCTCTGAGCTCCTCCGACCAGATCATTTCCAAAGCTTCTCACAAACACTCCTGGGCCAGTGCTGGGAGGGAGGGAGGTGACAATGCCGTGGTCCCCTGGCAGCCTGATGCTCACCCTGCTGTGCTCCCCACCCTGCAGGAGCCTTCCTCATCCCCTACACGCTGATGGCTGTTTTCGGGGGGGTGCCCCTCTTCTACATGGAGCTGGCCCTGGGGCAGTTCCACAGGACGGGTGCCATCCCCATCTGGAAGCGCATCTGCCCCATCTTCAAAGGTGAGAGACCCCCAGCCCAGGTGACACCCTGGTGACCCCAAAGCCGTGTCCCAGGGCTGAGCCCCACCTTGCCTTCCCCAGGCATCGGCTTTGCCATCTGCATCATCGGCCTCTACGTCTCCTTCTACTACAACACCATCATTGCCTGGGCTCTCTACTACTTCTACTCCTCCTTCTCGGGCACCCTGCCCTGGGCCAGCTGTGACAACCCCTGGAACACCCCTGACTGCACCAACTACTTTGGGGAGAGCAACGTGACCTGGACCAACTTCTCCAGGTCCCCCGCAGAGGAGTTTTACACGTAAGGGCGTGGGTGGTGTGAGCTGGGCACATCCCTGAGGTGGGAATGCTCCTGAGGAGCTCACGGGCTGCCTGCCTGGGCCTGAGCCTGCTCCCAGCCCGTGGGGATCCCTGCCTCCAGGAGGAAGGTCCTGGAGATCCAGAAATCCGGGGGTCTGCATGACATCGGGGGGATCCGCTGGCAGCTGCTCCTCTGCCTCTTCCTCATCTTCACCATCGTCTACTTCAGCCTGTGGAAAGGGGTGAAAACCTCTGGGAAGGTGAGGGGGGCTCCAGGCTGCCAAGGCAGGAGGGACCCACCACCTGGTAGGACCTTGCCTGTGGAATGTCACCTCCTCCTCAGCCCCTGCCCCGAGCGAGCCCGACATGGGGGTTTGGGTGCTGGGTGGTGCCACGGGGTGACAGCTGCCTCCCCTCCAGGTGGTGTGGGTGACAGCCACGCTGCCCTACGTCGTCCTGCTCATCCTGCTCATCCGAGGGGCCACCCTGCCTGGAGCCTGGAGAGGGGTGGTCTTCTACCTGCGCCCAGACTGGGGCAAGCTCCTGAGCACGGCGGTGAGTGCACGGTGGGACACCCTGCCCGGGGCATGGCAGCACCCAGAGCCCTCCAGAGGACACCCACTCACCCACCTGGGCATGGCAGCAGCCAGAACCCCTCCCCAGGACACCCACCCAACCCTGCCCACGGGTCTGGCCCCACCACAGGGCAAGGGGGGCCCGTTGTTCCCACAGAAACGAGGCGCCCTGGACAGGCTCTTGGAAATGTAAATCCCTAATTGAATCACCCATCTCATTCTGGCTGGTTTTTGTTTGTGCTGTGTTCCCCCTTGGGCTGACAATGGGCTTCCTGTGGGTAATTACCAGGCAGCACTTGAGAATTCTCATTAAAGGTAATGAGGGCCGTGCTGCCAGCACTGAATGTGCTGGGCAGGAGTGGGCACGGCGGGCTCGGGGCTCCCCTCCATCCCTCCATCCCTCCATCCCTGCTCCCAGCGTGGGTGAGCACAGGTGACACTGCCGAGCTCTGCTGCTGCAGGACCCCAGGCTGGAAATGAGCTCACTCCGTGCCACAGCAGCTCCTCAGCTCCCAGGACATCTCCCGGGGGCACAGGGCAGGCAGGAGAGGAGCTCTGGGCACGTGTGCCAGCACAGCCCTGTGCCATGGGGTGTCCCTGCCATTGGTACTCTGGGGCACCTCCCAGCCCCAAGGATCCCCCTGGCGTTTCTCCCTCCAGGTTTGGGTGGATGCTGCTGCACAGATCTTCTTCTCCTTGGGGCCTGGATTTGGAGTCCTCCTTGCTCTGGCCAGTTACAACCATTTCCACAACAACTGCTACCGGTGAGGGTCCATCCCAGCGGGCAGAGCTGCAGGGGAGGCACCTTCTGGCAGCTCCTGTGCCCCACTGCCACATCCCAACAGCTCCTGTGCCCCACTGCCACATCCCAACAGCTCCTGTGCCCCACTGCCACACCCCAACAGCTCCTGTGCCCCACTGCCACATCCCAACAGCTCCTGTGCCCCACTGTCACACCCCAACAGCTCCTGTGCCCCCCTGTCACATCCCAACAGCTCCCTTGTCCCACTGCCACACCCCAACAGCTCCTGTGCCCCACTGTCACATCCCAACAGCTCCTGTGCCCCACTGCCACATCCCAACAGCTCCTGTGCCCCACTGCCACATCCCAACAGCTCCTGTGCCCCACTGTCACATCTCAACAGCTCCTGTGCCCCACTGTCACACCCCAACAGCTCCTGTGCCCCACTGCCACACCCCAACAGCTCCTGGTCCCCACTGCCACACCCCAACAGCTCCTGTGCCCCACTGCCACATCCCAACAGCTCCTGTGCCCCACTGCCACATCCCAACAGCTCCTGTGCCCCACTGTCACATCTCAACAGCTCCTGTGCCCCACTGTCACACCCCAACAGCTCCTGTGCCCCACTGCCACACCCCAACAGCTCCTGTGCCCCACTGCCATACCCCAACAGCTCCTGGTCCCCAGGCTGGGCATCTTTCCCCTTTTCACTGATGGTTTTGGTGTGAGGGGCCAGGAGAGGGACCTGGAGTGGGGGAAGGCCAGGGCAGCTGGAGCAGGGCGGGAGCTGACCTGGAGTGGGGTCTCTCCCTCGTTTCTGCCTGCCAGGGACGCTCTTGTCACCAGTGCTGTGAACTGCCTCACCAGCTTCCTCTCAGGCTTCGTCATCTTCACCGTGCTGGGCTACATGGCCGAGATGAGGGACGTGGAGGTGGAGGATGTGGCCAGAGACAAAGGTTCTCCTCCCTCCAGCAGCCTCTTCCCCAGGCGAATTCCCACCCCCAGGGCTGTGCCAGGGAACAGCCAACCAAGCCAGTGTCCCCTCCTAGGGCCCAGCCTCCTCTTCATCACCTACCCTGAGGCCATCGCCAACATGGTGGGATCCACCTTCTTTGCCATCATTTTCTTCCTGATGATGATCACCCTGGGGCTGGACAGCACGGTAGGAGTGGGGCAGCCCAGCAGGGAGCAGGGGTGGCCATGTCCCATGGCTGATGGTGGGGTGGCAAGGGGAATTAGGGCCCTGGGATGGGATGGGATGGGATGGGATGGGATGGGATGGGATGGGATGGGATGGCATGGGACACCCCCACTCTGCCATGCAGGTTTTCTTGGAGAGCAGCACTGCCCCCACACCCCGTTTCCCCACCCCATGCCAGCATTTCCTTTGCAGTTTGGAGGCTTGGAGGCCGTGATCACGGCCGTGATGGACGAGTACCCCCAGGTCCTGGCAGGGCGACGGGAGCTCTTTGTCCTCGGCCTCATCACAGTCTGTTTCCTGGGCTCCCTCAGCACTCTCACCTATGTGAGTCTCACTGGCACCAGCCCATCCAGGCCCCCCACATCCCCTCCTTCACCCCTGTGGGGTCTGCAGCCTCCCCCTCCTGATGCTGCTCCAGGGTGGGGCCTACGTGGTGAAGCTGCTGGAGGAGTTTGGTGCTGGCTGCTCCATCCTGGCAGTGGTGCTCCTGGAAACCATCGCTGTCTCCTGGTTTTATGGTAAGAAACTGCCTCTGTCATGGAAAAAACCCCCGTGGGCACCTGCACGGGTGTGTGACCCTGCACAGGTGAGTAAATCCCAGGCCCTGGATCCCCTGTGTGGCTCCTGGCCAGGCTGGGATGGGAACAGAGGGCCTTGTGTCCGTGTGGATATCCCTGAACCCACATCCCCAGCAGGATCCTGGGGCTGTGAGGGCTCTCTCCTCTGGCAGGGATCCAGAGGTTCTCCCACGATGTCAAAGCCATGCTGGGCTTCACCCCGGGGCTCTTCTGGAAGCTGTGCTGGGTGGCCATCAGCCCGGCCCTGCTGGCGGTGAGTACCCACGGCCGAATTAGGGACACGGTCATCGCTGTCCCTCTGGACACCCTGCAGGACAGACACTCCCCTCTGCTGTCCAGCTCCCCACAGCATGGATAACTCCCCTCTCACTCACACGAGGTGACCAAGCTACCAGGAGAGTGGACAGGGCTGTGGGATCTCACTCCAGCCCTCCCTGTGCTGCTGCTCCAGCCACAGTGCCCACAGCCCCAGGACCTCACCCAGAACGGGAGCTGGAAGTTCATTTTCCAGCCCTTTCCACAGCTCCAGGGCAAAGCTGGCTGCTCACAGGGGTGCCAGCTCAGCTTTGTCTCCTCCTCCCAGCACACAGCCTCCCTGGCAGGGCTGGCCACGGCTCCATCTCCCGTGTGCCGGGCTGGATCCATCCCTTTGAAATGCCAGCTCCCAGGGCACTTCAAAGGCTGCTGTCGGCAGAGGGGCCTAATCTCACCGGATCTGCAGGAGAAGGGGCCTTGTGAGGATTAATTATGGCTCTAAGCGCTTTGCCCTGGTTATTAAGAGAGCAGTATTACCATCAAAGCACACAGCAAAGCGTTTGGTTTCAGCACGGGGCTGAGCAGCCCTCACAGGGCGGGTTAGACACAGCCCCCAGCCCTCACCCAGCCTGGGAGGTGTCCCTGTGATGCCCATGCTGGCTGGGATTTGGGACCCAACAAGGGGAGCAGCAGGGTGTGGGTGGTGTTCATAGAGCCATGGAGTCACAGGATGGTTTGGGTTGGAAGGGACCTTAAAGTTCATCTTGTTCCACATCCCTGTACCCTGATAACCTCTGGGGTGAGCTGCCATCAGTGCCAGGGCTGGGGAGATCAGGGAATTGTTTAGGTTGGGAAAGCCCTCTAAGATCAAAGAGTTCAAGCATAACCCAGCACTGCCAAGGCCACCACCCATGTCCCCAAGGCCCACATCTACACATCTGTTAAATCCCTCCAGGGATGGGGACTCCACCACTGCCCTGGGCTGGACAGGGCTGTGCCAGGGCTGGACAGCTCTTTTGGTGAGGAAATGTTCCCTGATGTCCAACGTAATCTGGCACAACTTGAGGCCATTTCCTCTGGTTCTGTCCCTTCTTCCCTGGGAGCAGACTCCAACCTCTGCCTGGCTGCACCCTCCTATCAGGGACTAGATAGAAGATCCTCTCTGAGCCTCCTTTTCTCCAGGCTGAGCCCCTCCAGCTCCTTCAGCTGTTCCTGGTGCTCCAGCCCCTTCCCCAGCTCTGCTCTATTCTCTGGACACGCTCCAGCCCCTCAAAGTCTGTCTTGGTGTGAGGAGCCCAAGCTGCTCACAGGACTGGAGACCCTGATGGCTCTGCTCCTTACAGTTCATAGTCATCAGCTCCCTGCTGGACCAGCCACCCCTGACCCTCTTTGACTACCAGTACCCCGAGTGGAGCATCTCAGTGGGGTTCCTCATCGGAGCATCGTCCTTCATCTGCATCCCCCTCTACACCGTGTACAAGCTCGTCTGGACACCGGGCTCCCTCAAGCAGGTCAGGAGCAGGACGGAGGCTCCGGGGTGGGCTGGGGTGGGCAGGGACCCCACTCGGCTCAGCCCGAGGCTGGGGAAGCGGGCAGGTGCTTGATGCCATCCTCAACTTCTTTGTTCATTAAATCCCCCCGGGAGAGCTGCCTGGGAGGAGCGTGGCTCCAGGGCAGGTAGGAAACGCCCTGTGTGTTTCGCCTCTCTCCCAGCGCCTCGCCGCCTGCATTCGGCCCGAGAAGATCACCAGAGCCCCCCAGGCAGAGGGGGTGGGCATGGCCCCCGTCCTGTAGCGCGGCCGAGGGACAGGGAGACGGCTCTGCCTCCTTCCTTGGCACAGCCACGGGGCCGCTGCCATCGCCCTCCTCACCACCGAGCGGACCCGGCATCTCCACGAGCACCGCACGTCCCGGCGGAGCAGAGCGAGCCCTGTTCTCGCTGCCGGCAGGAAAAGCTGCCATCCCAAGCGGGGAGGACGGGACCCATCGCTGCGGGCTGGGAGCCAAGGGGACAAACCCCCACGGTGGGGGGGGGGGGTCGGAGGAGAACCCCAGCTCCCGGAGCAGATGGAGGGATTGCCTCGCTGCGAGGTGCCCCGTGCATGTCTGTAATGTTTGGAAAATAAAGCTGGTGCCGATGCTCGGAGATGAGGGGAGGGAGAGGAGCCGGAGCTCGCCGTGCTGTGTTCGTGGAGCGCCGTGCCTTGTTCAGAGCTTAACGGGCTGCGGGACACGGGGGGCTCTCGCTGCCCAGACACAAAGCCCTGTCCTTCTACAAGATCCAAAGTCCGGCGGAGGAACTGCCCGAGCCCGGGGGTGGGTGCCAAGCGCTGCTGAAGCCGGGCAGCTCGGTGCCTCCTGCCGCCCGGTCCCGGGGGATCCAGGGAACAAGCATTTGAAGAGGGAAAGTCCCTAATATATCTCATTTTGTAAACCAAACCCTGCGTCGCGGTGAGGCATCCCCGGGCTGGTGTCAATCAGCCACCTGCCGTGGCTTCCCGGGCGGCATCACCGTTCCTCGGTGTTCGGAGCCCAGAAAAAAAAAAACATCTGAAAGAACCCACCTTCGTGACGGCGGGGGCTTGGGGGAACACGCAGGGGTTGGGGGAACACGCAGGGGTTGAGAGGGGAGAAGATGCCCCCGGGGATGCGCGGGGGGCGGGTCTGCCCCGGGGCCGCTCCTGTCGCAGTCGACATAAAGAACTCACACCCACACCTTGCGACGTCCGAGGCGGAAAAGAGAGAGCTTTATTTACAGAATCAGCATTTATCGAATTCCAGCAGTGATCATGGATTGGAGGAAGAAAATCTTCTCCAACAACACTGGACCATGCAGCAGTCCATTAACAGTCTTCTCCTTATGAAAAGAATGTAAACATCTCTAGATTTTACAATAATAAGTGGCTTGTTTATATGAAAGTGTATCTGACTCCAAAACACAGAAGGCTAAAAATAAGACTTTTACAAACTCCTTAAAGGGGACAGAGGAGAACGGCAAAAACCCAGACAACACGCTCCCTCGGGGCCGCGCTCCCGGGGCCGCGCTCCCGGGGCTGCTCCATCGCTCCGCTCCCCCGGGGCCGCTCCCGGGGCCGCTCGGTCTCTCCGCTCCCCCGGAAGGCCGGTCCCGGGGCGGGGCGGGCGGCAGGAAGGGGCAGGGCCGGGCCCGGCGCACAAAGCCCGGGGCCCGGCGGGGTCCGTGCGGTGTCGCGGCGCGATGGGGCTGGCGGCGGCTCGGGGCTGGGCGCTGTCCCCGCTGTCCCCCGGCCCGGCGGAGCGCAGCCGGCCCTACGCTGTGCTGCAGCACCAGAACCTGGGTGAGGAGCTGGGGGGGCACAGGGTACAGCCCCGCCACGACCTGGCTGGAGGCTCGGGAGTTGATCAGGGAGTGTTTAATTAATGTTCTTTCTCTTTCCCACCGCAGTGCTGCTGGGCAGCATCCTCAGCGCTCTGCTGCTCACCATCATCCTCATGGCCATCTGCGTCTACCGGCCCGTCCGGCGGCGGTAGCGGAGCGGGACCCGCCGGGGGTATCGAGAGAATGCTGCTTTCCACCCGGTTCTTCCAGCTGGCGCCCACCATCCCAGCACCGCTTCAGCCCCGCCGGTTGTCCCGTCTGGTACCCAGCATCCCGGCACCGCTCCGGACCCACCAGGTTCTCCCACCCGATTCTCCCCTCCGGTCCTCCCGCCTCTCTCGTCAGCTGCCGGGGATGCCCTGAGGATGCGAGTGTGGCCTTTCACCCCGCTCTCTCTGCCCGTGCTGTATCACATGGCTCCATCGTGATGTGGCTTCCTACGATGGTCCGGCCGGGCGCTGGAAATCTCCCCCTCCCTCAGCAGACAGACTCCTGTAGCTCCTGGGGGACGTGTCCGCAGCAAACCCGTCTGGCTCGGAGCAGGGGCTGGAGCAAGGCACCTGCCTCCCAAATCCCAGCGTTTCGGCGAGGCTGATCCGACACCGAGAGCATCCCCGGGGCTGTCACAAGAACAGAGCGAGACTGGGGACGTTGGCCGAGGAGCAGCTCCACGTGCTCAGTCACACCGCGTCTACTTTTTGCTTTCTGATTAATTCAGGTCCTGGTTTGAGCACTGAGTCCTGGGGGTTGGACGGGGCGTGGAGCAGCCTGGGGTAGTGGGGGGTGTCCCTGTCAGGGCAGGGGGTAGAACAGGATGAGCTTTAAGGTCCCATTCAAAAATATTCCAAAGGTAAAACTCAGTGACCTTCCCCCCCAGCAGTGGGTGGGGGGTCGGGTCCGTTCTTGCCTCTGAGCAGAAATACAGATGCAGGACCCGAGCCTGGTGGAGTTTTCCCTGGCCAGGTTTCTCATTCCCAACGTTATTTGCTTTGACTTCTGGCTAAAAAGCCCCAAATAGCCTCCCATCAAACCAGCCCCGCTGAACGTGTTGGGAAGGGGGGTGCAGGTGAGGGATTCCAGCATGTGCTGGTCACTGTCCTTCTGGAAACAGGAGCCTCCAAAGGTCTGCAAGCCAGGCAGGTGATCTGGAAGTGTTTGAGCTCCAGCCAGACCCATTTTTTGCAGTTTCAGTAAGAAGTGTTTACACTGAATCCCACTTCCATACCAATGCTGCTATTTTGTTTTGCACTGCTACAAGTAGTAACTGGATTTTACTAATGATTACTTTGATGTTTAACATAGGGGTGTTTTGCTTAGTAATTTATTTAGAGTTTTAAAATGTAACTCCCAGAACGATTGTTGTTGACCTTGTTCTCAAGCCCTCGTGCTGCATCTGAGATTTTTTTTTGTTCTGTTTGAAGGACACCAAGTGCTGGCATTGAACAGGGATTTTCTTTCTGTTTTGTGAAATGACAGTGAGCCTGGCCTCGAACAGATGGAGCTGTTAATCCAAGAGTGAGGCAGCAAGGCAGCACTGTTCTATTGCTTTCTGCTCCTCCTTGTGCTCACTGATTGCTGTGTTCCTGATTTTTTTCTCGCTCCTTCATCGCTGTGAAGCCTGGCCTGCAGCCTGTGCTGCTCGTGGGGGGTGGATGGTGAAGCTCCCAGCCCCAGCTCTGCATTCCCGGGAGCAGAATTCCTGCTTCCTCTCATTCCTCACTCCCTGCTATGCCTCTTTGTACAAATAAAACGCTCAGTAAACAATCCAGGCTGTTACTTATTCACGGCTGTGCTGGTTTGTTAGGAACTGGAGCTCCACAGAGGGGTGAGGCTGGTCCCCTCATGGCTCCTCCCTTGTTTTTAGTGGGATGGCAGTGCTGAGGGAACATTTCCATGGATGTTTGTCAGCAAGGAGCCAGTTAACAGCACGATGGAAGCGCATCCTACAAGGGCTGTGCAGTTTCCAGCAGCTCAGCTATGAATCAAAACTCAGCCAAAGCAGTGGAAGAAGGGTTTCGAAACAAAGAAAATGACAGATTGCTGCTGTAAAAAGCCTTGAAGTAGGGTCAAAAGCACAAAAAAAGCACATAGTCTTGCTTTCAGGAGCTGACAGCATCAACTTAAAGAACTTTTAAAGCTCGTTATAGTTTTAGAAGCTACAGGTGTTTGAGCTTCTCTTCCCTACATCAGCCTCAAGCTGCCTCAGAGAGGTTGGGACTCTGTTGTGACATACTAAACATATTAAACATACTCAGAACCCTCTGCTCCTCTCTTACAGGAAGGTGCAGAGAGAAATTAATAGGGTTTACTGCCTTCCACTGCCTTAACATCTGTGTTGTACTGATTCTTGTACTGATTCCCCCTTTCCAAGACAGGGAGACTCAAAACTTGGCTGAAAATGTCCAAAAAGTGGTTCTGGGGATTATGTGTCTGATTCACACTAAGCCAGAAGTAGCTTAGAGAATTTAATAGATGATAATGTCACTTTAATGCACAAAAAGACAACAAAAAGATAATTAGTAAAAAAAAAAAGACTCCAAATACAGTGTTAGAAAAAATAAATGTGTGTGGTATAGTGCGCAGTACCTTTGGTTTTTCCTCCAGCACACAGAGCATGTCCATCTTACACTGAAAGGGTTAAGTCAGGCTTTAAGAGAAGCAGCACCTGGCTGAGGGAAGCAGGGCCTAGTTTTAGCTGGGATTATACAAATGTCAAAGCAGGAAAAAAAAAAAAAACAAACCCAAAGCAAATCCAATTTATTTTACAGTCCCAGACTAAGAAGCAGGAGCGTAACAAAACTTCAGCTGAAAGTGCTCAATGTTCTTTAGTTTAAATATAAAACCAGAACAAGTCAGCTTGAAAAATGCTATTTTTACCCCTCTGGTAACCTTTGAAATGCTTAGCAGAAGACAGGCAATGCCAGGCAGACGGGTTTGTAAAGGCAACAGCACTCTTTATTCCCTCTGGAGGAATGCCCACGGCTCCATCTCCTGCCTCCCACCCTGTCAGGAGCTCAACACCAGACCTGTTCCCTTTTCCCAGCTGTGACAGTCACAGGAATCCCCTTTGCAAAGAAAGAAATTCCAACCCAGCCCGCTGTCCCTGTGCAGGACAGCCCCCATTCCTGCAGCACCCAGGAAGCTGTTTTTATTTAGGGATGCTAGTTGTCCCAGGGAACAAAACCAGTGTGGAGAGGGCCAGTCCTAGTGTACACTGAAGGAGCTGTAATCATTTCCTATGTAAAACAATGGATTATTCATTTAAAATAGGGTTCCAGGTTACCAACTGCCCCCTTGGTTATGATCAAGTCCATTTTATAATGATTTTATATTGGTTAATTAATAGCTGGTCACCCAGAATCACCCTGTTTAGCCTGAGGAAACAGGAGCAGTGTTAGGAGCAAGCTCAGAGCAGCTGTACCAAAGGTTCCTCCAGCCCTGCCAGCCAGAGCAGAGGGATATTGCTCACATTTAACAGCTGTAAGGCTTTCCTGTGGCTGTTCATCGTGTACCTGTGGAGTGCACTTGAGAGTCACAGCGTGAGTACTGTAAACACCGAGAGAAGTGCAGATAAAAGAGCTACAAAGATCCTGTGTGGCCAAAAACCTGAGGACAGCTGGTTAAAACAGACCTAGGAATCGTTACAAGACCAGTTGGATGAGTGTAGGCCTAGTGGCTTGGTTTAAAATCAATAAAAATATTCAGGTAAAAAAATAGATGTATTCACATGAAGGACAAAGCGCTGGGGTTTCAAAAAGCAACACACGTTTCCCTTGCAGAATTAAAACTTCTCCTCCCATAAGGACACACGAAAATCTCACCTGAATTCTCTTCCTGGCTGCATTTAGCACCCACACTCAGCCATGCACACCAAGAGATCCCAAAGAAGCACCTGTATCTATCCCTTAATTTCTTGCTGCCCTCTGACCAGGGGAACGAGCTGGTTTGGAATCACTGCAGAATCTGCTGCTGTATTGGACAGATGGTCCCATTTCAGCATCTAAAATTTTTACTGGCTACTTGTTTTGTCCTTTTTCAGAAAGCACTAGTTTAATCTGGAGCTTGGATGAGCTGTTCAAGTATAAAATTATCCCTCTTAAGCCAAAAAATCTCAGTAACTAGAGGAGAGATAACCACATCTAAACAAAACTAACAGAAAACATCTGTCAGCATGAAAAATGACCGTGTGTGTGTATAGGCAGGGAGATGCTCTCCCATGAAACAGCTGGAAAAACAGGCAATGGCTTTGAATTATTGAGAAATAATGAAGCAGATGAGTATTTCTTTGGTAAGTAATGAAGTTTCCCTCCTGAACTCCCCATAAATCAGGCTCTCAAGCTTTACTGCAATCCTACATCCTGATGCAAAGCAAAAATTTCCATCTGCTCTTCAATAAATAAGTTTAGATAAAAACATTTCCCTCAAAGCTAAGACTGCATGGCTGGGGAGCCAAATGTGGAGTCCTGGGATCTAGAACTCCCCCGAACAAAAATAAATCAGGTTTTTGCAGCTGATGCCAACTTAGAAGGCAGGTGAAATGTTTCCTTAATCAATCCAGGAATGGTCTTCAGACTGACAGCTCTGAAAACCTCCAGTTTTACACAGATTTGGTCATCCCTGCTTCATGAGGTCACTTAGGAGCTATTTTTCCACAAGAGAGAGCTGTAAAACTTGCTGAAGCTCTGCCTCTTCCTGTTCCATACGCTGCTTCTCCTGCTCCTCCTGCTCCCGCACAGACAATTCCATGGCCAGCTGCAAGTCTTTCTCAAAGCTGGAAGTTTCACTGGAGCTGCTGCTGTGGGAGTTCCCTGTTCTTGTCAGAAAGCTCTCCTGCAGTGCCCTGATGGAAAAGAACAACTTTGAGAAGTAAAAGAGACAGAGCCTGTCTCATAATCGTTGCAATGATCCTTCCTGGCAACTGTTTTAGACTCACAAACCTGAAAATCTCTCCCAGAGGGGAGAAAACAGTTGGAGGATATGAGAGTAAGCTGTTCCAACACCTGCCAAATTCCCAGTGTCAAACCTGGATTCTTTTGAATCTTTCATAGATACCAACAGTTATATTTCCAATGTGCCTCTAAAAGCATCCTCACCTGGTTTAAAGGATTTTCCATGTACAGAAGAACCCCAAAAGATTCAGTTCTTGGTTTCTTTGCACTTAACTCCAGAAAGACCCCACAGACACCAGAGCCCATTTTTAAGTGTCCATTAAATCTATGTTTTTAAGGATTACATAAGGATTTTGAAAAGAAAGAGCTGCCTTGAAGTGTGCAGCCTCTAATAACCAAACATTCAATGCAGAGGGATCAAATTCAGAGTTTTAAGAGCAGAAGAGAAGGACTGGGTTTGTATATTGGTAAAGACTCTGTTGTGTGCACAGACCAGCCCTACAGCTGGAAAGAACTACACAACATAAACTAGGGAGGCCCAGTTTGGAGTTCTTGCTTCTTGGAAAAGTTGGAAGAAGCACAAGAAGAAATCTCCAGTTTTGTGCATTTGCTACTCAAATACACCAAAACAAATTGCCAAATTGCTTCATGCTACTGCTGGGAGGTATTTTTGCTCTGTCACTACATGGTTTGATGTGAAAAAAGGCACTTACCTCTGATACTGCATATTGAGGTCTGAGGAATAGGCAACTTCTCCATTGGAATGCACTCCCAATTCCTAGAGATGGGGAGAGAGACAATTCCACAGCAGTTATCAGATCTGCAGAGTAACTCACTGAAAGTAACCCTTAAACCACCTGTACTTCTTCTTTGAAATCCATTATTTTTATCCTCTAAGGTCTTAGAAAAACCGATCCTACACTGCTTTCTTTCAGCTCTTGCTGCACAATCCCTGCCCAAGCTGCCACTGCACAGACCCCAGCACTCACTTTATTTGCAGTAGACTCCAACAAGCTCTGCTGGATGGCAAACTGCATGATCTCATTATCCTCATCCTGCACATGGATGTTCCTGCCATCATCCTGGATGCTGTAGGATTTCGGGATCTCAAACACCGACTGGTCAACCTCGAAATTAGCACCTAGAGAAGCCAAAGAAAGTTTAAAAAATACACTGTGTCCTGTTTGTAACAAGTTGTAACTGAAAAGATTCTGGTGAATGTTTTTGCAATAGCACAAATGCAGCTCCCCCTGTTCCATCCCCTGCAGTTTCAGCTTCTCTCTCTCCTCTGGGCATTCCAGGGACAGGGGTGTGGAAAGGTGGGATCCCTGAACCTTCCCACCCCTTACCTGCATCACCCTGTGCACCTCCAGGAGAGGTCCCCTCAGCTGTCCTGCAGCTGTTGACATTTTCAAAAGTAATTCGGGCATTCAGCACGTGAAACAGGGGAATTTCTGGAAGAGTACAAGGTTTCTGTCAAAATGAGAACCCCCTGTTTGCTTCCACACCCACATCAAACCCTTTAATGGGATATATTCCACAACAGCTTCTTATAATGACAAAGCACAGAGGAACTCACTTCACCAAGAAGGTGGCTTTGGTTAATCTCTAAGATTTGCCAAATTTAAGGCACTGAAGCTAAGAGGAAAGGGGCTGACAACAGCTCATTCTCACAGAAATGACACTGTCCTTAAAATGATATTTCTGGGTTGACTCCAGATGTACAAAACAATGTTTTAGGTGAGACAAGTAAATGTGGTTTTTTTGTAAATAATATATTGCAAAACCAAAGGGGAAAAAAATGGACAAGATGTTACACTAAAAATTGCTAAATATTACCGATTTTGACAGGAAATCCTGGTGGAAATTCCAGAGTGATGAAATCCCTAAGTCTGGCAAAATGAGCACTGGTTCTGGCCATCAGGTCAATGATTGGAGTGACTTGTTCCATGAGAGACAAGGGGAACTCTTCACTCATCCACAAGGTTGCTTTAAATCTTAAAGACAAAGTAGGATAAAAACATCCTAAACTCACAGTTTAGGGACAGATGCAAAGCAGAACAGGCAGCTGGGCAGTGACAGGAGGTTACTAACAAGTTACAGCACCAGCCCCAATGTTTGCTTTGACTCAGTGGAATTAAAAATAAATTATAGCTGAATACTTCAAGATCTCTCTTCTGATTAATTGTGAAAACTGGGGGGAAAACCACTCTGGATATTTGTAAAAATGGTTTCCAGGGTTTAGATAACTGGGAAGAGACAAACTAGAAATAGTTAAAAGGGTATTTCTCACTTCTGTGTTCTAACAGTGACTTCCTTTGGTCTTCCTATGTCTCTGCCATTCAAATCAAATTCTGGGTTGAAGTATTCCTCCAGAGTAATATCAGTGGGATTGTTGATTGCAGCATACTCTGTTGTCCTGGATGTACTCTGGAAGGAGAGAGAGGAAAAAAACCAACCTAAAAAGTACTGAACAGACAGTGGCTACTACAAGGAATGTTTCATTTACTCTTTGTGAAGTAACTCCTTCCCTGTTTCAGACACAGTGACACACAGCCAGAAACACCAGCTGTTATTAGACTGGTTTTACTGGGGTTACAAATCTCCAAGCTTTTTAGAGACAGGAAAAAACCACTTAGATACTTTAAAGCTGGAAACCAACCAGAAATACACCCAAGAGCCACACCATGTCCAGGCTCCAAATCCTTTACTGAAGTCAAAACTTTGATGGAGAATTTGAACCCAAAATCTCTAAATCCCTGTAGATGTGCAATGCCATCCTGACAGAGAGCCAGCAAATCCATTATCCACTGTTCTTTTGCAGTTTAGAAGCAAGGGAGCTTCTAAAGCCACGTGGAATCATGGAATGGTTTGGGTTGGAAAGGAATCTTAAAGTTCACCTATTTCCAACCAAACAAAAACATCCTCAGGGGAAATGAAAACCTCAAAATCAAAACTGCTGCCAAACTAAGGAAACAAGAGGTGACTCCACACACCAGGAATTCCTACAGTGGCCTGTGCTGACATCAGACACTCACCTGAGCACCACATTCATGCTCCACTGTCCCCAGGAATGATTCCAGAGGGTTCCTGTCAGCTTCAGGTAACAGAAGGAAAAACAAAAAAAAGCAATTAGTATTAATTAGCAGTAAAACTGGCACTCAGCCAGGCTTCCCACCCAAAGGGAAGTTGTTCAGATCTCCTGTGAGCTTTACCAAGCAAGCCCAGGACCTACAGATGATGGCATAAAACAGGTACAACACACAGAGTTGAGCAAAGCTTTCCAGTGATTTCTATGATTAGCAGACACCTTTAGGAGTTCCAGTGCCTCAGTGGCCCCAGAGTAGGAGAATTTCCACACAAAGTTACTGGCTGGTCACCCTTTACTCTAATTCAAATACCAGAAGAAATGAGTAGACCAAAACAAAAAAAAAAATCCAAGCAAACAAAGCCTCTGTGAATCTTGTATCCATGGCCAAAGTGAAGTAAGGGCAGGAATACACTCCAGAGCAGAAAAGTGCAGCCTTTTAAAACTCTCACTAATTTTTCAACAGGTTTGAAGGGTTTTTCTTTCCTCTAAATACAGCTGGGATAAAACCAGGTTCATTTGTAGGTTAAGAGTGAAATAATGAGCTGCCTCAGACACAGATCAAAGAAAAGCAGGGCAAAGTCAGCAAGAAGAGAATTTCCTTGCTTGTCTGCCCAGTTCTTCAGACACTGAGGAGGTGTCAGAGAGCCAAAGGTTTGTGTTTATTCCAAATTTTCCTATGGGGAAGATACCTTTATATCTCCTCTTCTCCTCTTCTGTTAAATGTTCTGTTCTGATCCGTGTGACCACGTTCACGTTGTTTGCCATGTAGACCTTACAAAAAAATACAGGGACAAAAACCAAGCAGCATCACAGATTAAAAAAAAAAAAAAAGAATTCCCCAGTAAAACATCATGTACACAAAATAACTGAACCAACCTCAACACCAGACAGGCATTCCCAAGAGATTTTAAGAACAGGCTTTACCTTGGCTTCATAACCATTGACACCTTCTGATTTCTCTGTCCTCCATACCCAGAATCCAGATGTGGTTCTGACAAAAAGGGAACACCACAAGTGTCTACACAGCTGCATTTCTACACAACCCCCCAGCTGGTTCTCCTAAACCTCATTTTAAACAACATTTGACAGATTATTAATCCCAAATACCTGCATAAATAGGTGTAGTCCCGAAGAAAGACAAAGTTAAAAGACACACTGCACATTTACTTAAAGTATTCATGTGAGAATTGACTTCTTTGTTACCAAACCTGAGTTCTTGTCCATCAATTCTAGCACGTGGATTTGGGTGAAATGCAAATTTGCAGAGAGTAATTGATTCAATCTTAGACCTTTTCCAACTTTACTGATTCCATCCTGCTAGTATGATAAACTGGAAGCTTTCCGCCAGTGGTTTCTTTCAACTGGGAACTTTTTGCCAAGCAACAGTGGCAATTTGACCAAACCAAATTTCTTTTATCTAGCAATTTGCGAAGCTTAAAGTAATTTCAGACCTAGCCCTGAAAATTTAATTATCAAAGCTTTTGCGAGCTTGCCATTAAATCTTTTTTCAGACCTAGCATCAAAATGTTTACTTGCTGAGAGAAACTCTCTGCCTTACCTTTCAAAAGCAATGTTTTTGGTATCAAGGCACGTGCTGATGATCGGGGTTGTGAGGCGCCTCTCCACATCTTTCCTCTTGGGCGTCATCGACCCCAGCGTCAAACGCTTCATGTGCTGGGAGATCTCAAACCTCTCTGTCGTGACAAACTTCTCATCATGGTTGATCTCGATGAGCTCTGCCCAGCCACCAGTGTCTGGTGGAAAAAAAAAAGGCACATTTCAGGTTAAAAATCTCAGCAAGGGTTCCAGGGTGAAAAGCTGGGGGTATATCGTGTATCAAACCCGGGTCTTTCTGTACTCAGCTGGGATCAAACTCGGGGATGGAATTAAAATTATTTTTTTATATGGAGGGCAGCAGAAGAGGAGGAGGGAAACAGTAAAATACTGACATTTTAGCCCTATCACCAAATTTTTACCTCAGATTTACTCAAAGCAAAGAAGTTAAGCCATCATAAAACAGTACCTCAAATGTAAGCATAAAACCTTCATAAAACACAAGAGGCCCTTTGCAGCTTTGGTTCGTGCTTGTGATGTTTTGGTTTTTTTGAAACTCTTTCTCAGAGACTTCTCTGTCAACAAAAGCCATGTTTTCCTAACTGTAACCTATGTTTACATTCCTGTCCCTAGGAGGGACTTCTTCTTGAAGTCCCTCTAACTTAACCAATGTAATTGAAGAAGTTTTGTCTTTCTTCCACCCCTTGGGTTGCTCTTTGTAAAACAGCATAAAGGGAAGAAATTCCCAAGTAATAAACACAGTCATTGTCAGCCTTCTGAGTCAGAGTCCGTGTCATAATCTTAAACAGCATCAGTCCTTTTTGTGTAAAATCAGGATTTCTCACACAGCATTTGGGGATCAGTGGTGCAGAGAGGTGAACTCTTTACCTTCCCCCTTGAAGATGACAGTCCTCCTGCCCCTCTCCCAGCTCATGTTCTCGAAGCCCAGCAGGGTGATGTCGACGCGCAGCTTGGCCCGGCTCTTCCAGATGCGGCACACGTCGCTGGGGCACACCCTGGAAACCAGGGGCACTGGGAGAAACGGGAGAGATGGGAAGGGAAAAATGTGCAAGGGGTGCAGCACAGAGGAAATGAACTCAAGCACAGGGATTGCTCACTCCTGGGAATGTCATTCCAGAGGAGGTGAGATATTGATCCTCTTTAGCTTAAAGAACAACCGCCTTAGGGCAAAACTGCCCTAATTTAAAGATGAATATGAGAAGGAAGAAGATTTTTGTTCAGGCTGAAAGGTGTGAAATGGCATAAATCCCATGCATGATAATCTAACAGTTTGATATTTGAAATATTTAGTCAGCTGTGAGGCCTAGTCACATTCCTTTCAGGGAAAAGCCAGTGCATCCATAGATGACACGTGAACACTTCGGTCATGGATGGCCAGGGACAGGTAAAAATCCCCCAAGAAAACTCTTCTTCAGCAATTGCAACAACAGCTAAATTCGCTACTACCAAAAACCAACCAACCAAAAAAACAGGAAACAAAGAATAATTGTTCAACAAAAGCACAAGAGGTCATTTTGAGATGGAGGAGAGGAGGATTCCGGGGAGCGGATATTTCCCTGCCTGTGTCGTGGGACATTTGTAACTCATTTTTACAGCCTGGAATTGGCAACAAGGAGCAGGATTCTTACCCCAGCTAGTGAACTCCCATTTCATTTCCACATAAAAGTCAGGAGTCTGCAGAAGGAAAACACCTGATGAATACCTCATGAAATAGTTTGACATTCAGTGCAGCATTTCCTGTGAACATTTCAGATAAAGGAAAAAAAAAAAGGAGAGCAGAACTGGAGAATTGTAAGCAGATGCTAAAACTGAAAATGGAAGCAGCAAACAAAGGCACTGCCCTGCCCCTGCTGCTTTCTGGGGAGCTGCTTTTCCTTATTTTACTGGAGGGGCAGTAATGCCTTCAAGATTCAGCCTCCAGTGTTGGAGTGCCTGACAAAGGATTTAAATAAAGTCAAGGAAAAGCCTCCATGTCTCTCAGCACTACGGAATATTCAGGTTGGAAAAAACCACAATTGTCCAGCTGATTGCAATAGCTCACTTAACTGAACTACTTGAACGAGAATTGAAGCAGTCTGGAGTGAGAGTTGACACTTCAATACATCATTACCTCGTTAATTTTCTGCAGTAACTCAGGAACTCCTCCGAGGGTCATGGAGGTCTGCTGGTAGTCCCGGTGCTGCAGGATCAGCTGCACCATCTCTGGATCCCCTGTGCTGACTGCCTCGTGCAAAACTGAAAGAAACCCAGCCACAGCCTCCTGTCACTCTGCCTGCTGACCAAAACTCTACATAAAAACAAAGAACATCTGCTGCTGAAAGAATCACAACCCCAGGTGTCCTCACCGGTCCATCCCTGCGCGTTCTCCTTGGTCACGTCTGCCTTGTGCTGCAGGAGGACCTTGGCAGATTCTATGTAACCCAAGGAAACAGCCAAGTGCAGCAAGGTCCGGCCCCGTGGATCCTGCTGGTCAACATCCTGTCAGTGTGTCCAAGAGAGAAATAAGGCAGCTCATCAGAGCTTGCACAAGCAGAGGGCTAATCCAGGAGTCAACATTCCCTGCCATTCCCATGGATCCGCTCCCAAACTCTACTGCGCCGCCCTTCTGCGGGGCTGCCTCGCTTCCCCACGTGAATAAAAGGGGAAGCAGAACGGGGCCTATGAAATGACACAAAAACTCTAGGACAGGAGCTCTTGTTGATGCCTCTCATTTCTTTCTCTGTCATTATTTCCCCCTCTGTCTCCCCCCAGAAGGCTCAGGAGTTCTCGTCCGTGCGCATCGCCCCACGGACAGCCTGAGACCCCACAGAGGGCTTAAACTGTACAACAAAATGGGGGGAAAAGGGGAAAAAAAAGGCAACAGGGCATACAACACGGCTTTTGGACAGCACTTTGGGAAAGGACAGAAGCAGATGGTGTTTCACAAAGCACACACGGCACAATGAGGAGTGAGGGCATTCTCTACACGTCACTAAAATAAAAAAAAATAAAACTACACAGGCACAAATATCCAAAACATGCAAGCACAACATACTCATACCTTACACATTTTTCACTATTAGCTTAGAGATTTGAAACAGAAGAGCATCTATAACTAAAGGAAAAGGGGAAAGTCAATAGCAGAATGAGAAAGGAACGTTATTATGCACGTTAACAGCGTTATCTGACAGCTTCAAGTCGGAATATCTCACACAGAGTGGGAAAGCTTCACTTTAAAGCATCTTCTCTTCACTTCTGGGGTGGAACATTAATTAATTTGCTTCCCCCACCTCCTGCAGCTCCAAGAGGTAAAGGGCTCCAAGGGTCCCTCCCCACTGTCTGTTGCTGTTCCCTGGTCCCCACACGCCCAACCCCATTTCCCACTCCAGCTGGGAAGTGGCTTCGATCCCTTCACGCATCCCTCCGGCAGCAGGAAGCTCATCCCAAAGAAGCAGAGGGAAATACATCTTTGGAACACTTCAAAAAATAAAAAAAAAGGTGTTTAAAAGCAGGTAAAGGAAATAAGAGACACAGTCCCTCTTCACACGCTGCTGCTTTCCACAGGGAATGCAGGGAGGAAGCAGCATCCAACAGGTGGGAGCTGCTGAGCAATCCCTGTTTAACCACAACCTCTCGCAGGTGCCAGAAATAAACACACAGGAGCAACGTGCCAGTGAGGTTAGAGATTTTGTTAATGCATAAGGTGACATAAATTAGATAAAAAAGTGACGGCATTCCAAAGATTCTCCCAGGAACCAGGGCAGGAACATGCTCTAAGCAGGAATTAGTAAGTCAGGTGCACCGTTAGAGCTGCAGGTGACAGTCAGGAGGTGGCACAGCTGGTCTTGGGCTCATGTACTTGTGGTGTCAGGTATAATTAATTAATCAGCTCTGCTTATTAACTGTACCTCACTCTAGCCCCTGTCAGAGCTTTTCCCCAGCAGCTCAGCCAGAGGATTTTTGCTGCTCCAACTCTGTTGCAGCTTTCAGGCTGTTTCCTTACGTCACCGTGTCCCAGAGAGGGGACAGCTTTGTGTTTTCTACTCTCCAGCACGGAACAATGATCCATTTTTTTTTTTAACCAGAGATGCTGAAAACGTTCCAACCAATATAAAATCTCTGCCCCCAGTCTTGGGCAGCGACAAATCCATCAGAACTGATAGTGCTCAGCAAGGTGGGGGCTGGTTTGAAGTCCAGCAGCAGCCACCTTTGCTGCACGTTGACTTCCCATTAAGATAAACGCTATTTATTGCTTCAATAAATAAATTAACGTCCATCACAACTGCTCTCCTTGAGCGACTCCTAACTCCTCCAAAGAGCTACTCTGCAGCTGCACTGGAATGCTCAGAGCAAAGCTTTACAGATGGGAAGCCAGCGTTTAGCATCTAACACTAAAAGTGTGTTCCTACACCTCCTTCCATCGCTCCCACACCACAAATAAACAGGTAACGAAGCGCAGGGATCCCTCAAGCCCAGCGAACGCTCCTGGCAGTACCACCAGGGTGCTTCTCTCTGTACAGCAGCGAGCCAGGACTACCAAGCCCCGCAGTGTGGCACAAGCTTTTTCGGGGCCACCAGGCCCCCCGGCAGCCCCCTCAGGGCCCGGCCCCCCCGTTACCTGGTCCTGCAGCTCCTCGTCCAGCCGCCTGTAGTCGTTATTCCAGACCAGGACGTGGAGGGGGAAGGCGCTGCTGGGCTCGCCTGGGGAGCTCATCCCGGCACACACCTGGGGAGGGGCAGCCAGAGCCCCTCACTCTTCCCTCTCTGGATGCTGGAGATCCCAAGTTACTCAAGGCCTGACCCTTTCAGCTTCTCGTCTCTCCCGGCACCCACCTGACCCAGGTGTGTGTGTGCGAGCCCGGGCCACAACCCACTATGAACCCTTCACCCCTCTCCAAGGGGAGCCCCATGCAAAACCCCACCGCGGGGATCTCCCCTGCTCCTGGTAGCCCCCGGCTCCCGAGGGCCCGCTCCCGGTGCCCCTCAGCCCCGCTCCCGGGGGTCTCCCCTCTCTCACCCCCTCAGCCGTCCCCGGCCCTCTTCCCTGTCCCTCCGGGGACGGCTGGGACGAACCACAGCGCGGCCGGAGCAGGGGGGTTCCTCGCGGAGCCCCGCACTCCACCGCCACGGACAACCGCACGGAAAACGGAAGCTGCTCCCCTTCCCCCTCTGCGGGCGGACAGATGGAACGTCCCGCCCGCAGCTGTCCCATTGCCTTCCGCGCGGGGGGAGCGCTCAGCGCTGGCTGCTCTCACCCCGCCTTCGCCCGGCCTTGGTTTCGCTCGCCCGCCCGCCATGGCGGGTGAGGGCACGGCTTGCCGCACAGCGGCCTCTTCCACCAGCCTTCCGAAGAACCCTCTCTCCCGTCACCCGGTCGCAGCGAGCGGGCGGGCGCGGCCCCGGGCGGCAGCGCTCGGTGCTGCGCCGCTGAACCAGAGCTCAGTTTAAGGCAGGCCCCTGTGCCAGGACTAAAGATGGCGGCACGGGCGACATGCGGAGCGGCACAGGGCGGCTCGGCGGGCATGCGCGGGGCCGGCCCGGGGCTGGCGGGGCCCGTTACCGGCCCCGCTGCCGCCGCTGCCGCCGGTCCCGCGATGGCGAAGCGCCTGAGGAGCAGCGAGGTCTGCGCCGACTGCAGCGCTCAGGGTAGGCACGGCACCGCCGCCGCCACCGCGCGGGCTCGTCCCACGGACCCCTTCTCGGGCCGGGGGCCGCGGAGGCGCCGCTGGCCCCGGGGTGTCACCGCCCCGGAGCGACCGCCGCTGCACCTGTGATGGGCCGGGAGGGTTTGGGTGGGAAAGAACCTTAAAGCTTCTCCCGTTCAGCCACTTCCATGGGCAGGACACCTTGGGGTTGCTCCAAGCCCCGTCCAGCCTGGCCTGGGACACTTCCAGGGCTGGGATATAACTCCGTGTCCGAGTGCCCGGGTCCCGCCGGCACCGCCGCCACTCCCGAGCCCCGGGGGAGGCAGAGCCCCGGGGAATATCCTGCGGACCTTCAGCGGCGTGAAAGGAAATGTGGAGCTCCCCGGCTTAGGAAGGAGGAAAGCTGACAGAAATCCACCTTCCAGTCACGGGGGCTGAAAGGTGGGAGGAGGGCGGAGGTTGGGAATGTGTCACTGCAAAGGGACCGTGGCTGTTCTGGGGGAGCTGGGCAGGTGAGAGCCGGGCTGGGCTCGGAGCCCTTCATCCATTCCCGTGTTCCCAGGGTCGGCGGGGAGTTAAATTGGAAGTTGTCCCTCGGCCGGGGTTGGGTTTAGGTGTCCCAGACTTCCAAGGAAAGTTGTGCTGAGGTGTCTGGAGAGGGGGACGTGCTCAGGGAGCAGCGTCTGCTCTGGGCTGACACGTATCCCCACTGCAGATCAGTTTGGGAGCTTGTGGAAACAGAGCTTGTCTTTAGAAAGGCTGTTGCGTCTCCTGACCATCTGTAGTTCTGCTGCTCTTGTGTCTAAAACTGCCCTGCTTTATTTCATCAGCTCTGTGTGTTTGTTCTGTCTGTATCTTTTCTGTCTCTCTAGTTCTTGCTGTTTGTGTTCTGGGCAGGTTCTTCCAATATAGTTAATAAATTATGCACGTACTGAAATGAATTCAGACACTGTAATGTTGATAACACTTGAATTGCCAGAAGATAGGATGTGGGAGAGGGGAGAACTACTTTTATTAAATCTGAGTTATGTTTGAAAAAACGATAAGAATTCCAAATGAATTTCCAGGAAGTTATTTTCTCCTTTTTACAGAAGGAATTCTTCCCTGTGAGGGTAGTGAGGCCCTGGCACAGGTTGCCCAGAGAAGGTTGCCCCATCCCTGGAAGCATCCAAGCCAGGCTGGACGGGGCTTGGAGCAGCCTGGGATAATGGATGGTGTCCCTGCCCATGGTAGGGATGGGAACTGGGTCAGCTTTAAGCTGCCTCCAACCCAAACCAGTTTGAGATTCTGGCATTCTATTTGTATCCCCGTAGAAATTTGCTTTTACAATAAAAGGAGCTGGCATCTCTCAGGCAGGCAATTGTCCCTATCACACAAGTAGCCTATCTATGCTTTTACACATCAGGGGTGCTCTGACTCGGAGATAAAGCTGTGTCAGTTGTGTTCCTTAAGCTCTCGGGGTATCAGAATCCCTGTCGGGGTAATCCTGTAACCTGGCCTTTTACTGTGACATTAGAGCACTGCCAGGTCTTGGCTTATTTACTAGAAATCCGCTGGCTTACCCACGTCTATAAAGAGATCTTAATTTAATCTTTTTGTAAATAAAATGAATCAACCCCTTCCTTTACAGAGGGTTTGCCAGTGGGTGCAGGGGCGGGCTGTGCCAGGAGACCTGAGGGCTGCAGCCTTTGCACCACCGCGGGTGTGCCTGCCACCTGCATTAATTAATCAGGGCTTCCCCTGGAGCCTCATCAATGCCCCCTTTGTCTCTGGGGCAGAGCGTGGAGGGTTTTCTTCGACACGGGGATGATCTTACTGGAGCTCTTGTGCTGCACTTCCTATCCCGAGGCAGGAGCTCACTCACTTCTCAAACCCACAGCCGGGCCGGTCTCCGTCTCACGCTTCCTGTTTTGAACCACCCTGCAGGTTCCTGAAAGCGCCCGCCCGGCCCTGCAGCTTCTCCCCGGTTGTCTTTTGTGTCAAAACCCGTGTGGGGCAGCAGGGCCAGGCTGTGACCAGCGCCGGGCTGGACACTGAGCCCCCTCAACTGCTTTGTCCAGCTCTGGGGCCCTCCCTCCAGGACAGACGTGGAGGGGCTGGAGCGTGTGCAAGGAAGGGAACAGAGTTGGGGAAGGGGCTGAAGCACCAGGAACGGCTGAGGGAGCTGGGAAAGGGGCTCAGCCTGGAGAAAATGAGGCTCAGGGGGGTCCTTCTGGCTTTACACAACTCCCTGACAGGAGGGATGCAGTTTCCTCTCATCCTGTCTCTGTTCCCTGGGAGCAGAGCTCCAGGGACAGGATGAGAGGAAACTGCATCAAACTGTGCCAGGGGAGGGTCAGGTTGGACACCAGGAGGAATTTCCTCATGGAAAGGGTGGTCAGGGCTTGGAAGGGGCTGCCCAGGGAGATTTGGATTCCCCATCCTTGGAGGTGTCCAAGGGATTCCTGGACATGGCTCTCACTGCTCTGGGCTGGGTGACAAGGGATGGTCAGTCACGGGTTGGACTCGATGGTCTCAGAGGTCTTTTCCAACCTCAGTGATTCTGGGATTCTGTGTATTTTGGTACTGGCTTAAACATGTTCTGATTGAGTCCATAATTAGGCTCTTCTTAAAAACTACTCAGATTCCAGGACAGACACTTCATTGCATTAAATTTAAACCTGAAATATTCAGGGGCACTGGGTGTTGAGGTGGAGTTAAAGAAAACCCCCAGTGCTGACTGTTGGTAATGCAGAGCAATGCTCACAAACAGCCTGGGAATGGGCAAAGGAAAGGATCCCTAAGCATCCCATCCATGTGTGATGGGGTTTTCTCTAACAAGAAGGGACCAGGCTCATTAATCTGGAAGGCTGCCTCAGTTTGGGTCATTAGGTTGCCATGAATGCATCTCACTCCATTGCTATTCTTTTTCTTCTTGGAAGTCAAAGTTGTTAAATAATGAATGATTTAACAAGGACTTTGATGTGCTTATAATTTGTTTTTTAACAAATTGATTTTTTTTTTTTGTCTCACCTGCTTTAATTTGGGGCTGGGCTGAGCTGGTTCTGGTGGGTCAGGAGATGCTCCTATCCCTCATGGCTCTGACAGGTTTGCCTGCACTGCCTGCAGCACACCCAGATCATCAGCTCTGCTCAGAAACCACAGCTGTGATCACATCTCATTTGCAGGGATTCAGTCCATTTGTTGCGTGGGTCAGAGGAGACTTTTCCATATGATGCACCAGTGCTCAGATGTGTTCTGACAGGACTCAGAATTTCTGTCATCAGATACCAGGCTCGCCTTGTACTCACTCATTTGGCCTCAGACTGATCTCTGCATTTGAAATTAAGGTTTTTCCAAAATAAAAGAGACCTTGATTCCTTTTTTTTTTATTTTCTTCTTGGATGTGCTAGGTCTGACTGCTCAGTTGCCTGTTCCTGCAGGGTTCTGGCACATTGAATTTCACGTGTCACTGACAGAAATTGGAATTTCTTCTGGAGACTGAGCTCTGAGCAGCTGAGGGACCTGTTTGGTGTCCTGTGGGCATTTATTGTTTCAACCTAATGTACCATTCCTACTTGATTTTATGCCTTTTGATGTTTGAAGCTACATAATAGCTCATATATATTATTTACTACTTCACTTCCCATCAGTTTTCTTTCTGGGCTGTTTATAAGATGGTTCAGTTCGGATCTGGTGGGAGATGAAGTTATTTTGCTTGAGAATTTTGGACTTTATTGAGCCTTTGACTTGGCACATATGTATCCTTTATTATGACACTCTTGTGTGTTTTTATTATTTAAAGGGAAATTTAAAAGACATTGTTATAATATAGAACTGAAAACTGAGTAGTAGGGGGAAAAGCCTGAGTGCTGTGGCAACTTTGTGTGTGTAGATTTGGTGTTTTTAAAAAAGATTTTTTGACAAGTTTTAAAAAAAAAAAAGCACAGAGTTTTTTCAAAGAGCAGATAGGCACTGTTGTTAAGAATACTTTTGTGGGAGTCCACAAAATAACAAGTAAAGCACTTCAAGGTGGTGATAAAGTCAATGTCATGTTATGTTTAGAAAGAAAAGTATTTTCACCAGAAGAACTGCAAGCAGTGGGGCTGTTTCCCAAATTTCCACTGCAGATCTTCTCACTGTCCTTGGAATCCCACATCCCCCGTGAGTGCCAGGCCTGGTGTTCCCCATTTTCCCAGCATCCAGAGCCCCAGTAACATTCACAGGCTCGCCCAGGGGCTAAGCAGGGAAGGTTAAAAGGCAGAGCTGCTCATTTTAGACTCTGCTTTTGCAATCCAAGGTCGTGTTGCTTCCTGTGTTAAAATGGATGGCTTCTTTTGCAGATCCTTGCTGGGCATCCATAAACAGGGGGATCCTGATCTGTGATGAGTGCTGCAGTGTGCACAGGAGCCTGGGCCGTCACATCTCCCAAGTGAGGCATCTCAAGCACACCCCGTGGCCTCCAACACTGCTGCAGGTACAGAAGAAAGCTCTTTTCCTCCATTAAAGCCAGATATGGTGATCTTTTAATGTAATTTAAACCACTGAACTTTTTTTTTTCTTTGAGATTTTTTTTTTAAGATTTTAAGCTTTGTTTTTCTAAGTTATTCTCATTTTGTTTCCCTTGTTTCCTTGTGATGGACCACTAAAGTCAGAATTATCTTTGCCTTTTGAATTGGATGCCTTTGCTTTGGAAGGTCACTTCAGCTTTTCTTTCACAATTCTGCAGTACAAACTGCATTTTCTTTTCACTGGGGGTGCTGTTGGGAAGAGCAGAGAATTTTAAGGGGGCTCTCACTACATTCCACATCACAACATCCTAAGCACGTGCCCAGTTACCATATCCCAGCAAGTTACAGATGCTGGCACACGGAGTGGGAATCTGTTGGCTTGGTACCTGCTTGAAAATAATTACAGATAGTTGGTTAGTGCAGCCAGCAGCCAAATGTCTGTGTGTTCTGGCTTTCAGATGGTGGAAACTCTGTACAACAATGGTGCTAATTCCATCTGGGAGCACTCCCTGCTGGACCCAGCCTCCGTGATGAGCGGGCGGCGCAAGGCCAGCCCGCAGGACAAAGTGCAGTAAGTGGGAAATGCAGAATTGTTACCTTAGACAAGTGGGATTGTTTTATTCAGCAGTGACAGGGCAACAAGGAATCCATAGGGATCTGTGTGTGTTTGGCAGTTATTTTTTTCTTTTATTTCTGAGTATTATTTTTTTAATTTATTGCAGAAATAGGAGTGCAGTGCTTGAATTCTCTGAATTATTGATTCCTGTTCAATAGTGAGGACCTTTGCTTGCACTTTAATCAAAGGACTTTTCTTTGTCATATGCTTCAGTTAACTGAATGCTGCCAACAAAATGGAGTTTGGTTGAGGAATTAAATAAAACTTCAGAGGTTTTTGTCCCTGACTATGGTGCTTCATTTTAAAATGTAAATAACTCTGTAGAGTAAGCATAGATCTTAAGCTGGAATGATTTTAAAGTCTGTATTTCTTTTAAGAAACAGACACCACATGCTACTGTCTGCAGATACTTGATGGTTGTAACAGACATTTTCTCTGTATGGTCAGACAATCTCCACTGGATTGTTTTTTAATGAAAATATTTTTCCATGCCTAACTTTACTACCAGCAACACGCAAAGCTCTGATTCAACCTTCACTTGTGAAATCTTTATTTTTCTGGGGCGTCTCTATTACTTAGAAAGCACTGATATTTCTTTCCTTTCCCTTCTTGTTGCCTGGATTTCTCTTTGCAGTCCCAACAAAGCAGAGTTCATCAGAGCTAAATATCAAATGTTGGCGTTTGTGCATCGCCTGCCGTGCCGGGAGGACGACAGCGTCACTGCCAAGGATCTCAGCAAGGTCAGTGGCTCCTGGGACAGCACAGGCAAATCTCACTGACTTCCCTTGGTTGCTTTTGGCTTAACTGTTTCTGGTTTTCTGCACAATCACATAAATAAGTAAAGCTTGACCTCAACTTGAGGCCTCTTTTTTGTGGTTATCACTGGAGGTGGTGATTAAGAGGCATTCAGTTGAGGTGAACTTGGAGTAAACCCTTTACACAAAAGAGCTGTAGTGAGAGCTCTGTGTACTCTTGTTTCTCAAAGCATGCCTGAAAAACACCTGCTGAATCACAATTGTTGCTGCTGTGTTAAATACAATTCTGCTTCTTTTTCAGCAACTCCATTCCAGTGTGAGGACAGGGAATCTGGAGACCTGTTTGCGACTGCTCTCCTTAGGAGCTCAAGCCAACTTCTTTCATCCTGTAGGAACACTTTATTTTCATTATTTTGCTATACAATCAATTCCAGTTCATATCATTTATACTCATTTCATCTGATTCACATTATATTTCAATCTCCTACTCAGACCTGTTGGTTAAGTAGATATTTTTCCTTCATCTCTTGCAGGAGAAAGGAAACACCCCACTGCACGTTGCTGCTAAGGCAGGACAGACTTTGCAAGCAGAACTGTTGGCAGTTTATGGTGCTGATCCTGGCACACAAGATTCCAATGGGAAAACTCCAGTTGATTATGCAAGGTAGGAGTCTCTGATGTCCATGAATCACACAATGGACCTGCTAAGATACAGGTCCTGAAACGATTTGTCTGTTAAATGCTAATAATACTTTTTCCAGAAAGAGTGAATGAATAAAAATAGAGGAGTAGGTATTTTCATCAGCTCACAGCCTGTGTTCTGGGTGCCTGAGACATCAGCTATGGTGCCAATGACACGGGCTGTGCCAATCTAGCAGCTCACAGACAATTAATTAGAGAAGAGTATGAGCAAGTTCAGGCTCCAGGAGTGAGGGTTAGCTCGGGAGTTGCTGTAGGAATGTGCACAGATGGGTTGGGGCACACAGGGGTGGAGTCTGTGATGGGTGGATGCATCAAACACGTGCAGTGTTGGCTTGTACCAAGTCTGTTTCTCTGACCATTTCTGTGTGTCACTGACTGTGTGTCTCCCTGTGTGTGAGCAGGCAAGGGGGGCACCACGAGCTGGCAGAGCGGCTGGTGGAGATCCAGTACGAGCTCACAGACAGGTTGGCTTTCTACCTCTGTGGCAGGAAACCAGGTGAGCACAACACCTGCACCCTCAGACCTGAAACTGTCACCCACAGGACATTCTGACTGTGCTGTGTCATATTGGTGCACTGCACCTTTTTGTATCCCTTCCAAATATTCAAATGTTATATGAGTTACACAGGACCAAAGAAAGTGTAAGATGCAAGATTAGGATGATGCATTTAAAATTGGGATAAAACTGCAGGGTAGATAGATATCAATTGATAGATATCAATTGAAAACAAAATTCCTTCCTGATTTTCCACCAATACTTGTTCTTTATATGCTGTAGAAACCCTTCCAAGCAGTTTCTTTTAATTGAAATGTAACAGCAGGGGAATCTTCTGTTAAGTGGGTGCCTATTGAACACAAGGGCACTTAGAGTTTTGTAACCATAAAGGTACCTGTGTTAGAACTTAATTTTCTTTTTTAATGGAATTTCAATACAACTGATAAGCCTTAATTGGAATCTTTGATAACACTTGGAAATCATGGCATGAGCCTTCTTTTAGAACTCACCTAGTTGTCTGTAATTGGAAATAAAGTAATTAATTACATGCAAGATAAATTATTTAGTTTTGCCTGATGCTTGTTATTGAAAACTGTAGGCCAGTACCAACCTAGTAAAGTGCAATTTGTTTTCAACTCTAGAGCACAAAAATGGGCAGCACTTTGTTATACCTCAGATGGCAGACAGGTAAGTTGCTGATTCCATCACATGTCTGAAAACATCAGAGTAAAAAAACCTAATAATTAAGTTTTCTTTCCTTTCTGAAACACCTTTTAAGCTTGTTGCCATTTGAACTTTTTATTGTGTGCCTTTATTAGTCTTGAACACTTTTTTCCATAGAAAGAATATTGGGATATCAGCAAAGTCAGAAAATTACACAAACTGATTGTATTTATCAAAATGCAGGGAGAAGGTGAGACATTTCTGAGAGCAGTCATGGGGAATTCCTAGCAAAACAGATTGTGGCAATAATTAAAGAACCACTTGAGTATTTTCCTGATTTTTAATGCTTTTTACTTTTTTTTTTTTTTACTTTTTCCTGATTTTTAATGCTTTTAACTTTTGATTATGATCAATGAAAATCATATTTGTATAAGAAGTACTGATTTAGTAAGTAATCAAGTACTAATTTTAAGTTCCTGTTCCTCTTTTATTGCTGTGCAATTGGAAATAAGACGGCTGTAAGTAAACCACTATCCAACCTCCTGCTTGCAAGATTTCTGTGGAAAAACTTCAGTAACTTAAAAAAATTGTGTGGGCAAAAACCTGTGGGTATTCATATTCCAAGGAATTTTTGGTATTATTTAATTTTAAATTTAAAAATTGTTGTAAAAGAAAGCTTAATAATATGCTAATTGTGGTATTATAGTAGCAATATTAATAACATCAGTGTGTTAAAAACAATGCTAAAAATACTGGGGGTTTAAGGTAAAATATTAGGGGGTTTAAGGTAGGAGTGACATTTTAATCACTGAGTTACCAAAATTTGGGATTTTGATATGCTGAAGCCATGAAATGCTGTAGATGTAATGATCACTTCTTGTTCTCATAGCAGTCTGGATGTATCAGAACTGGCAAAAGCAGCCAAGAAGAAGCTTCAGTCTGTAAGTAAAACTTCTTTTCTGGGTGTGGTAAACTCTGCGCTTCATCTCTCAGGCTCCCTGGCACAAGTTTCTCTTGACCCATCTGCTGCAGGAGCAGCTTGAAACACACAAATATTTTGTGAGCCTTCACTGTTCCTTGAAGTCCACATCTCCGGTGGCATTTGGAACCCCATTCCCACAGTGCCTCTGCCTCACCCCAAACACAAAAGATCTTTTTGTGGTCAGATGGGAGAGAAAAAAAAAATCCATTGAGCAGGAAAGGAGGAGTGTAGAACAGGATGCTTATCTCTGTACCTAGAATTGGGGTGGTCATACATGTCTGCTGCCTGTGCAGGCTGAGAAAGGAGCATTCCTATGGATTACAGAGGCTGGAGAAAAGAGCAAAGTTGTGCTCCTACATTTCCTCTGTTATTTATTCATTTATTCTGTTATCAGAGATCTTACTGGGGTTCATTTCTTTTCAAACTGTAATTATTCTCCTCTACCCTTAGCTAAGCAACCACTTATTTGAAGAACTTGCCATGGATGTGTATGATGAAGTCGACAGAAGGGAAACAGATGCAGGTGAGTGAGACTTTCTGGAATGAAAGAAAACAAATCTGGATTGTCACTTTTCATACAAGATGCCAATCCAAGCACATGTTCTGTTCAAGTGCTTCTGTATTCAGCAATTACTGCTGAGGGGAGTTTCTTTGTCTTGCATTGCCTGAAGGGGATGTTAATTGAAAAAATCTTGTGTTTTTCACAAAGCAGAGAACCCTCTAGGGAAAAGCTTTCCTCTGAATTGATTGTGTTTGTGTTTGAAATTGCAGTCTTTTATTTGACAAAGAAATACTGTCAAGCAGTACAGGAAGATTATTCCCTCTTTTTTTTTTTTCTTTCCTCTGGAGCAGTTTGGCTTGCTACTCAGAACCACAGCACACTCGTGACAGAGACCACCGTGGTCCCTTTTCTTCCTGTAAATCCTGAATATTCCTCAACCAGGAATCAGGTATGAAATCTTAACAACTGTAAAAATAATTTAATAACCCAGGTAATTAAGTAGGCCAATTTTATAATATTGCTTTACTGCATTTCATTATTGTAGAAAAGTTGCATCTGCCTGGAAAGAGGTTGAAATAATTTCACATTTCCCCTTTAAATCACAATTTTGGCAATAAATGTAATTGAACAGTCAACTCCAAGTATGTAGTCTTAGTTTTTTCTGGGAACTCTGCTGTTCTTCTGATACAGGATGTGCTTTCTTTCCCCCCCCTGCATTATTCTGTATTTAGGGAAGGCAGAAACTGGCTCGGTTTAATGCCCACGAGTTTGCTACACTGGTTATAGACATTTTGAGTGATGCCAAACGAAGACAGCAGGGAAATTCTCTCACTGGTTCCAAAGGTGAGTGAGCTTTTCTTGTCAGCTCCTTTGCAGGCACTTCTTCAGTAGTTTAATCACTCCCAGAGCCCCTCAGCAGAGCTGAATTATGAGAGAAATCTATGTATTATTTTCATTTTTTTTTCCCTCTGGAGAGAAAATACCAAAAAAAACTTTTCTAATTCTTAATATTTCCCTGTATTTTTTGCATGCTGACATCCATTGGTCCAGTGTAGTCTGTTAGGTTTTTTTTTTAATTTGTATTAATTTTATTAAGCTGCTAAACAATCCTCCCCACTTATTTTAACTCCCTAAACACTTAGAAGAAATAAAAAGACAAAACAATAAAACTGACATTTCAGGCAGTAATCATTCTATTCCTCCAAGGTGGCTCTAAATTAATTTTTTTTTTCAAAGTATGAACTTCCATTTCTTCTCCAGACTTACTAGTATGTGTTTCATGTGTTGATCTGCAGAAAATGTGGAGCTGATACTCAAATCAATCAGCAATCAGCACAGCAGTGAAAGTCAGGACAATGACCAGCCTGATTATGACAGTGTTGCTTCAGATGAAGATACAGATCTGGAAACAAATGCAGCTAAATCAAACAGGCAGAAGGTAGGATTGAACTAATGATACACCCCCCCAAGTGTTACTCATAAAGGTAATTTGTGTAAATTATCAGAAAATTAATATTTAATTAATTAATTTTGTCATCATGCCTCACTCTGTGAACTTTCTAAAATGAAATATTGTTGCTTAAGGAATTTTTATGTAAAAAACGAAAAAAAAAAGGCCTCTCTCTCAGAGACTTTTCTAAGTAATGTGTATGGCTGGAGATAAGATATGGATTTAACTGCATAGATGAAATAATTGGACCTGCCAAAAGGCTCTGAACCAGTAATTCCATGGTATTTCACAAATATTTACTGTCTCCTACTGAAGGAATACTCACAGCAGTCCAGTAGTGTCCAAGTGAGTTAAACCATCCCTGGAGTAATGCAGAATGGCATCACAGGGCAGTAAAAGCCTGGTGGTTCTATTTTAATCTTCCCTGAGATGTGCACACTGGATATTTAGCAGTCTGTCTTTTATAATTTTGCAGTTCATGATTGCATATTTAAAAAAAAAAAAAATCCTTACAGAGCAGTATTTTATCACTGAAATGCTGATGCAGATGTTTTTAGGGGAGCTAAGAGCTAATTAACATCAGATTGCTTTTCTAGAGGATTTCAAATGATTCTGGTTAATGGATCTTACTAATTTAAACTTCATTTGAACTGTGATGCCTTTAAAGTAGGTACATGAGAAGCCATTGAAATCTCATGGTCTTGTTTTCTTCTTCTTAATGGTGTGAGTATTTTTCTCTTTTCCTAGAGCTTGGATTCAGACTTGTCAGATGGACCAGTGACAGCCCAGGAATATATGCAGGTTAAAAATGCCTTGGTGGCTTCTGAGGTGAAGATTCAGCAGTTAATGAAAGTGAACATCAACCTGAGTGATGAGCTGAGGATTATGCAGAAAAAGGTAACAGAGGAACCCCTCCCTCCAGCTCTTGGGGTGTCTGAAATTGTCAGAATAAAACTGCTGGAACTGAGGAGGAAATAATCATATTAGGATAGTGAGAAAACTCATTTTAAAGTGGAGCTGCTTTGGGATCAGACATGAGACTATAAATATTTATCTGCAACACATGCTTTGAATGTTGTTTTCTCATGGTGCTGGTGGTGATCCAGCCCTGCAAATCATGAGGATGATTTGACAATGTCACAACTTTGACATCAGTTTTCCAAGTGACAGGACAGTTGTTGCAAGTCTTGGGTGTTTTTGCTCCAATATAAGAAGCTTTAAACAATGAGGAATGAAGTGCCAGCACACCTTGTGTGTGTGCACTTATCTGTATTTTTGTGGGATAAAGGACAATTTATATCTGAGTTCACTATCCTGTCTGTCTGGCTAGAAAGGGCTGGCTGCTTACCCTCAGATTAATCCCTTCAACTAGCATTTAAAATCATTTTTTCGAAAGTAATTACAATCCTGCAAGAGTCACATAAAGAGAAAGTTGTTCAGGCTATAGGGTGGACCTGGCATTCTGGGGCAGAGCAGGGCTTTTGGAGAGTGGTGGAACTGCTTGCACCTGAGGCTGAGCTAATTCAGCAGATTGGAATATCCCTGTCTGTTAAGTGCCAACATTCTCTTCTGTTCTGTTGGGATGGTGAACACTGGGAGATCTCAGGGTGTTTCCATGGTCTTTCAACTGCTTGTACTGGTTTCAGCATTTCTCTTGCATCAATTGAATTAACTTTTCACTTACATTGTGTTTCTTTAGATAGATATAATCATTTAGGGTAAAAAAAAACAACCTTTGGGGTCTATGAATTAATGAGGCTTTAGGATATTTATGTGGTGTAGCAGAAGGGAGATCGTTGCTGCCCTGCAGTTTTTCTTTACTGCATCTTTTCTTTCTGATGTGTTAATATAGCAAACTTACTCCAAGTCCACAAAATAATCAGAATTGGTGCATTTTTACTATAAAAAAACCCATAATAATAAAAGGCTTTAAAATGCTTTCTGGCTGGCTTCTTAGGTAGCAGTAGCTGATGCCTAATTTTCATAAGCTAAACTCTCTCCTTGCTTTGTAGAGCAAGCTCAAGTTCCTTTGTGCTGCCTCTGGTGTCTGTGCTGCACTTCTGGCACTGTCAGATTTCACTGGCCTTATGTTAAAGTCTTCCAAGTCCCTGTATTGCTGCTGCAGTGGATCTTTTTGCTTGGAAAACTGTTGTGTTGGCAGTCCTTCCCCCACAGCCTCATTCTGTCCCAGGATTCCTGTGCCAGTAGAGCAGGCTGGAGGGAATGGGTCGTGTGTTTTGAACTACAACAGCCAATTTTAACATCTAACTTAGTTTATATCCCAGCAGCTGCTGGAAATCAGCACCTAAGTATTTCCAGATCTGGAACAAAGGTGTTTCTGTGCTTCTACCAAGCGAGTCAAGTAGATTTTGAAAAAGAAATGAGCCCCCAGCCAGCAGTACCTGGATTTTCTAGTACGGCTGACGAGCGAGTGTCGCGTGGTCACTTTGCTTTGGGCACTTGCTCTTAGGAAACCAAATCCCACTGCTAAACATTTCTTTCAGCTCCAAACGCTGCAGAGTGAAAATACCAGCCTCAGAAGACAGGCCACAACCAATATCTATCAGGTGCAAAGTGGTTCTGAGTACCCAGACCCCAGCAGCAATTCCTCCCTAAAGCGGCGCCCGTCGGCCCGGGGCAGCAGGCCCATGTCCATGTACGAGACTGGCTCGGGGCAGAAACCTTACCTGCCCATGGGGGAGGTCACCTACCCAGAAGAAAACATCACCAGGCTGCAGCCCTTCCCTCCACACGTGAGTAAAACTGCTGCTGCTTCTGCACTGCCTCTCTTGTTCAGCTTTCCTGTCTCTTCCAGCCCTGCGCGTTCACTCAGCTTCCGCCTCAGAGGGAAAATAAAACAACTGGGGGAGTAAGAACTGTGAGGATTTTTCATGTTTGCTGTATTAACATGTCTGCAGGAGCCTGATGGTTTGAAAAGCAGAAGCTGGAGCAGTTCTGGAATATGTAAACTGGAGCTTTTGGCTTCTGCTCAGCTGATTTTTTAACCATACTATATATATATATATATAAAATATCAATATGTAATTGTCTGAAAACCAGGAAGGGAGGGGAAATAATATTCCAAGAAGGTAGGTAAAGTTCATGTATTTCTGGAGATAAACAAGCAGGTATCAATTTGTGAAACTTCATAACCACCTTAGAAAAATGAAATAAAATTGAAAAATTTTCCCCAGACAACCAATTTTTTAGAACTGGGGGTTGAAGATGGTTTAGATCTGCCAGTCAAGCAGATTCTTCTGGTTTAGTATTTTCCCGTGTGATGTAGAGAGGGAGTTCTCTGTTGGCCAGAGGGATTTTGCACTGAGGTGTTCACACTTTACAGAAGTGACCCAACACACACCACTGCGTTTAATTAACAAGTGCATTTAATTAATTAGCACCATTAATTTTTTGTTTCACCTTCTTAGATTGCCTTGTGGGCTGGAATACAGTATCTTTTAAAATGTGTGGATTTCTGACAGTATCTTTTCCTCTTGGTAGCAATGTCTTGTATTTCCTTCCAGTTAAATCATTAAAATGTATTTTCAAGTTTCGTTTGGCATGAGGGAGGGCAAATATTCCATGCACATTCCACAGAAGACAGTTGAATGCACCAAGGGAATCAGTCCCCACCTTCAATTAAAATAATTTAAGCTATGAAATCTGGATCATTTTAAATTCTATTGTCATGTTGATATGATGGCAGTTCTGGCAGCAAGAAATGTCACAATTCATTTGTGTGTGACAGTGTTTGCAAAATGTGACAGTGCTTTGTATAGGTCCTTTGGTCATTTGGGTGGAAATTTGGATAGCAGTAGCAGTTCTGAAGCATTGATTTGTTTTGTGGTGTTAGTTCATTTGGCATGTGGTGAATTTTTTTTTTGTTCTTCATGGAATTTGACACCTCTGGAATCTCAGCATTAGAATGAGCATGAATTCAATTGTATTTTGAAAGAATTAAGTCCCCTCAGCCTAAGCCAGATTCTCAACATCATTCTTGCTTTATGTCATCTCCGTGATTTTAAGAATGTTCCTTTAACTTCAGTTAAGAGTTTGTTTGTGTTTTGGTTTTGGTTTTTCTCTTTCCCATTTTTAGATCGGGAGGAGTGCGTTTGTGACCTCCTCTTCATCTCTACCCTCCTTCCCCTCCACGCTTTCCTGGTCGAGGGATGAGAGCACACGAAGGGTTAAGTACCTTCCCCATCGGTCTTTTCCCTGGAGGAGGTGCCAATCTCCCCAGAAGCACATCCTCTCTCTTCCCCCTCTCACTGCCTGGCCTTCCAGCCTGCATGGAGCAGAACTTCCTCTCCTTCCATTCCTGCTGCCACCAGCTCCGGGCTCTTGCCTCTCTCTAACTTCACATCTTCAGCCTTTAACACCACGCACAGTTCTGCAGGTCACTTGTTCAGCTGCACAACAGCCCCAAGACAAGCTGGCTGCTGTTTGGACAGTGATTTTTCCAGGCTCTCACTGATATTTCTAAGCCAATGTACAACTCTCCTGCTGACTAAAAGCACTGCATGAGGCCCAGCTTCAAAGCTGCTTTCCTTGGGGGCCGGTGGCTTGCACCAATCCAGGTGGTCCTGATTGACTCTTTGCCTTACAGGTAACAAATTTGGGGGTTTAAATGTTTATTCTGGTCTCTCCTTGCCAGGACACAGAATCTGCTTTTTAATTCCTTCTGTCCCCATTTTATTTTGACTGTACAGTGTTTGGACATATTAGTCCAGAAAATATTAGATTTGCAAGTAGGGATAGAAGAAAAAACTTCCAAGGGAATATCCTGCTTGGCCAAATGGAAATCTAGGTTTGGCTGCAGTGCTATCTGGTACTGGAAACTTGCAGAGGGTTTGGTTGATTGTTTTTATTCTACACTGATCCTATATTAGTGGTTCCATAGTATTCTCTTCTTGTAATTCCTCACTGTTGTTTGTATTTCTGACCAGATGGTAGAACTTTGCCACTGTCAGGATTGTTGTCTCTGTACACCTGGGAGATGGGAAAGGTCAGACTCTAGATAAAGTAGTTTCTTATCTTCAAAACACACATCCCTTTTACAACTGATCTTTACCTGAGAGAGTCTGATCTTGTCCTGAGAGAGGAGTGTTCAAAAAATGCTGGTTTTTCCTTCTGTGCAGAGTAACTTTGAAATTGAAAAGGGTTCCTAACTCCAGGTGTTTCACTTAAGAATTGATGGGTTTAACATCAGATGAGTGCTTAACGAATGTCCTGAATCTCAACCAGTGAAAAGCCAGTTCCTGGTCACATTTTTGGCCTGTCCTGGAGGCAGAAATATTATTTGGTAAGCAGATTCCTAAACGTTTGGATCGGATGCAGATTGGAGGTGTCCCTTGCAGTTTAACCCTGGAGATTCCCTCATGGTGACTTCAGGGTTTCTGTAAGAGCCCCAGGGCTTGTTGTTGGGGCTGGGAAGGACCCTGAGCTGCTGTTCTGTGATCAGAGTGACACCAGCGTGGTGTATTTGACACCAGACACACTGTGCTGGGCACCTGGGTGGAGCTTTGCAGTTTTTAGAAGACTTGAGGAAGCAGATATGTGGTGATCCTGGGACCTGGCTGAGGATTTGGCCTCCAAGCTCATTTTGGTATCCCTTTCTTCACTCAGCCTTTGCTCTGGGATCAGCCTCCCACTTTGCAGTGGGCCTACAGAGCTCAATCCAGCCTCTCCTTCCCTGCATTCCTCCTGCTCTCATTTCAGCTTCCACTTTGGAATTGACCCCTATCCTCCTTTTGACACTGTTCTTCTGTGGCCCTCTACTCTGATGGTTGGGCCTCCTGCCCTTGTTGCATCCTGTGCTCTGGGGCACAACTCTGTACCAGTATTCAGTATTCACTTTGGCCTCCCACCCTGTTTCAGGCTTCACTTTGCAGTGAGCTTTAGCCACTCTCGTGCTGGCCCCCAAATTGTGATGAGCTCCAGGTCTCATCGGTTCCATGCGTGCCCTCGGTCTTCCACCTGCAGTTTGAGCTCCCCCATCTCGGTCTCCTGTCTTTATTTTGGCTTTCCCATTGCCACAGTCTTCAGCCCTTCTTTGGGGCTCCCATTTTGCAGTGTCCTTCCCAGAGCCAGCCTCCCACCAGTTGCTTTCTGCTCTGCATTCAGCCTCCCCACCATGGTCTCTGGACTCTTTTTCTCTGGGGTTCTCTCCCTCTCCAGTTCTTATTCACTGTTCAGGCTCCTGTTTCATGTTGCTGCTTCTCCATTTGGCCTCTGCCCCTGGTGGCCTCTCCGAGTGTGCCCCTGGGGCAGTTTCAGTGGCAGGGAAGGACGCTGTGCTCTGTCTGTCTGTCTGTCCTGCCCTTCTGGGTGTTCAGGGGTTAGTGGGGCTGTGCTGGCAGTGCCCAGGGTGCAAGCTGAGCAGCAGCCTGGCACAGGGAGAGGGGCACAGCAGCTCCAGGGTAGCAGCTCCTGCAGGAGCTGTTGTGCAAAGAGCAAATCCCCGTGCACAGGACGTGGCTCTGGCACAGCCCAGGGCTGCTCTACCCTGCCCAGGCTGAAGTCAATCCGTTCCTTGCAGGCCTCCAAGCTGGAGAAGCAGAGCAGTGTGTCTGAGAGCGACTACGACAACCCCACCACCCCCGTGGAGCTGGAGGAGCCGGGGTAGGTGCTGTGACAGAGCTGACACGGCTTGGGGGGTGACAGGAGGCTGCTCTGTCCCCGGGCCAAGCCCTGCTCTGCTCCCCTGCAGGTCGGGCAGGAAGGGCCGGCAGCGCAGCGTGGTTTGGCAGGGGGAGGGGGGCTCCATCCCCGAGGACACAGACTCGGCCCCCAGCTCCAGCCTGCCCAGCACGGAGGACGTGATTCGGAAAACCGAGCAGATCACCAAGAACATCCAGGAGCTGCTGCGAGCGGCGCAGGAGAACAAACACGACAGGTGAGGAGGGAGTGCTGGAAAAGCTCTGGAGTTGGTGAGAAAACAAAGGAAATTCTTCAGGTGTAGCACGGGTGAAAGTGAAATACAACCCTGCTGTTTCACACCTGTAAAATGAGTGGGTCTGTCGTGTTCCCTGGTGTCCTTAGTGCTACAGGGCAAGTTGGGGATGAGTGATCAGCCCCTTGTGAGTGGATTCTGGCTGCAGTGCTGCTTCCCTGCCCTTAACTTGTGAGTTCTGCTGCAAAACGAGTGTTGTATTAGATGAAAATCAACTGTGTTGTAAAGTTTTTCTTGGGTCTTCACCCCTCTATGTCCATAGGTAATTACACCCTGTAGAATGTGATAGTAACACCGAGCCTTGCTTCAGGAGAAATTGTGAAAAGAGGGAGAATTTGGCTTCCGTGCTGAGGTATTAGTACAAATTATGTACCAGCAAAAGTATTTTGACCTATTGGTTTTAGATACCAGCTGAGTAAGCAGAACACTGACTGAATACATCAGGTTCCAGCAGCTTCAGCTCCCTCAGGGAAATTCTGGCCCACCTGAACAATTTCCAGAATAGCCGTGAGTGACTAAAAGCAATACTGCCTGTGCTGATCATCAGGTGGTGCTCCCCACACAGCTCTTTTAGAGGGCTGTAAATCAAAGTTAGATATTCCCACGTGTGAGCACATTTTGGGGCTGGAACACTCTGGGCTCCAGCAAGCCTGGCCCTGCAGGCTGGCGGGTCTGCCTCTGCTGTGGCCCCAGCTGGGTGCCCTCCGTGCCTGGGAGAAGCAGCAGCAGTGGTTTGTGTTGAGCCCTCACTTCCTGCCTCGCTCAGAGGAGTGAGTGCACAACAATGGGGCCACTTTTGTTCTGTTTTTTCCTTCTTGTACTTTGCTATTTTTAGCAGGGCCGGCGTGGCCTCTCCTTCTCACACCGAGTGACGACTTCTGCCGTGTTTGTGCTGAGCTCATTGCCCTTGGAGTAACCTTTTCCAGTGCAGTCCCTTGTTGCTTCTTTCACATGGAGAAGCTTGAAATGAGTGTAGTTTTTATGTGTATCACATTATACAGTGTGTTCATTTTTTTTTCTAAATCATTGAAGGAAACAGTGCAGCATACCTGGCTTTCGCTGTTGAGTTGATCAGGTTTTTAAAAAACCTGTTATGCTGCATTTTTGTTTTCTGTACCACACGTGGAGTGTGGGGTGTTTGGCTGTGCTTAGATGAGTGTTATCTTGCAAAACACTGAACTAGGAAGCTGCTGTTCCTTGTTTTCATCTTCCCTGGCTTCCTTAACACAGGGGAATGCTTCCTTACCAAAATGAGACGCTTGAGGATGCAATACCACATCCTCCAAGCTCGTGCTGGGAACGCTGTAGAGAACAATCCCATGCTGCCTAGATAACTGGAGAGTAAAAACTACAATGCTAGAGTACCATCTATTAATGAAACCCCTTCTTCCTTTTGTTTCTCACCCTCTCCCATCCCCTTTCCCCTGTGCTCCGTGGGCTGAGCAGGCCCTCGGAGCGTGGGGGCACATCCCAGCTCAGACACAGCCTCGGCACGCGGCTCCCCGGGGCTGAGCGAGCGCCCCTGCAGCCTCTGACCAGCCAGCAGCCCGGCCCTGCCTCCTGGTACTCTGGCCTCTGTCCCTGCCTCCCAGGCACAGTGTCCTTTCTCCTTCTCTCTGCTGCCTCTTCCCCTCCCACTCCGGCCGCACGGGGGTCATGGAAGGCGATGCACGAAATGTTCCAGGGAGTGAGGGAGCTGCAGGCAGCCCCTCCAGGCCAGGGATGTGGCACAGCCCCTTCAGCTCCCAGCAGTTGTCAGAGGGGAACAGAACCACAGCCTGGAGCTGGCTTTGGTGTATTCTTCTGTGTCTGTTTTGTTTTTTATTGCCTATCAGGATGAATTAAATTACAATTTGGTTGGCTCATGGAATCACTGAATAGTTGGGGTTAGAAGGGATCTTAGAGCCCACCTTGTTCCACCCCCTGCCATGGTGGAACTTCAGCTGTCCCAGGTTGCTCCAAGCCCCATCTGGCCTGGCCTTGGACACTTCCAGAGATCCAGGGGAAGCCACAGCTTCCCTGGTCAAACTCTGCCAGGGCCTCTTTACCCTCACAAGGAAGAATTTCTTCCCTAAGGAAGAAATCTTTGAGGTTTGAAGGTCCCTCCCAACCCAAACCATTCTGTGATTTTATTATGGTTGCTGCTTCTTTGCACCACTGCAAACGTAGTTAGGAGTTTCACATTCCCAAGGTGGAACATTCACACCTGACAGCTGAGGCCCCTCAAGTGTTTATACAGCTGGGGGTCAAATGAGATCATTTGTATCCCAAATCCATGAAAAAAGATGTGTGTTTATATGGTATCTTCCAACCTGACCAAAATACTCCTTGTTAGTGCCTAAAATAAAAGTGACATTTGCGTGAGAGGCTCTTTAAAACAGAACTGCCCAGGTTCAAACCCTGGCCAGCAAATGTCAGGCTTGAAGGAAGAGATTAACACAGTTTACTGCTAATGAGGGATTCCTTTTCCAAGCTGTCACTACTTGAATATCTTCCTGATGTCTCACTGGAATGTGTGTAAACCCAACACAGAGCATCTCACAAGCTCACAGTGAGTGTTTAGACTTTAAACTAAAGCTGTTCCTCCAGGCCACACTGCAAACTTTGCAGCTGACCTAGAGAACATACAATGAAACACGTGTTGTTCACCTGAGAGTCTCGTTCAGGTTATTCTCAGGGCTTTCTCTGCCTCATTAGTGAAGGGTTTAATCAGTAAATGGACTTTTTAAGGAGGTAGGGTGCTGGTCAGTGGCTGCAGGGGAGCAGATTAATCATTAACTCCACAACAGAAGGGGAATTGTGAACTTGGAAGACCTCTCTCCACTTTAAGTTTATTTGGAAGAACTCATGTGACTTGAGACATGAGGAAATACTCCTTTTAAAGCAATTTTCCTGCATTGCCAAAATGACCCCAGTGTGTTGCTTCTCTCTCAGTGCATTTGCAAGTGACTGATTTTTTTGCACCTTTGGTGTTGCAAGAAGATCAAATGAATAATGACCTGGGGGTGTGGGTTTGGGGTTTTTTTTTTGCTTGAAAGGGCACTGACCTACCATAACCCACACATGCTGAATAGTTCTCTTGAATGCTTTGTGATTTTTGAGATTCTCTTGCTTAAGGTTGGATCATGTGAACTAACTCACACTAAAATTGAATCTTTGAAGCATAAAAATGAGTCTTTTGAAATGAAACTTGTGAGAGAGCACACTAACACTTCACTATTCACAGCAGTTTATGGTAAATACTTCTGTTTTGAACAGACCAGTTGTCATTTGGTATATAAATCAGAAGTGAAATCTATGAGGATTCATGGAATCTGCCTTTGTTTTATGAACTAACTCATCAGAGTTAGTGAATATTTGGCCCAGAACTCACAGACTGTGAGTGTAGTTGGTAGTTTGGGGATGCATGTGTGTGAGAATTCTGCCTTGTCTGTTTACTGGCTATTAATTAATCCAAGAAGGCATCTTGGTGTTCTGAAGTTGCACACAAATGGAGACTTGCCTGACAACGTTTTACATAAAAAGTATGGACAGTTATTCCTTCAAAGCAACTCTGAAGAACAGTGAAAATCTAAGAAAAAAATTTGCACTGTTGGTTAAGTTCTTGCTTTTTCTGCAGTCACGTGGTTGTTTTTAGAATAAGTCACTGAGCAGTGAAGTGAGAGAGGGAAGGGAATCTCTACACCATGAATAACCCAGGGCATCTTTCTGCAGCTATATACCGTGCTCCGAGAGAATACATGTGGCAGTGACAGAAATGGCAGCCTTGTTCCCAAAAGTAAGTACCTTGCCACCATCAGAAGGGTTTTGGCCTCGTTCCTCCTGTGTAATCCCCCTTCAGAATGAAAATCAAGAATTATTTCCCTTCAAAATGAACGTGGTAGGGAGGAATGATGAGGTTGTGATGCACCTTTGTATTTATTAACATGGCAACTGGGAAGGGTTAAAATGTGAGTCCAGGCCTCTAATGGTACTCTTGAACCTAAAACTCATTAAAATTGCACAAAACCGGAGGTATTTGGGTCTGGCATCAAGAATTGTGTGGTTATATGGGAATTTCACCATTTTCCATCTGAGTGGCACTGCCTGGATTTCTTTCCTGCAGCTACGTTTGGATCTGTTACCCATCCATCAAAGTGATCTGTTTGCTCACAGCAAATTTAGAGAGTGAAATCCCCATGATTGACTTCTTGTAAAGTCTTACCCACCTCTCCAAAACTGCGGGAAAGAGCCAAGGCTGTTGTCCCTCCTGGACATGCTGTCCCCTCCTGCCAGCCAGGATATGGGCTGAGGCAGTAAACAGGCAGCAGAAATGTGCCATGAGTAACTTCCTAAGGGAGGGCATGGAGCAATATTCCCTGCCTGCTGCCTGGCAGCCGTTCGGAATCTCCCCGAGAGGAGGAGAAATCCCTCCCGCTGCCACGATGGGAAGGGCAGCGCTTGGCCGCAGCCGCCCCGGCATCAAAAGAACCCTTGTGTGTGAGCACTTCCCGGCTAATTAAAGAGCTTGTGTTGTTCTTGCCTGTCCCCGGCGTCTGTTTTTCCCTTCCCAGAAGCCCAAGTCGGAGCTGGTGAGGACTTCCCTGCGCCTGCTGACATCCAGTGCCTACAGACTGCAGTCGGAGTGCAGGAAAGCGCTGCCGGCCGAGGCCAGCCCGGCGCTGCCCGACATCCAGCTGGTGACACAGCAGGTCATCCAGTGCGCCTACGACATCGCCAAGGCTGCCAAGCAGCTGGTCACCATCACAACCAAAGAGAACAACAACTGAGGCTTTTTTAACTCGGGTTTTTTTTTTTTTTTAAAAGGTTGGATTTCAACGTATAGGTGTGGAACTGTGCGCATTTTTACGAGGAAAAAAAAAAAAAACAAACTTCAAGGGGCAAGGAACTTTTTTTTTTTTTTAAACTCAGTATTATTTTTGCATGTTTTCTAACAATTTTATGATTAATTTAACCCACTGCCTTATTTTGTGCCTGTGTTGCCAGTGTAGTTATGGATAATAGCATGTTGCAAGTAGCTGTCGAGCCACTCTCATGTTCCCAGCGCTGTTACCGAGCTCTTGTAGATGTTTCCTTGGGGCCACGTCCTGCTTTCAGATCCTGCTGGTGGAACTGCTCTGACACCACTGCACCGATGGGAGGAGCAGCATCTCCATCCCTCCAGAGCCTCCCCCCTGCTGGGATCCCGCTGGCTGAGGCTCCCCAGGCTCTGGGACTGCTCCCAGCAGGAAGAAGGTTTGTCCTGGTAACGGGGTACAAGCCCAACGTTCTCTGTTCCCATATCAACTGTTGTGCAATATGTTGGTTTTTTTTGTTTTTTTTTAGTCTGCTAAACCAGTAGTAGTTGTGGGCATCCAAGCTTGTTACGTGTAAACTCTACAAGGTCTTTGTCACTTTATCTGTTTTGGAAGGAATTTGAAACTTAGTAGTTATTTCTTTTAGTTGTCACTATGCCATTAATATATATGTTTGATGTTACTTTAGGGCATTAGTGGTTAAAATATTATCCTTTGTTTCTGAGTTAGTAATTCATTGTTAAGTTTCCTGCAGAATTTTCCCCTCATCTTTGAGGCACAGTCTTGTTTGCAGCATTTCTCAGTAACTCCAGTTGCAATTTCACTGAAGATTTCTGTGCTCATCAACAAAAAAAAAAGGAAGTTAGAAGAGTGCCAGTGCAAAAGCAGCTGTGTCTGCCACAGCACATAACCTCTGTACCTCAACATATCCAAATGTGAAAACATTTCTTGTATCTCCTGAGTTTTTTTATGCAAATCTTTCAAAATTTGACAACTTGCTGAGTAACCCCTGCCAGGCTGCCTGGCCCCAGTGTGCTCCAGGTTTCTTCATCTGTAACAGTTCACAAAAGTGTGTCAGTCCATAATTTCAAAAATGAGAATATTTTTGAGAGTCTGAATTTCAAGTGGTGCAGGAAATCACTGATTTTTGCCTCTGCCTGTGTCCCACTTGGAAGTGTGTTGTCACTGCCCAGGAGCCAGCCATGGTGTGTTTGTGTGGATATATCCAAGCACAAGTGCCACAGCAGTGCTGGATTCCTGGTGCTGAGGGAGCATGTTCTCTCATTCTCTCAAGGAATGGAGAGAGGAGATGACAGCCCACTAAATTAATGTTCTTCATTGTGGAGTTTTATTTCCTTTCTGCCCTTCTGAACCCCAGGAGCAGCTCCAGCCTGTCAGTGCAGGCAGGCTGGGATTAAAACTGCAAACGACCTTTGTGAAACCTACTTCCAAATCATGCAACTGGCAATTAATTAAATACATTGAGAATCTTCTAGGGACTTTTCCTTAAATTGGCATGGCTGAAAGGCAGCAGATGGTATTTTTCAGTCTCTCAGGACACTGCTGTGTGCTGTTCTTTAACATATCTTACCTGCTTTCCAAAGCAGGGTGACACTGAGCTGTGGTGTAATTTATCACTTATTTAAACCTGCCTTTGATCCAAAAACAAAGGACACTTTAGTAACTGCCAGCCCCTGCTCCAGCTACACTGAAATCAGAGTGGTCCACACCCTACAGGAACCCCCAGCAGCAAGTTCATGAACCCTCCACTCACAGCACTGCAGTCACAGAGTTTGTAGCACCTCAAATAACCAAGGTGTGTTTTTCTTTTAGGACTAGACCTCCTCTTGTTCCCCTGTAAACAAACTTGCTCTTCCTTTACAAAATGCTGCAGAGGAAAGGAAAAGCTTTCTTTGCCTTTTTCCAAACCTTGTATTTATCAGTGTCATTCTGTCTGTACAATATTTTGACTTTTAATCTTTTGTTTACAGTATTACTATAAAATGCTAAAACCCTTTCAAGTGTGTGAAATAATGTGGGCTTATTTGACTGCTGGTTCTCTAAGGATCTTTGGAAAGGTTTCTGCTCTTGAGTGAAGGGCCAGTCTTTGTCACAGCCCTGTAACAGCTCCTTGTGCACTGTGACAGGATTGTTGTCAAGCTGCAGTAGTGGATGGTAACACCAAGGAATGAACTGCAATAATCAATCTCCTCTCCTGTTTTCTCATGTAAAGAAACCACAAATCCTTGTTCAGGTTTCAATTATTCATTATTTATGAAACAAGTGAAAAACAACATTTAATGAAGTCTCCAGCACCTTCTGGAGGGGAACTGGACAAGCACTGCTGCCACAGCACACATGACCTGACTGATTTGCAATGTGCACTATGAATTAACTCCTCCAAGTCCAGTGGGAACCCAGGCACAGCCTGATTCTCCAAGGTGGGAGTCTGACACACCCCGTGGTGTTCCACAGCTCCTCTTCCTGGGGAGACACAGATTCTTTTGTGGCTCAGGGCCCTTTTATTTGCTGGGTTGCTTCAACCTCTCATGTACTAAATACATGAGCACAACTCCAGAATGCAGGTGAAGTAGTTCACTTCTCTGAAGGTGCTCACACCTCCACATTCCTGAAGACAGTAGAACTTTTCCTCTCTTCAGCTTGGCCACAACTAAATATTTTCAGAAAACTCCTGAGTCAAGTCTTGATCTTACTGTAGGCTATTCCAGAGGCACCATTATTTCAGGAGTTCCTTGAGTGTTCACAGTTTTCTTTCTGTAGTCTGGAGCTGCATCTCGTGCTCCTTCCTCAGGTCCAGGCTGCTCTTGGGTAACTGCAGAACTAATGGAGTCAAAACAAAGACCAGCACAGGTTTATGGGCTCTGGAATTAATCCACACACGCTGTTCCCCATGCACAGGAGCTGAGGGGCTGGGCAGGGGCTTTAGGTAGAGTTACTCAAGTTTGATTTTAGAGCCAGGCAAAGCAGGACAGTCAACAAAGACACTGAGCAGCTCACTGCACCAACTGCACTAATGCAGCCAATAAATCCCTTTGAGGCATTAGCAACACATCTGCCTGAAAAACTCTTAAAAGGTTAGGGCCTAATGTATCAATATCAGCAATAAAGAAAAGAGAGAACTGTAGAGCTCTGTGAGGGGAAGGAACAGCCCAGTGTTGCGTCCTGGCACTGTGATCAGAGAGTGCAGATCAGAGACAATGATGCTGTCACCCTCCAGGATGGGCTCATGTGTTGGGGTGACCCCTGTGCCAGAGTGATCCCTGTGCCAGAGTGACCCCTGTGCCAGGGTCACCCCTGTGCCACAGTGACCCCTGTGCCAGAGTGACCCCTGTGCCAGTGACCCCTGTGTTGGGGTGACCCCTGTGCCAGAGTGACCCTTGTGCCATAGTGACCCCTGTGCCACGCTCACCCCTGTGCCATAGTGACCCCTGTGCCAGTGACCCCTGTGCCAGGGTCACCCCTGTGCCAGAGTGACCCCTGTACCATAGTGACCCCTGTGCCAGAGTGACCCCTGTGCTAGTGACCCCTGTGCCAGGGTCACCCCTGTGCCATAGTGACCCCTGTACCAGAGTAACCCCTGTGCCATAGTCACCCCTGTGCCAGGCTCACCCCTGTGCCATAGTGACCCCTGTGCCAGGGTCATCCCTGTGCCAGGGTCACCCCTGTGCCAGGCTCACCCCTGTGCCAGTGACCCCTGTGCCAGGGTCACCCCTGTGCCAGGGTCACTCCTGTGCCAGGGTGACCCGGCTGTGACCTTACCCTGCTGTGCCAGCCCTGCTGGCCCTCCCGCCGCTCCAGCTCCTCGAGGTGCTGCCGGGCCCATCCCTCCTGCTGTTCCTCCTCCTCTCTCGAGCTGTGCTCTGTCCCCTGTGCAGGGGAAATGGGGTGAGGTGGGGCAGCCTCAGCAGCCAGGTGTGTATAGAGCTCAGCCTACCTGTGCCTGCAGCTCCCTCCTGTGGGCTCTCTGCTGTTCTTCCTCCTGCTCCTTCTCCTCCCGGCGAGTGCCTTCCTTCGCCTCCTCCAGTTCTTTGATCAGCTGCTCTCGATACTTGATGGACTCTTCTTGGGCCCGTCTGTTCAGCTCCATCTTCTCTTGGATCTGACGCTGCCTGCCTGCAAGGACCTGTGCAAAGGGAGGGGATGGAGGGAGAAGGTGGTTGAACAGTTCCCAGGAAACACACCAGACAAGCAAAAAAAATCCACCCTGGTGTGGAAGGCTCTAACTCTCCAGAGGGTGGTGGGTTATAAGTGGAGTGATGGTTTCATTGAGCCATCATCATCAATAGAGGTCATCACCTCATTCATCAGGCGGTCTCTGGCAACCTTCTCTCTTTCCCATTCTTCTTCCTCTTCTCCCACATTTTTTTCGCTTCTTCCCTAAAGGAGAGAGGAAGAATTATCTCTGAGGTTAACCCACCCTGTACACTCCACAGGCACAGACAGGCTATCCTGTGCTTTAGAGGAGCACTTGGGTTTCTCTTCAGGTTCATTCCCTGCCAGTTGGTGTGTCCATCCCACCCGTGCCTCTCTGTCCAACCCCCTGACCCAGAACACCCAGCACACATGGACTCTTCAGGTGAGGCTCAGAGGTGGGCAGACTCACCTGAAGATAGTCTCAAGCTCTGCTTCCCTCTCCTTTTCCAGCTGGAGCTGTTCCTCGATGACCTTCTTCATCCAGGCCACGTCTGCCACCGCCCGTTCCCGCCGCGCGATCTGCCGGCGCTGATCCTCGTCTTCTTTCTCCAGGAGGGCTGATAAGATTTGCCTGTCTGTCTCCTGGAGAAAAACAACAAGATTATCCAACAGCCTCCCAGCCTGTGTGGAGGGCTCCTCTAGGCATTACTGGTGTCAGTGTCAAGGGTGTGCTCAGCAGGATGCTCCATCTGCTGCTTCCCCACGAGCTTTGTGCTCCAGCCCTGTGCACAAGCTGGAAGGAGCCTCCTGATCTGCAGGAATCAGAGGCAGACACAAGCCACACACAACAAGTTCTTTCACCACACAGCATCTATAAAGTACAAATTAATCTCTTACCAGCTCCTCCTGTATCTGCTGCGCTCGTCTCCTTAACTGGACGTCACACTGATGCCTCAAAAAGCGACTGAAGGAGGAAAAAAAGCAAAATTAAAAATAAAAATAAAAAAAAACCAAACCAGTACCACACTGATTCTAAAGCACCAGGTACAGCAGCACTCAGGGAAGAACATCTGTGACAATAAAGAACCTGCTACCAGGAACAAAAAGCAGTAGCAGCACCAGTGCCTCTGCTCCTTGGCTGCTGTGGGCGAGTCCACCAAACCCCAGATATTTCCATCCTACCACTGCTACCTGGAATATCTCCTTGTGCCCCAAGTACTGCTGTGGGCACAGGAACAGAGTCTATCCAAACCAAGCTCCACTTGGTGTCTTACCCGAGGTCTTTCTTCCTCCGGTGCTCTTCCATTTGTTTCCTTTCTTCTTCCAAATTCTCCAGCTCCCACTGCTGCTTTAATAAATTCTCTTGTTCCTTTTTCAGCTTTGTTGCCTAAAAAGGAAAACACAAGCACCAAGAAAGAGAACATCAGGGAGCTACAAGATCCCAGAGAGCATGCTTGACCAGAGTTTGTACCCTGTTCTGCTCCTCTGCAGGCAGGGAACACCCTCCCTGCAGTGCAAACATGCAGAAGAGGTCAGGTCAGCCTCGCTGTATTTCCAAGTGAAGCAACAAATTCCTTTCTTAGATGAGGAGAAAGTCAGGATTACCTTTGTCTCCTGCAATTTCAGTTCTTCTATCTGCTGAAGCAATGTCTCTGCTTGCTGCTTCTCTGGCTGACACTTCTCTTCCTCTTGTCTCGTTCTTTCCAGCGCTTGCCCTCGTGCCGTTTCATACTCGTTTTCAGAACATTTCTTTTCTTCAAGTTTGGTCACCTCTTCCTTTCCCAAGGAAAAGAAAACAGCATTTCACGTTAGCCTGACACAAAGAAACGACTTCTGGCTCAGAAAATCCACAGAGCAGACTCCTGCAGGCTGGATGGCTTTGTTAACAGTGCCCTTCCTGGCAGCAGCTCCCGTGGCACAAGTGTCACCCCTCCACCTGCACACGCATTTCAGAGCCCTCCCAGTGACCAGAACACCAGGGCCACCCCCATACCTTGTTCTGTTGCCTTAGCTGATCACCCCAAGCCTCTCTCGTGTGACTCCTGTGCAGCTCCGACTCTGCCTGGAGACACAACAGACGCAGCAGGGCCATCAGTGCCAAAGGTTCTGTCCCCCAGGATCTTCTGGGCTCTCCAGAGCACCACCTGGCCCTGAAATCCCAGTAGGATCTGTCTCTGCAGAGGTGGGCTCAGCTGAGTGTCCGAGGTGCCCACCAGGTCCTGAGGGTCACTGTCACATGGAGAACACCACGGTGACAGTGATACAGGACTGTGATGTTGGAGCAGCACGTGGGTGCAGTAAAGAATGAGGAAGCACCACAGCATGGCAGGTACAGCTGAGACATTAAGATTTGTATTTTTTATATTATTTATACTTTCTGCACCTGAGATATTTACATTGCGAGCTCTGAAAATTAGCTCAGAGTCTGAGCAGATTTATGACTTTTAAAAATAACAGCTTTGAGAGGGCTTCTTAAAACTATTTAAACTTAAACCCTTTCACTTCTTTGCCTTTTGTTTATCAGAACTTGGGGCCGTTGCTGTGATGTGAGATGAGTGACAACAGTAGAAATATGATGACTTTGAAGTTAAAAACTGGTTTAATAAATACAAAGCAGCAGAGACTCAAGAAAAAAAGCAACATCACCTCTCGGGGCTCCGCGTTGTTTCTGTTCCAGCGCTCGTGCAGCAGCGGCTCAGCAAACTGGAAACACAGAGCTGGGTCAGGTCAGGATACGGGCGTGCTCGGCATCCCAAACCCCGCCGAGCCTGGCAGGGCTTCAGGGCACCAAGCGGTGCCAACTCCAGCAAGTCCCGCTGGTATACAGCTGAAGCACGGGAGCGGACGAGCCCCGGGATGCGGGACGAGCACGGCCGGGCCGCTCCCTCACCTTCCTCCCGTTCTCTCCGGGGCCGCCCCGCAGCTCCTGGCTCCGCATCCCGCCCCGCTGCCGCTCCCGCAGCTCCGCCGCCAGCGCCTCCCGCTCCTCGCCCAGCAGCCGCTCCAGCCGCTCCCGCCGCCGCTCCAGCCGCGCCGCCGCCTCCTCCGCGTCCCGCCGCGCCGCCGCCGCGCTGCCGCACACACCGGCGGTCGGTCAGGGGGACCCCGGCGCCGCCCCCGGGGACCCCGCCGGACCGCGGCCCTACCTGGGCGGGGGGACGCGGGGCTGGCTCCACCGAGCCTGCAGGGAGCAGCAGGCGGCGGCGCGGGCGAAGGCGCGGCTGGTGCTCTCCCACTGCTGCCGGCGCCGCGCCTCCAGCTCCCGCCGCTCGGCCGCCCAGCGCTCCGGGCCGCGGCCCCACCGCGGCCACAGCGACATCGCCAAGGCGCCCGCCCGCGACGGCTCCCGCCGAGGGACACGGCGAGACGGGCTCCGCCAGCACGGAGGGAGGCGGGGACCGACGGATGGAGGCGGGGAGAGAAGGAAGCGAGCGGGGAGGGACGGGAGATGGAGCGATGGAGGGGGATCGGTTCGCTGCGACCCGGCCCGGCGGTACCGCCGCGCCCCGAGCGCTCGCAGGATGTGCGGGTCCCGCCCGGGCTGGGCGCGGTGCCGCTCTGCCGGCTCGGAGCGCTCAGCACCGCGGGGTTTGTGGCGCTGTAAATATTTCAGGGGTTAAAGGTTTCTGTTTTCTGCCCGCCTTGGCAGGGCACCAGCGCGGCGCCGCCCGCAGCGAACCCGACCGGACCGGCCGCTGCGTGACCCGGGACAGGCCGGGCAGCGCCGGAGGGGCTGCGGGCACCACGGGAGAGACTCCGGGCATGCCGGAACGGGCTCCGGGCATCCCGAAGTGAGCTTTGGACATCCCAGGATGGGCTCCCAGCACCCCGGGGTGGGCTCAGGGCAGCGCAGGCACCACGGAACCGGTTCCTGGCACACCGGGAGGGGATTCAAGTGTCCCGGGAAGGGGTCCGGGCACCACGGGAGTCTGGCAGCGGGGAGGGAGGTGGGACCAGCCGGCAGCCCCCGCCGGTGACCCGCAGCTCCCCGCACCCTCCTTGTATCCGCACCCGCCCTGCCAGCCACCGATCGCTATCGCCCCACGACCAGTTTTTCCAGAATAACCGGTAAAAGCACCGTGTTTGGGGCCCTGTCACCGGCAAGCCCGCTCCCCACGCAGCGGACGGGCTGAGCCCCGCTCCGCTCCCACCCCTTCTTCACCTCTCTGTGTCCCCGCTCGGTGTCATTTTCCCACCCAACCCCTCACTGAGGTGTTTCATCACTCCCGCGCGTTGAGGTTTGTTTTCCATCTGTTCCCTATAAAATATTTATCTCCCGTGAATAATTAACGCCGGCCCGCCCGGCGCTCGAAACGCGGCCGGGGCAATGCGGGGTCCCGGCTACGGCCAGGCCCCGAGTCTGAGGGGGGAGATGGGGGCGTGGCCTCCTCCTTCGGCTCTAAGTCCCGCCCTCCGGCGCTCCAGCCAATGGCTGCGCATCGGCCGTACGGAAAGTGCCCAACCATTGGTCAGAGCGGCGGGGGGCGGGGCGTGGCGTGGGCGCGCTGCCGGGTCGGCCCCCGCTGCCCTCAGAGCCCCCTCAGCCGGGGAGCGGTGAGGGGGAAAGGGGAGTAGGTGCGCTGGTCATGGCGCTGCTGCTGGAACACGAGTTCAAGCCGCTGCCGGCTGATAAGCAGATCGAGACTTTGCCCTTCCTGGAGGCCGTGGCGCACCTGCCGCCGTTCTTCGGTGAGACCGGGGTGGCCGGGGCTGGGAGATGCGGGCTGGGAGCAGGCCTGCTGTGGGCTCAGCCGCTGCGGGGTGCCCCTTCCCCAGTTCTGGGTGGTGACCCCCCTACCTGATGCAGGGCTCACGCCGGGCTTGGCTGCTCTGCCGGGGCCAGGGTTGCATCACGATCCCGTCAAACCTGCCGAGCAGCCCCGTTGGGAAGCGTCCTGCCGTCCCCTGGAACACCCCATCCAGAGGCAGCGCCCCGGGCAGGAGCTGCCATCCCACCCATGGATCCCACCCCGTGTCGGGACATGGGTGGGTGTCGGCGTGGCCGCCCTCGTGGCACAATGTGCCCGCTGCTCTCCACAATGTCAGCTATTGTCTGGCGGCTCGGTGGCAGCCCCGGAAGGGCAGGACGTGGGGCTGCCTGCCTGCGGACGGGCAGTGTCCGGTGCCGGTCAGGCTGTTCCAGGACGTTCTGCCAGGGCTGTGTCCCGGAGCCAGGGGGATTGGAAGTCACTGGTGGGGCCGCAGGAGGTGGCAGGGCTGTCCCAAGGGCCAGCAGCCATGTAGGAAGCTCAGAGATCCTTTTCTAGTCTCGGTGGCGTGTCTCAGTGCCCGGGCTGTGCTTGAAGTGAAACCTGTTGGTTATGGGAAGTCTGCGGTGTCCCCTGTGTCACCAGTGTCTAACTGTCCTCTCTCCCTCTCTCCACAGATTGCCTGGGGACTCCCATTGTCTACTCACCTGTCAAAGCAGACCTGACTGGAAATATCAAGGTAGGAAGGGACTCAGGGGGGCTCAGAGAGGAGAATCCCTGGGGAGAGATGCTGTGGGACTGGAGGTGTTTCAAAAGGCTTTTCTTCCCACGGGGACTTTGGGCTCAGCGGTGGCTCATCCGGCCGCAGGTTGATTCCTGCCCAAAGTCCCTGCTGCTGGAGCCAAGCCCCTTTTCTGCCCTCAGAAAATCCGTGCGGTTTATGACTCCAACCCTGCCAAGTTCAAAACGCTGCAGAACATCCTGGAGGTGGAGAAGGAGCTGCACGGCTCCGCCTGGCCCAAGACAGGCGCGACGCTGGCGCTGATGTGGTTGAAAAGGTGACTCAAGGCGTCGGGAGCTGCTCCGCCTGCGTCCCGACACGCGGGGAGCTGGAGAACGCCACAGGGAGGCAGCGTGGGCTGGGCTGCTCCCTGTGGGCTGGGGCTGGGCAGCGTGGGGTGCTGTGCTTGGGAAAATCAAATCCCAAATCCCTCCTCAAATCTCGCCCCTGGGAATGCACAGGAGAACTCAGCCTCAGAGCGTGAGCCCACAAATTGGACAGGTCAGGACCTTGCAGTGCCTGGAGGATCCGTGGGGCTGCACCTGACCCTGCCCAGCTCAGCCCTGGCCTCACCTGGGGATTCCATCCTGCCCTGGGGGCTCCATCCTGCCCTTCTCTCTCTCTTCCCTGGATGGACACACAAGGGACAGGCACCAGCTCTGCGAGAGGGATGCACTGCCGGGAACGTTTTGGGATGCTTGGGTGTTTTGGGGGATGCTTGGAAACGCCAGGCTGGAAGCTGGGAGAAGCAGCACCCACTTCCCCGAGCCCAACATCTCTGCTCTTCTCCCAGGGGTCTGAAATTCATTCTGGTGTTGCTGCAGAGCATCTCCGACGGCGAGAGGGATGAGGAGCATCCCAACCTCATCCGGGTGAACGCCTTGAAGGCTTACGAGATCGCGCTGAAGAAATACCACGGCTGGATGCTGCAGAAGCTCTTCACCGTGAGCATTCCCTCCATCTCCAAGCATCCATCACCCCTGGGGCTGTCCCCATGCACTGACAGGTGTCTGGAGACCCCACAACGCTGGTGCGTGGTCTCTGTTGGGTTTGTGGGAGTCAAACACCCTCTCCCTGTTTTACAGGGCTCAGTCTACGCTCTTCCCTACAAATCCGACTTGCTGAAGGCCTTGGAGAAGGGCAAAGAAGTCAAGGAGGAGGAGAGCATAGAAAAAATCCACCAGTTTCTGACCAGAGTCACTCCAATCCTGGATGCAATTTACGAGATGTACACGAAGATGAACGCTGAGCTGAGCTACAAAGCCTGAAGCTGGCACAGGGATGGCACAGATTAAATAACGTGTGATGGGTGTTGCCTATGTCTTCATCACTGAGGCAGCTGGGGCGGCTCCCGGCTCTCCGGTGACTTCGATTCCTGTCTGGATCTGCAGTGGATAACGTCTTTTCTAACCAAAAAAAAAAATAACAATAATCGACTTTCTACTAAGAACAGGGCAATAAAACAATTGTGGGTGTCACCCTTGGGTTTCCCAAGAGGAAGAACGAGCGTTTCTAGTCCCAGCTCTCGGATTCCTGTCTGCAGTGGGGCAGGGAATGAAGTGTCCTGCTGATGGCACTGGGACTGTGCCTGGAACCCACCGACGGGCACCTCGGCACTGGATTTTCCGGAATGATGCCCGTGGTGGAGGAGCTGATGACTTTTCCCGGGTGACCCCCAGCTCCTCCTGGTGGGATGGAGCCCCTCGGCCGGGATTCGGGGACCAGGGGCTGTCCCCGTGGTGTTTGCGGTGCCTTACCAGCCCCCCCGAGCCTCCCCAGCCCCGGCGGGAGCAGCAATGAATTAATAAAAACTGACAGTACCCCTGGCCTGGGAGCCTCCTTTGGGGCCGTTCCTGGGGGCTGTGTCGGGAGGGGTGTCTGGGGAGGCTGGTTTAGGGAAGTTGGTTTGGGGCTGTTCCTGGCAGGGCTGGTTTGGGTAGGAGATTGGTTTTGTTTTATTTTTTCATAGGGGGGCTGTTTTCAGGAGGTTTCTAAGGAGGGTGTTTTGGAGCTGTTCCTGGGAGGCTGTTTTGAAGCCGTGTCCTGTTTTTGGGAGGGATTTTGGGGCTGTTCTTTGGGAGGGATTTTGGGGCTGTTCTTTGGGAGGGCTGTGTCAGAGACGTTTTTTTTCCTGGGGGCTTATTTTTTATGGGGTATTTTGAGGCTGTTCCTTGTGGGCTGTTTTGTGGCCGGTGTTCCCTCGGCGGCGGGGGCCGATCCCGAGGGCGGGTCCCGGTGCCGCCTCCGCCGCTGGAGCCGGGGCCGGGGCGGGGAGGGGCCGCTCTGGGGACCGGCCCCGGGCGACTCAGCGGCGCCGGAGCCTACGGGACTTTCCACGGGACCCTTTCGCGGTACGGAGCCCGGGGGAGCGGGCAACGGGGGGGCACCACCGGGAGTGGGACACGGGGACCGGGGCTGGATGGAGCCTCCGGTGCGGGGATGTGGGGACCGGGGCAGGATGGAGACCCCAGGTGAGGGCGGGGTAATGGCTGAGGTGAGCAGGGCCGGGTGGACCTTTATGGATGTCTCGGCACTGTCCGGACAGCCTGGGGACTCGTGCTCTGAGACTGAGGTGCCGGGTGGGTTCCCAGGCTTTGAGGAGGGGGCTCCCACCCGCTCCGAACCCCCCACGCTGCCCACCCCGAGCTCCTGGCTGTTGCCGAGGTGAGCACGGGCCCAGGAGTGAGGATGGTTTTGGGACGCAGCTGCATCGCTCCGGATGGGCATTTCCGACAAGAGCCCGCTGTGGTTTCAGTGATTCACTCCCACCGGGTCACCCTTTAATGTCACGGGACACCCTCCCCGCTGCCCACCCGCAGATGTCCCCGCACCTCCCGGTGTTGGTGACACCATCCGTGCTCCCGTGGTGGGCTGGGGTGGGCACTGACTGGGGGCACTGGTCTGACTGGGAGGTACCTTGGGGGGAAGCTGGGAAGAGGTGGGAGCCCAGGTGGGGTTTGTGCTGGACGCGAGAGCCGCGCCTTGAGTCAGTCATTCCATGAGGTGAGGAAGCCTGAAAAACCCAAACCCAAATAACGAACGGGCCAAATCAAACCCCTGTGACAGCACCTTTCCTGGCAGCGCCCGGGCTGACGGCACCAGCCCCGGGTCCCTCATTTCCCACACCGGCTTCGCTCCTGGCCGGTGACAGCAGGTGTGTGACAGTGTGTGACAGCCCGTGCCGTGTCCGGGTTTTCCCTCAAGCTGCACTTTCCCGACTCCCAGCAGCTCGGACAGGTCAGCTGCTCCGTCCCCATTCCCAGCCCGCGGGGTCCGTGCGCTTGGCAATTCCCTCCTCCGCTGTCCAAGGTCAAACCGGCCGTGCCAGGGCCCCGCTTGCGTGGGGTCGGGCTGCGGACCTGCGGGCTTCGGCAGGTGCTTGTGGAATTTCTTGTAGAGACGGGGACGGCAGGAAGGTCAGCAGAGAGGAGAAAGCGTCAGCTCTTGTGTCCCCCAGGGCTGCGCCATCCCTGCTGTGTGTCCCCCAGGGCTGCACTGTCCCCCACTGCACTGCCCCCAGGGCTCCACTGTCCCTCTGAGTGTCCCCCAGGGCTGCACTGTCCCCCAGGGGCTCCACTGTCATCACTGAGTGTCCCCCAGGGCTGCACTGCCCCCAGGGCTGCACTGTCCCCACTGAGTGTCCCCCAGGGCTCCACCAGCCCCACTTGGTGTCCCCCAGGGCTCCACCAGCCCATTGGTGTCCCCCAGGGCTCCAGTGTCACCACTGAATGTCCCCCAGGGCTGCACAGTCCCCTAGGGCTCCACTGTCCCCACTGAGTGTCCCCCAGGGCTGCACTGTCCCCGCTGAGTGTCCCCCAGGGTGGCAGGGAGAAGGGGTCGCTGCCTGAACCCCTTTCTCTGTCCCTGCAGGGTTTCGGGGCCGTTTGCCACCCTCACCCCCCGTGCCCAGGGGTGCACTACGTGCCTGCCAGGACCCGCTGCCTCACCCGAGCCCTTTTCCCCGGCCGGGCTGCCCTCCCGCCAGGGCCCAGCCTGCCGCTGTGGCTTGTCGCACAGAGCTTCAGCCCGGCACAAAATGACACGTCTCCCGCTGCTTTTTCTGTCCCGGGAGGCTGAGCTCCCCGCGGGCGGGAGCTGTGCTGAGCCCCAGCGCTGCTGGGTTTCGCCGGAGGGTTTTGGTGGAAGGCGAGGCTGGGGGAGTGCCCGAGGTCAGTCACCTGTCCGTGTCCCGGACGTGGCGGGCAGGACACGGTGACACGGTACAGCGCTCTGCTGGCCGCGCTGACAGCACGTATCTCCTTGTCCCTCTGGCTAACCTAAACCCGTAATTTCTTGTCCCAGCGCTGCTCCTGCCCTCCCGCGGGCTGCAGCCCCTCCCCGTGCCGCTGCCGTCCCCTCCCGGTGCCCAAATCCCGGTCCCACCGAGCCCCCCCCGGGTTGTGGAGCACCAGGAGCAGCCCTGCCCCGCTCCCAGCCCTGCTCCTGCCGCCTCTGGGCACTTCCCTGGACGCTTCCTTGGATGTGGGGAGTATCCCAAGGAATGTTTTCTTTCCTTGGGCGGCAGATCGCAGCGCACAGGGTCTGCTCTGTGCCCTGTCCTGGGCTGCACCCCGGCTGACCGCAGCGGGGCCGGGCTCGCCCTCGCCCAGCACGGCAGCGCCGCAGCCCGAGGGGCCCCGGCAGACGCGAGGGGTCCCCGCAGCGGGTAGGTGGGTGCCGAGGAGAGCCGGGACAAGGCAGGACCGCCCGGGAGGCTCTGAGCTACAGGGAGACCCCTCCGGCTCCAACCTCTGCCAGGGTGGGTGTGGGATCGGTGCCCCGAGGATGGGGAGGGTCTTTTGGGGGTGACACGGGGTTTTTTTCCTCTGCCAGGTCTCCTGCTCTCGTGGAAGGAGCCGGTGGGTCACAGCCACCCAGGCAGGTCACTCGTGCCCGTCCCTCCGGGCAGGGACCATGGCAGACACCGAGGACGCCCCGCGCGATGCCGGGGAGGGCGCGGGGGAGGACGGCTCCCTCCAGAACGAATCCTTCCCGCTCTCCTCCCTGGCCAACCTGTTCGAGAGCGAGGACACCCCGAGCCCCGCCGAGGCGGCCCGGGGTCCGCCGGCGCCGGGGACGGAAAGCAAAACCTGCGCATGAAATTCCACGGGGCCTTTCGGAAAGGCGCCCCGAAGCCCATGGAGCTGCTGGAGGCCACCATCTACGAGTCCCCGGTGGTCCCCGCGCCCAAGAAAGCCCCCATGGATTCCCTCTTCGACTACGGCACCTACCGCCACCACCCCAGCGAGAACAAGCGCTGGCGCAGGAGGATCGTGGAGTGAGTCCGGGACCCCCCGCGCCCCCCGGTGCGGCGGAGGGAGCTGGGGTGGGGGCACCCCGGTGGGGATGGGGATGTTCAGTAGCGGGGGATGTGAGCAAACCTTCGAGCGGCACTTTGGGGTGCTTCGGGCAGAGGTGCCGCGCACCGGGAGCAGCTCCAAGTGCTGGGGGTCCGCAGCCCCCGGTACCGCGGGGCCGGGAGCGGGTTCCCCCTTCCCCCTTACGGGGGCCATGAAAGAGGCTCTGTGCGCCCGCCGCTCCCCTGGCCGGTGCGGCCGTCTGGCTGCGGCATGAAAAGGCTTTTCAGGAGGGCCTCCGCCCTGCCCGCGCCAGGAAACCGGAGCCCGGGGCGGGGGGGTGTAGCCCGCGGCCGGACGCACAATGCCCCTCTGTGCCGGGCACCTGGGGCGGCCCGCCAGGGTCCCCACCCAGGGGTGCAACCGGCTTAGGAGAGCGGGATGTTCCCCCGTGAGGTGGGTGGAGGTGGCGGGGGGGGGTAGGATGTCTCATGAGCCTTCAGACTGGACGTCCCCGGCTGGGGCAGCCGCCGTCCGTCCGGCCCCCATCCCGTGCCCCTCATTCCCGTGCCCCATTCCGGTGCCCCATTCCCGGTGCCCCCATCCCGGTGCCCCCATTCCCGGTGCCCCATTCCCGTGCCCCCATCCCGGTGCCCCATTCCCGGTGCCCCCATTCCCGTGCCCCATTCCCGGCCCGGAGTTGATCGGTGCCCCCATTCCCGGTGCCCCCATCCCGGTGCCCCCATCCCGGTGCCCGAGCTGTCCCCGGTCCATCCCCCGCTCCTGCTGCCGAGTGCTCCGACCGGTCTGGCTTCTCCGGTGGTGCCGGAGCGTGACCAAGCCCGTGTCCCGTCCCTCCCGGGGGGCCCCAAGCGCTGCAGCCCCCTGGCTGGGAGCTGGCAAGGCGCTGGGAGCGCTGGGCTGCTGCGGGCGGGGAGGCTGCCCTGGCCTCGCAGGTGACCCCAGCCGGGAGGTGTCCCCACGTTCCTGTCCCCAGCACCCTCGAGCTCCTTGCACAGGTGGGGGCAGCCGGGGCAGCGGCTCCTGTTCCTTCTCCCGCAGGAAGCAGCCGCCGGCCGCAAAGGGGCCGGCTCCCGACCCGCCCCCCGTCCTCAAGGTCTTCAACAGACCCATCCTCTTCGACATCGTCTCCCGGGGCTCCCCGGCCGGCCTGGACGGGCTCCTCTCCTTCCTGCTCACCCACAAGAAGCGCCTCACAGACGAAGAGTTCCGAGGTGAGCGCCTGGGTGTTCCTCGCCCTGGTGCCGGGGCTGTGCCGTGACCCACTGGCGATCCCCGCATTCCTGGGATGGGGATGCACAGCTCCGGCGTGGGCAGGTTTGCCCTGGCCCCCCCCTCAGCACCCTCCACTCGCAGAGCCTTCCACGGGAAAGACCTGCCTGCCCAAAGCCCTGCTCAACCTGAGCGGGGGCAAGAACGACACCATCCCCGTCCTGCTGGACATCGCCGAGAAGACGGGAAACATGCGGGAGTTCATCAACTCGCCCTTCAGGGACGTCTACTACCGAGGTGGGGGCCCGTGGGGGACACTGGGCTGGTTCAGGGACCAGAGAAGGGACTTGGCAAGGCTGGGACATGGCGGGGCACGGCGGT